>CM034155.1:374762968-375006142 GCA_019776745.2 Taxus chinensis
TCCCCAATTTTGTTCACTAAACTCCTTATAAATATATATGGTCAAAAAGACCAATATTCGTGTTTCCAAAGAAAAACTATGTTTTATTTTATTTTAACAAAAATATTTTAAACCAAGTTTTGTTTTGATAAACCATGTTTTCATCCTAATGGAATTATAACCAAGAATTTTATTCATTCATATAAGAAAAGGACACAACCCAAACTTTCCACTTGCTCAGGGTTTAGTAGAGGCAAAAATTAATTTCATCCAAGTTTAGTAGAGGCAAAAAATGATTTCATCCAAGAAAAATCAACCCAACACTTTTCTTACTTGTGAAACTTGCAATGTCCAATAATAAAACACAAATACATTTCCCAAACTTTAACAAGAAACACAACCCAAAAAAATCACAATAATTCCACAAATTTTAGCAAGAGAACACTCACAACTATGTGCCAAATCCGCCTTGATAAAAATATCAATAATTTTTTTCATCTACTTTCTAAAAATCCACGATTTTATTACCAAAACAACCAAACAACCCTTCTTTACGTCTAGATGGCACTAGCGCATAACACTAACACTTGACAACCATACAAAACCAAAGTAATAGTTAATAATGCATTGGAGAGTGTCATCCATCCACATAAAAACCAAGGATTCAACATTAAATCCCCATTACCTCCCATATATTTTACACTACCATTTTTTTAAAATGCATTGAATGTCAACTTAGGTAGAAATCCAATTTAACCAATAGTTTATACCATGTTATCCAAGGTGGTTTCCACATAATGACATAATCCAAGTTTATATAACTCTCCCATTTCATGGGATTTGATGACCATGTATTCATCATTATGTGGTCTTAATAATTATTTAAACAATTCTATATAAACATGGAACAATGAGTTTAAACCAAATAAAACCAAAACTTGCTCCACCACTTTATGTGGTTCAACCTCATGTTTATTAAAATACCAAAAATATAACGAAAATTCATAATCTCATAGAATGTGGCACACATCATAAATTGACTTTTAATAACAATATAAACAATTTGTTGCGTCGGTCGACTACTTATGTGCTCCCAATGCATTAACATTTAAAAACAAGCTAAAAAATCCCACCAAATAAATTTTCTCATTGAATCCAAACTCATTAATAAATATTATATTTATTTTAATCATAAAATATATTATCTGACAATAATTTCCTAATTACAAAAGTGATTCATAAAAGTAATGAGTAATGTTGCATATTCCTCATATTGTCTCGAGTGATTCATCATCACTCAACACATTCTTAACAGTGTGAAACACTTCTCAATTTACGAGACATCGTAAAAATATCCTAGAAAAAGATAGAAATGCACTCATAAAAAATGACAAAAACAAACAAGTTTATCAATAATCAATCAATACACACACTCATGAAACTAGAATGAAAATAATCTACATGTGTGTGTGATGGTCCCCAATCTACTTCCTATGTTGAGATGTCCACGTTGTGTCTAAAACCCCTCTCCTTGATTATATACTCCCTTTGGGTATCCAATTTTCCACGAGGGTACCTATTTTCCTATGTCACAACTCATGCACGCAAAATTTACTAGGCATCTATTAACCAAAATAAGCTCCCTCTTATTTTGGGTTAACTAGCTTCCTTTTGTGTCTCAATCAAATTTTTACACATTTCAGGAACTCAAAATTTTCAGAGTATTGCTTCATCAGATGGAGAATTTTTTCCCCTTTCCAGAAAGGTAAGGAAGTCCTCCTAACTCCTTGTATTTTTCAAGTTATGGCTCGATGGAGTTTGGAGGGGAAATTTTCCCTAGGCGGGCCCGCGGAGCTAAGTTCAAAAATTTGCCAAGGAATTTGGCGGGTTGGCGGAGCGGAGGAAGAAATATTGACACTTAGCCCTTTTGGGTAAAAATATCAAAAGTCACAAAGCGGCCCGCAGGCCCGCGGAGGGGAAGGAAGCGCATTGGCGGAGGTGCAGAGGAAAACTTGGAACTTAGCCCTTTTGGGAAAAAAACTCAAAAGTCCAAAATTGGCCCGCAAGCCCGCAAAGGAGAAAATGGATAAAAATTGCTTAAGTCGCGCGGATCATTTTGAAACTGACACGTGTCATGCAGGAGTGTGGGGAGGCGAAGGTGTTTGAGAATTTTCGCAAAATCTAAAAAAGGGCAAAAGACAAAGTTTGAGGCCGCGGACCTGTGAAGGAAGAAAGCAAAGCACACCTCCACGCCAATAACAAGCTGACACGTGTCATGCGGATCTGAAGGGCCGCGGAGATTTTTGGGAAATCTTTCCAAAATGGAAAAAATTAAAGTTTGACCCCGCCGACCCCAATAGGTGCCACGTAACCAGCGGAAGTGTGGAGATGCGGAGTGTTTTGGGAAATTTTTGCAAAAGTGCAAAAAGTAAAATTTGGGCCCATGGACCTATTTTCAAATCTGATTCGCCGCCATTTTTTGACCTAATTTGTGCCCGAATTTATGCCCTGATTTTGCCCTAAATCTTCAGATGGGCATATCTTTTGATCCAGAGATCAGATTTGGGAAAAATTGGACTCGTTGGAAAGATATTTATCTCCTCTATGCATTGGAGGAGTAAAAACATCATTTTTATAGGTTTCAAGGAAGAAAAATCCATAAACGTCTTTCATGCCTTTAATGTGAACTAGATTGCTTCGAATGAATTGTTTTTTGCTCAATCTGCCATGGTTGCCTTCTCCCACATGCCAAGGATGAAGAATCAACTCGATTTGATGGGAAAAATCCCTAAAATGTCTTCTCACACCATTAAAGCAATATCATATCACTTTGAGAGCTTCGTTTTGCTAAAATTCATCATTTTTCTTCCAACACGCAAAACAGAAACAGAGGAATCGATTTGATGGGTTTGCAGGCCGATTTGAAAGGGATTAATGGCGGATGGTTGAGTTAAACGATCTGATTTTCTACATCTTCTAATTTCTCTCTCTTTGCTTCAGTTATAAATGGAAAGGATTCGATCCTTTGTTTGGTTAGATGTTCTTGTGTCTACAAGCTTTTCTTTTCTCCTTAGCAAGTGGATTTGAAGGAGTTTTAGACCTCCCATGGAGATTGTAGCATGTTTTTTGCCTCTATGCCATTTTAATGCATTTTATTAAACTTGGGAATGGTAATGCATGTTCTGTGAATGATTCTCCAATCCGCTCATGCGTTTATCATTGTCTTCTGATCTTTCATTATATTCTGGCAATCTGTGCATGTTTTGGTGTTACATCTCTATGATCTGGGTCTACTTGGCAAAGTAATAAATTTAACACTCCTTGGTGTATCACCACTCTATTTTTGCTTAGTTTTTTTTCCATTTCCATATTTTCTCTCAACCATGTCTCCTTGGTAGTTTTAGAGTAGGATTTTGAATCAAACTTCTGCAAATTTCACGCATACACCTAAATAGAGGAGTAGGAACCAGCCTCAATCTGGAGAGCTTTCCCAATTTGCAAGGTCCCGCACTTAGGGAAAACTCCATGTTGTGCATTCACACCAAATTGACCATTTGTCTACAGCAAATCTGAGGGTCGATTTGGGGGTGCTGTGAATTTGTACTAACAACATCATCATCATAAAATCATATAATTCAAAAATTGAATTATTTTTCCACAAATCATAACTGAAATTAATCATTTAAATGTTGTAATATAAAAGTGTAAATATCATAGCTAAGTATCCATGCATTTTACTTTAAACTATTTCATCATGTTTATCTAAATTACATTCATAAAACTGATATTGTTTAATAATCTAGGAACTTAATAATTAAACCATATTGTACTTGACTTATATTTTTTAATGATAATGAAATCAAATTTTTTGGGTTGTAACATTAAAAAACTTGGATCAAAACATTAATACTTCCATTATAAGCAACATAAGCCTATAGCTAAAACTACTAGAGTTTTTTAACATAAAACCAACTCATTATGTCTATATTGTTATTATAATTTAGGATACATATCCATAATCATGAGAAAAAATCATGGGGAGGAGGGACCAACAATAATTTCCTAGTAAAGATACACACCAATCATATTCTTTCCATTGAGTCCTTCCATGTCTGTTATTATTAGTTATTTAAATTTTTTTAGTTCTACTTATTTTCACCTTAGTCTACTCATATGTTTAAGTAATATACCATTTGTTATATATGTGGGTAAATTTTATTTTCCATTATGCACAACAATGGTATGACCAATCATTGCGGGTACAATGGCAGATGCTCGGGACCAAGACACTATTTTCTTCTTCTCTTTCTTCATATTTAGGTTGTCTATTTTCCTCGACAAATAATTAGCTACAAAAGTATTTTCATCATAAGATGAGTTAGGTGACACCATCCCCCCAACTTATATAAGAACTTTCCTTACCATTTTGTGAAATAAAATACCATAAGTGCTTTTGGCCTTCGTCATATGTATATCCATAAGCTGTTGACCATAAAAAAGGAATGAGATTTGCAGATCCTCCAATTCAAGCCTAGGGAAAATTTTGGCAATAGTTGAATATCAATTGGGTGTAAGCAACGTGCTCACATAGCTAATAAAATCAAGAAACCTATACTCCAATTCTTTGCAAGTGATGACATTCATGAACACTTTCTATTAAACTTATGCATATCTACCTTAGGCAATCGGTTATAAGGCCCAAAATTAGTTCTAACAATGGGATGAGGTTGTGTAACATTTGGTTCAGTATTGGGTTGTACCATTTATTCTCCCAAATTTGGTTGTGATGTTAACATATTATTGATAATATTTTTGGGAGTATCCAATTTTTGATTGATACCATCCAGATATCCCTTTTTGGTCAGTTCAATTACATGTTTTGGATTCTCTCCTTCACGAGTTGTACTTCATCATTTTCTAAAGAATAAATCATATCATAAGTTCCTCATATTCCTAACTATAACTCCATATCTTCTTTTCTAGTAATTTCCCCTAGTTTATCATGTTTATTTTCATGGCATCTAGTTTTTGATCTTGTCATATTAAAACTCAGTAGTGTAGAATTTTATGTTCACCTTTGACAAAAATTTGACCCGATGCATATCGGCTAATGTTAGACTCAAATGTAAGCATACAAACAACAAATCCTAGTTAAAAAAATTCCAAGCTTTCAAAAAATGTAAAGAAATAAAAAAATGTTGAAACTTGTGGCTTTTGGAGAAAATTTGTGTAAAATAATAAATTGGTAATATATATTACAAATTAGATTAAAAAATATGAAACTTGGATGGTAGTCACTTGTACAATGTTGTATATTTAGTTTTAAAATGTTAGAAAAAATCACAATGATTTGTGAGTTATAAGCGAAACTTAAAATTATGTTTTTGACTAATTTTGGCATGAATCGAAATTGTGATACCATTGTAGACACTCATATTTGATAAATTACATGACAGACCTATATTGTCCCAAATCCTCTCATACAATGACCCATTTTCTAATTTGAAAACCTTATATGTGAGTTGGTTAATCTTCCATAGATCATCCATAATACAAACTTTTAATTGATGGAAGCCTATATAAGTAGGTCAATTACAATTTATACCTCACCTGTCATTATCATAAACATACATTGCAAATATCAACACTAAAGCACTCAAGGATCTCCTAAATATTCCTAAAGTAGTTTCAAATTATTTAGAACAATCACCGCACAAGGTTGAAACACTCAAACCAGGCTCAAGAGTATATATTATTCTTTAACCAAGCATTCAAAGGTCCTAGAGCCATATCTTAGTAAGAGCAAGTCACTTCGTGCATATATAAATGTATGAAAGGGAATAGTATAAGCATTTGAAGCACACCACATCACACTACTAACACATTGGGTAAATTTTCTACTTTATAGTTATCCCACTATGTTTTTTCAAGAGATATGAGGGCATATATAAGGGGTTGGACTATATTACATACACTACTTACACCAACACTAGGATAACTACATGAGGATTATTATCACTCAAGGGTATGTAGTGTAGCACTTGAATTGGTTCAGGAGGGGTCAAATGCTAAGGGTAGTACAATCTCATTCACACAATTTTTTTTTCATTTTTTCATCTAATGGTATTATGAAGTTTGTTGCAATTGTCTAGGGTTCATATTCGGTACAGGTCATTATAGGTAGTGCCAAAGTTGTGTGAGCCCTAACAGCAGATAGTGATACTAGTTTCCAAGAAAGAAAAGGGCCAAAAGAAAGTTTTCATAACCCCATTGTACGCAAGTCCAAAACATAATTATTATCTTGTATGGATACTTCTATGTACATTCATTTTCTTTGGGGAAGGAAGATGAAATGAGAGGATAGTGATGGATAATAGTCACCATTGTACTTCCCATTTTTTCTTATTCTAGAAAGTGAGGTTATAACTACTAAGATATCCATATTGTTATATATTTATTATACTTTGCCTAGCTTATTTTACAATAAATTATTTTTTAATAATTAATTATATATTTTATTTTTTAAGATACTCATTAAAAGGGTTAATGATAGATATAAGTATATTGTTTATAGAGTTAACATATTATTTTATATATACATACATATAATTGTCAATATTTTCTATATATATCCTCGAACCATTCTAATAAATATTTTTAAGAAATTCTAAAATATAATATAAAATACATAATTAACTATTACAAAAATTATTGAAAAATAAATTAAATAGTTTATGGAAAATCCATTTTAAAATATGGATATCTAAGCACATGACAATATGTATATCTTAAATAATAAATATATAAACTATTAACAGTTATATATATGCATATATAGAATAATGTGGTGAATTAATACATTATTTTATATAAATAAACATATTTTTCAATATTTTATATTTATGACCTAAAATACCAATAGCCATGTTATACGGGTGTTTCAACCCCTAATTCATGATAGGTATAGTTTGTTTCTTAATAAGTGGATTTTTTAAATAGTTAATTATATATGTTATATCATGTTTTAGAATTTTGTGTAGATATTTAATTAATGGATTGAGGCACATATACGTGCACATTGTAATGGAGTTAATACACTATTTTATATTTTAGTATATATATTTAATATTAATATTATATATAAAACATAGTTATGTGAAATACGTTTGGAATGTTAATTTTACTATTAGAACTGCCTTTATATATTTTTATTAGTGGTAAATGGTTTTGAAGGGGACCACACCCTAAAGTACAAAAGAAAACTCAAAATTCAAATGAAACAGTAAAACAATAGTGGTTTTTAGACAAGTGGAAACCACACCTCAGAAAACAAGGCCTAACAACTAGAAATAATATTGAAGAACAATGGCAAAGGACAATCTGCCATCAAGAAGCCAAAAAATAGCTAAAGTGCAGCATCACAACAACTACATATCCATAGAATACCAAGGAAAATACCAAACAGTAGACTCCATGCAACCTTCATCTAAGAGCTTTGTTAAAAGTTTTTTTTACCTCCTCCAAAGATTTGAATAGATTGAATGCAGTGTGCTAAGAGGGGTCCTTGCTAATTGAAGAGATTACCATTTTCTTTTCTTTGCCTCATTTCCAAATTCTTGAGGGAATATCACTGAGTTCACAAACATGTTTGACCTGCACTTCGATGAATTCAAGGAGGGCCTTTTGCATAGAAAGGTGGTAAATTTTCTTGTTTATGATATTTACTAAAGTTTATCATGCACTTTTGCTTCTTATTAATTTATTAAATCTTTTCTTCGATCATAGGGTAAAAATTATCCTTGTATTAATAAATAGAAGAGAGATACATTAGCAAGGGTGACTAGAGAACTCACAGTCCCACAAAACGCCACATGGGCAACACAAAATGATTAGAGGGCAACTAGAAAGCATGAGAACTACAAAAAAACAGAGAGCACTAGGCACATTTCACCACTCCAGGATGAGGAGGATCATCCTGGGGAGGGATGAACACTCTTCCTGACGGCTCAGCCGAGGTAGGATTCACCTGTGAACCATCTTGGTTGGTCATTTTCACCTGCAAAGGAACAATTATCCCTTAACCAGGGGGCAGAGAGCCAGCAAATTTCTACACGCTAGGCAGAGGAGAGACCCACTGCAGAGACCTATCCATGCCCTTCACCCTTGGAGAAGGGATCCAACTTGGTCTAGAGGAAGATGAAGCTGAAGGGTGAACCTGAGGAGAGGCAGAGTGGTGGCTGCGAGAGTGAATTCTACAATGCGGTCCTGGTGGTGGCGCTTGCTGACATGGAGATGGCCAATGTGGAGGTGACAAAGGTTCCAAAGGGACCTAACTCATTTTGCATGGTTCACTCCCTTAGTGTGCGAGAAACTCTTATAAATGATTGAACTTCAAATAAAATTTCTCAACTTAAGTTTGAATCTGTATCTGCATAGTAGACAACACAACCACTTCGTCATTAGTGGAAAATAAAGCAACAGATTGATCATTCTAGAATATCATATAATTTCAAGGTTTCAAAATATGAAATAAAATACAAACTCTAAACAATTTCCATAGAGTATCAATATAATTAGGCCACGAGATGAAGTCACCAAAAAAATCCAGACACCAATGAAAGAAGTCAGGGTGGTAGGGTTGAGAAAATTAATGTATCCAAGACCAGATGGCATGAGCATGGGGGAAAGACCAAAATAAATGCTTAAAAGATTCAAGTTTGGAACATAAAGGGAATTTAGGAATGGGGATGTGAGGATGAATTATGCGTTCTTTGACAGGAAGGCTCTAATACATAAGGCACTAAAGAAAATGGTTAACTTTAGGTTCAAGAAGGGAGTTCCAAAAAAAGGAAATCCTGCGAATCTAGGTGGAATGCACAGAATGTAGACCCCAACAAGCGTTGAGTTTAGTAATGGTAGGTGAGATGGGGTTCAATAGCTGGTAAATGGTGTTGACGTTATAGCATAGAAAGGAAATATCATGATTCCACTGCAAATTACGTCACCAAGCATTTGGGGATTTAAGCCCAAGTTTGTGGAGCATAACATATGGCATCAATTCTTGAATTCTACAGATAGACGAGAAGTCGAAATTGCTAATATTGAATTTCATCTTAAGATCAGGGCAGGGAGCGCAGTCTCTATGAGAGACCAAATCTTGAATGGTATGTATCCCTTTGCGAGAAATTCAGAGAGCTTTGATTCCTAGAGTTTCTACAAGAGTAATAGTATAATCAGCGATGATGGGAGACCACCATAGATTCTAATAATTAAAAGAGATCCTAGTTTGAAATCCATCACCAATCCAATGTAACAATAATTTTACCGGTTCAAAATCTTTCAAGATGCTTTTGGCAACGAAGGTGTCAATAATCTTGACCGGGCCCTAGTGATAATTAAGGTGTGTAACATAATATTGTTCTAACATTTGTTTTCATATAAAGGACCAGAAGCAATACAATGCTGAAGCAAAATTCTCCAGGCTTGATTTCCCAAAACACAACGCATAACCCATTTAGAACATAAACCCACACTTTTCCTATAAACATCAATAATTTCCATGCCACCTTGATCGCGGGGGAGACAAAAAACATCCCAAGCCACCCTATGAAATCTATTTGAACTAAAAAAATTAGACCAAAGGTAGTCCCAAAGCAGATTGAAAATCTTGGTGAAGAAGGCACAGGAAGGGCACCAACACACATAATAATACACATGGATGGTGGCTAAAATCTTAGAACACAACTGGAATTTACTAGCGAGAGAGAGGGGTTTAGAAGACCACCAAGAAACTTTATGTTCAACTTTGTCAATCACATATTGCCATAGTGTGGTGGAATAGTCATCACCAATCCGACACTATGATAATTCACCACTGGGAACTCCTCGTGTTATGATTATTTACTAATGCACAGCCTTTAATTTGGTGGATGTAATCTGGAAACACAACAACAAACATAACATAAGAATACCATAGACTATGATACAAAGGAATGATGAAAAATCTGAAAATATAGGTGTAAATTATAATATCAACATGAAATTGTTACAATCTCACCCATGAGGTACTTCAAGTGTTACTGACTTCACTTGCCTTCCAACAATAACTATGGGAGAAACTTCACAATTCACAATGGATTCTTTAACACACCTTCAAAATGATGGCTTCCTTTACACACTTACTCATAAAATATTTCTCACTACTTCTCTCTATGCTAAATGAGGGGGGTGGCCTCTTTATTTATAGGAATTCAGGATTATCCACCCTATCTCTAAGATAGGATAGGAAATCTCTTCCGGCCAATCATATTCCATGCCTAAACTCTTGCCTTTACATGTAGGCTTATCTTCTAAGATAAGATAAACCTTATCATCTCACATGGGTTCCACCTTTTTAGTCTTTTCCAAAAATAAAATACACAAAATATTTATGACATCACTCTTTGTCTTTATTACAAATATAATATTTCTAATTCCTAATCATGTAGACCCTACTTCTCTACTTACCCCAACTTTGACATTTTAACATTACCAGACCACTTACGACAAATATTTACTTTTTACCACAACATTCCTATTGTACTTTGACTGTTACTGTACTCTACTTTATTGACGGCACACTGTACTGATGATGCCGTTATCTTCTATCAGACGCCACTACTAATTATACTTAACAACATCCTATTCCTAATACATACATAATAAAATAAAAATTAAGGAGGAAAATTTTAATGTCGACATTTTCCCCCTTCCTAACTTCTACTCCGTCCTCGGAGTAGACTATTCTGAAGCTGGTGCTTGGAAAATCTTTAACTTGTCATGGTTGACCCATTTCGTAATGGGAGTGCCATCCAATTCCTCTAGTCGATATGTACCATTTTCATGCATAGCTGCTATTTTGTAGGGCCCCATCCATTTGGGAAGAAATTTTCTCTGCCTTCTTTTTTTGTATCTGGAATCATATACTAGAACCAAGTCATTCACATGAAATGGAGACCAACGGATCTTTTGATCAAAGTATTCCTTCTGCTTCATTTTCTTCTTATAGCTTGTATCCTTTGCTATTTCCCTCATTTCCTCTAGCAAATGAAGATGCACCAACCTTTCTTTTACTGAATCACTTTCATCCATCCTTTCATTTTTCATAACTCTCATAGTGGGAATATCAAACTCAATAGGAAGAACTGGATCAATGCCATAAGCCAACTAAAAATGGGGAGTATCATGTTGCTGACTTTGATGTTGCCCTATATGCCCACAATGCTGCATGAATCCTTTTATCCCACTTATGTACCTGCAAGGCTGCATCTTTTGCTAGAATTTGACATAACACAAAATTTGTTCGTTCCACCTATCCATTTGTGCTTGGCTTGTATGTTGTTTCCTTCCTGTGCTTAATAGAAAACTTATTGACTAGGGCTTCTACCACCTCATTAATGAAGTGGCTTCCTTGATCTGTTACAATTTCTAATGGACAACCAAATCTAGTGACAATGCGTTCATATATGAACCTTGCCACTTCATCCATAGAAGCTGTTTTCAATGGCCTAGCTTCAACCCACTTGGTTAAATAATATGTGGCAACTACAATATACTTATTTTGGCATGGGGTAGTTGGAAGTGGACCTACAATGTCTATTCCCCACTTTTCAAAGGGACCAAGTGGAAGAATAGGGCATAATGGAGCTGATGAAGTCTTACGGTTACCATGTGTTTGACAAATATCACATGTCTTACAATAATTATAACAATCTCTAAAAAGAGTGGGCCAGTGATAACCTGCATCCAAGATCCTTCTTGCTGTAAGTTGTCCAGAGAAGTGTCCTCCACATGTACCATTGTGGAATTCTTCTATCAGCTCCTTCCCTTGATCACGTCCAACTTCCCTCTTGTACTTTTCCATCAGGTCCTATTCGAAATAATACTCCATGCAGAATAGAATATGGATGACTGGCTTGAGTAATCTTCCTCTTAGTTCTTTACATTGGCACCATCAGGAAACTTGAATTCATTCAGATAATTCCAAATATCTATGTATTCAATATGTATTTTTTCAAGGGATAAGAATGTTGCATCTGGGAAATCATCATCATCACAAGATGAACCTAAACCATCATAGGCTAGAGAGAGTGCATCTGCATTGACATGCTTCTTTCCTGGCCTATCTATAATATCAAATTCAAATTCTTGTATACAAAATTATCCATCTTGCTATCCTCCCTGATGGGTTAGGCTTATTTACAATATATTTTAGATCCTGATGATCTGTTATAACTATAAATTTCTGCCATAGCAAGTAATTTCTAAACTTCTTTATAACAAAAATGATAGCTAGAGCCTCTTTTTCAGTTACAGTATAATTTACCTCAGCACTACTCATTTGTCTGCTCCCAAAGTAAACTGGATGATCATTCCCATTTTCATCCTTTTGGCTCAGAGTACTTCCTAGTGCTGCATCTGAGGCATCAGTATACACAATGAATGGCTTGCTCCAATCTAGATTCTTTAAAATAGGTGAAGACACCAATGCTTCCTTCAGTTGTTCAAAAGCTTCATGCGCCTTATTTCCTGGTTCATAAGTAACATCCTTCTTCAAGAACTGGGTTAGTGGCTATGCAATCTTTGAGAAATTCTTGATGAACCTTCTATAGTAACCCACATGGCCTAAAAATGATCTCAACTTACTTCTATTCATAGGAAATGGTAACTCTTTGATTTTTGAAACTTTATCAGGATCAGTACCAATACCATCTCTGGATACAACATGCCCTAACAAAACGCCTTTAGAACATCCAAAGACACACTTTGTAGGGTTTAGTGAGGCTTGTGCTTCATCTAACCTTTGAAATGTTGTCTCCATCTGGTGCAGGTGGTCCATCTTGCTCCCATAGATGCAAAAATCATCCAGAAATACTCTGATGAAGTTCCCAATGTAGGGTTCAAACACCCTATTCATCAAGTAGCTGGAACGTTGCCGGAGCATTACATAACCCAAAAGGCATAACTCTATAAGAAAACTTTCCCCAAGGAGTGGTGAACGTGGTCTTCAGCTGATCTTTTTCCACTATACAAACTTGGTTGTATCCGCTATATCCATCAGCAAAACTATAGCACTCTTGGCCAGCTACTTCATCCAAGATCTGATCTGAGAATGGAAGAGGGTAATGATCCTTCTTTGTTGCCTTATTGAGCTTCCTATAATCAACACAAATGCGTAGCTTCCCATTATTTTTTATTGAGATCACAATGGGAGAAACCCATTCTGAATTCTCCACAGCAAATATGAATCCTGCATCAAGCAACTTATCTATTTCTTCTTTTACAGTCTTGAAAAAATTAGGATTCATTCTATATGGCATTTGTTTTATGGGCTTAGCACCATCTACCAGCTCAATAGAATGTTCTACCTAACTTACTTGACGGAGTTCCTTGTAATCAAAAGTGAATATGTGTATGTACCTTTGAAAGAGCTGGAGGTAGGATTCCTTCTCACTCTCCATCACAGCATCACCAATCTTTATTTGTTGGAGACGATCATCAATTTCTTCTTCAGATAATTTTATGGGGTCATGAGTCAGTGTGACTAGAAGGATATCCATGACCGAAACATCAACCTCACTTTCTTCATCTTCGGTGTCCACTTCACTAGTACTAGAGTAATCAGAGGATGTCCAATCATCAGTTTCATCACTTGAATCCACCAGGTTCTACCTTATGATGCCGAGGGATCACGTTTATCTTCACCCTCTCTCTACCACGTCCAAGTGTCATGAAGCCTTCATTCCAGTAGTTTCTTGCATGAACTCTCCTTAGCCATGGTCTTCCCAACAACATTGGGTACGCAACAGTACCATTTTTCATCACCTGAAAGTCTACCACACATACAACACCCATAACAGATATTGCCACATTTGAAACTACACCTTCTGGTTTAGTTTTTCCCTTATTTAATGACCTTAACATAAGTGTTGAGGGGCGATCAATTTTTAAACCCAACATATTCATTACAGACTCAGTCATTACATTAACTGCAGCACCTCCATCAACTAAGACATCATGAATTGAAATACCATTACATAATACCTCAGCTTGTGGAGCGTAGGGATCCGCCTCTGCCTCCAAAACAGGGACCTCAACCTCCTTCCTTCATTGAGCATTGAGTCCACTTCGCAGCTCCTGCCTCTTCTCAGAAGACATAGCCAAGAGTTGACCATATGTAATATTTGCAGGCCTTTTGGACAGATCTTTTAAGATGGAGTATGGTCCTTGTCCCTGTGAAATCAGAAAATCCTGCACACCTAACTTTTTTCTCCTATGTTTCTTACTAGTTTCTCCTTTCATCTTCTAGGATCATTTCCATCTTGATTATCTTTTTCGTTGTTTCTTTTTGTTACGAACACATTTACTTCATTATTTATGCTCTTATCTACTACACAAAAGAATTCATAGGTGCTTTTCCTTTATCATTATCTCTTGTACCAGATGTAGAATCTCTATCTGGACAATTATACTTATAATGACCCTTTTTATAACAACCATAACATACAACTTCAGAAATATTTCTTTTTGGACCTCTATCTCCTCCCTGAGAACTAAATTCCTTTCCTTGAAGAAGATTAATAGTTAACTGGCCCATCTTCCTGAGCAGATCTTCATACTCAGTAGATGTACTAGGAGAAAGATTTGTGCTCACCGAGAGTGGTTGTGGATTGTGGACCAAAGGTGCTGGTGTAGGCTCTACTTTAGCAACAATTTCTTTGGGCTCCTCTTCCATGCTAGCTTTCTTCTTGCTTTCTTCTTACCTTCTTGCAATCTCCTTTGCTTGTTCAATGGTAGCTGGGTGGTCATACTTCACTCGTTGTCTGATCTCTGGCTTCATCCCAAGAATGAAGTGCTTACAGAGGAGATTATCCATGCCATTCATCAACCCATCCGCTAATCCTTCCTTCTGGATCTGGGCATCGAGCTTCCTCCTTAGCTCTAGAACACGAGCATGATAATCTCTTATCTTCTCCTTCTCTCCTTGGGCTAACTTTGTGATCTCGATCATGAGATCTACATATTTCTGTTGTTCACCAAATTCTTCAAGAAAACTTTCAGTTAATAAATCCCATGAGTTTTTCACATTATCACCTAGTGTTTCAAACCACCTAAGTGCTGAACCATCCAAAAAGGTAGGAAAAAATTCAGTCCATTGTTCCCTTCTTATGAGGCCATTACAAATGCAAGATCGTTTAAACTCTTGAATGAAAGAGGAAGCATCTTCATTAGATTGGGCTGAAAAATAGGAATCTTCCCCATTTTCAAAAGTAACCACAGTGAAATACCAACTTACAAGTACAATCAGTAAGAATTATGTGCACAAATAATTAGAATCACTATAAAGAAAGTGACTTTACACCTTTCTACAGTAAAATAGGTAATGACCACAGTAATCTTACACTTACTATGGTAAAACTTGACTTACTGTGGTAAAAACTGACTTTACTACTGGTAAACACTATTTATGGTAAAAATGAAGTTACTGGGGTAAATACTATTCACGGTAAAAAGTAAAGTTACTGTGGTAAATACTATGCATGGTAAAAGTGACTTTACCATGGTAACTCCTATGCACAGTAAAAAAAAGGTTACCCTCCAAATGATTTCTGACTAAGTGGGAATATCTCTCCAGAAAATCCACCAACGAGGAATGGTCCCGGCAACGGAACCAAAAATGTCATCACCAATCCGGCACTATGATAATTCACCACCGGGAACTCCTCATGCTATGATTATTTACTAATGCACAACCTTTAGTTTGGTGGATATAATCTGGAAACACAACAACAAACATAACACAAGAATACCATAGACTATGATACGAAGGAAAGATGAAAAATCTGAAAATATAGGTGTAAATTATAATATCAACATGAAATTGTTACAATCTCACCCATGAGGTACTTCAAGTGTTACTGACTTCACTTGCCTTCCAACAATAACTATGGGAGAAACAATTCACAATGGATTCTTTAACATGCCTTCAAAATGATGGCTTCCTTTACACACTTACTCATACAATATTTCTCACTACTTCCTTCTATGCTAAATGAGGGGGGGTGACATCTTTATTTATAGGAATTCAGGATTATTCACCTTATCTCTAAGATAGGATATGAAATCTCTTCTAGCCAATCATATTCCATGCCCAAACTCTTGCCTTTACATGTAGGCTTATCTTCTAAGATAAGACAAACCTTATCATCTCACATGGGTTCCAGCTTTTTAGTCTTTTCCACCAATAAAATACACAAAATATTTATGACATCACTCTTTGTCCTTATTACAAATATAATATTTCTATTTCTTAATCATGTAGACCCTACTTCACTACTTACCCCAACTTTGACATTTTAACATTACTGGACCACTTACGACAAATATTTACTTTTTACCACAACATTCCTTTTATACTTTGACTGTTACCGTACTCTAATTTATTAGTAGTACCGTACTGATGGCGTTGCTATCTTCTATTGGACACCACTACTAATCATACTTAACAACATCCTATTCCTAATACATACATAATAAAATATAAATTATGGAGGAAAATTTTAATGTCGACAGAATCACTATCAAAGGAAAAAGGAATGCCCAATAAATTAAATTTTTCACCTCTTCCAATCCATATCCAAGGGTAATCTTTCAACCAGTCTAGCATACGCAAACAACTCTGTCTATAGCCCAACTTCTTAGCCATTTGAATGTTGGATCCTGAAGCAAGGCAGAATGTATCAAGGTAATAAAAAATTGTAGCCATATTCTGCTCAAACTTAGCAAGGGTAAGAAAGGAGTCATTAGCGAAATGACCATTAATAAGTTGCGTCACATGATCAGGAAGGAAAACTCCCCTTTGAATTTTTATGACTATATCAATTAATAATTTTACTAATTTTTTTGTCAATTTTCTGATTATTGGTGAAAAATGACATCTACTTGGTTACATTAATGTGTTGATTCCAAAAATAAATTTGGGGAGAAAATAAACTCCACACTATAGCTAAAGATATTATGATTTTTTTGATTGACTTCACCAAGCAAAAAAATTACTTCTTATAAATGATCAAATGGATGTCAAATTTAAGCTCGAATATAAAATTGAACAATCACTTTTACATCTCACCCTTCTACTATCGTATAACCCTTATCAATATAATTAATGAACTTTAATAGTTACATTTTGATAGAGAAGGAAGAATCCAATTAGTGCTAGGTTTTGGCATTCAATGTTACATGTCATAAAAAATAGTTAGCTACCTAGAAAATTGTATGGGTACCACTTGATGTTCAAAATTTAATATCATTATTATATATAATGATAAAACATCACAATTTGTGTCAAATTTGTGTCATTTCCCATTGCATATTTTTCACTTCTGATGGAAACTTCAATGTGATTATGGCACAATAATAGTAACACAAATAAGGTGCAAAAGTGATGTAAATTTGTGTCATATTTATGTTATTGTATTTTGACCGTGCTGCCCCACATCACCTATTTAACTCTAGGCAAATGTCATATTCATTACCAAATGCCATTTTTATTGCTGCGAAAAAGAAAGAGGAGATCAAAGATTCGGTGATTATTATGTTACGTAGAAGAAAGGTAAGTTGTTTTCCTTTGAATTTTTTAAAGTGGAAAATTATAGATGGGAAATTTAGTCATGCATTGGTGTTTTTATGAAGTGCAAATTAGAGTAAACATGGATACTAAAGTAACTAACGATTGCACATAAGTTACAAACTATGTCAAAAGTGATATCAAGTTGAATTTAGTTTGTGATTTTATTTTTGATGTCAATGAAACAAATGAAATAAATGCATTCTATGGGACCACATATCCTTGATTCATTTTGTCAAATAGTTTGTGACTTATGTATTCTTACAAATTTTACATACACGTCTACACAAGCATTTAAAACTATAAAATTCAATAGAAAAATGCTTTCCATTATATTTTGATGAATGTCCATACCCTATTCTAAACCTTACATTTTGGAACAGGTTAGGATTATGTTGGAGATGGTTCAAGAATTTGTCTTTACATCTGCCAAACGTATTTTCTTGAAATTTTCCAAGGCCTTTTCAATGAAACTATTTTGTGCATATCCTTCATTCAATACAGTCCACAATTAACACCTATAAATTAGTTGTATATTGTGTTGCTGAAATGAAGAGAAACACAAATTTAGTTGTATCTGAGCAATGTCGAAATGAGAGTCTTGTGAAAATAATTTAGCAGATTTAAGACTTCATACTTTAATATTTGTTTTCTCAATCCATTGGTATTCTCAAGCATTGGATTTTGGTAGACCTCCTCACATGTTTGTTTTCATTTCAAACATCAGATTTTGGAATGTCCGAAAGAGCATGTAACACGTGCTCTCTCTCTCTCTCTAAGTGATAAATATTTTACATACAAACTGATGGTGTGGAGTCTATTTAAGCCATCCACGTGGATTCATTCCCGAAATCTCTTTTATGCATACAATACAAATTATGTGAGGAGTCGTTTTACATCGTCAATGATAATTTCAGTATTTCTATAAACTTAGCATTACAAGCACTCTCAAAATTAAAGTTTAGTTGTTTTTTAAACGTGTCATTTAGAATTTGTATTATTTTTGTTAGTGTCTTTTTTTGTGAGTGTGTTGAAAAAGTCAAGATTCACGTGTCATAAGTCCAAAGAGTAAAGTTGAAACTTGTCAAAAGATTCAAGTTGTTTTCTGGTGTTATATTAATTAAAACTGTGTAAATAAAGTCTTCTATATATGTTGTTAATGAGTCTAATTTGTGATTCATTGTTGTAATTTTGAAGAATTTAAAAGAAAAAATTACCTCACGAACTTATTTTTAGTGTAACTTAATGTCTGAATTATGGGAAGGATAAGATGAAAAATGTTACATTTCTGATAAAGTTTTTGAAGAGTTCTTCCCCTTGACTCCATCGGGGGCTACCGCCCTCAAACCCCTGGTTTGAAATTTCAAAGCCAAAATAAAAATTGGTGGAGAAGCCACGATGATGAAAGAGGTGCAAATTTGAGATTAAAATTCCATCTTGATAAGTAAACAACGTACCATCGGAGGATGGAGGAAGTGGAGGAAGGAGGTTGATTAGTTGCATCTCGTCGGTCACTAGCAACGAGGTAGTGAAACTACATTATTGGCACTGTATTTATACCAAAACAACTAAATCCAAGATCTGTTCCCTGGTAGCAAAAATATTTGTCCCATATTATATGTGATCAGTGTGGTAGTGATCAATCACTAACAATGGCTACAAACACGATGAGGAAACATCCCTATGATTTAATAAAATTCAAATCTAAAGTAAGGACACTGTTAACTAGATAAATATAACGATGAATGTGCAAGATCAAGCTAAATAAGTACAACTAAGAGTCAAATATAGGAGATAAAGATGACTTAGCTTGTAACTATATGGTTGAATTGATTTTGTACTAATGAATAGGCTGGAAAGGTGAATCCTAAAGTGTGTAAGATCTGTTTCTGAAACTAGGAGTTGACGATCTCAAGGATAGAATTGCTTGGGAGAGGGCATGACTGTGTGGGTGCTAGCGTCTTTTATGGGCACTAGGGTCTTAGGAATAACTTTGGTCCTGGTTCTTTCTGTGTCGCTTCTTGTCACTTTTAGCTAACTGTAGGTTATGTCAAGTTTTTCGCACTTTTGAATTGTGTCCCTTGAGCTAGGATTTCTTAGTGCCAGATGTAAGAAGAATAACACACTACAATTAATTTTTTTGAAATAAAAGTGTGTGATATGGAATTTATAATAGCCTCTCCCTATGCAATGAATACTTCAACCCAAAATGTGGTCCCTTGTATTGCTCTTGTGTATGTGGTAGACATAAAAATGACTTCCCAATTTCCCCTTAGAATAGTTAGTAGGTTGTGCATATATGAGTTCTTTTCTTAAATTTCAATCTAGGTCATGAAAAGAAGATAATGAAAAGGAGACAAGAAAGACCCAAATCTAAATCAAACCAAAAAAGGAGAAAAATAAGGAAATAGGAAAGGAGTGCCAAGAAGGACATTAGCGCCTAGGTGTTACTATCCTACTGCAAGAAAACATAAACCGAATAAAAGAGGAGAACATGGATCCCTTTGAATTGACAAGAAATATGCAAATGTTAGTTAAAATACATTAGCAGAGCCAAAAAAACAAGAAAAGGACCAATGATGCATCACCATTGCCTAGTTCCCAAACCTAGAAATCATGTATATAAAAACATACTAGAGGTGTAATATAATAGTAATAATTACATATTTTAGTGACTACATCACCCCCACCTCCCCCCGCCCACCCTTTATGTTATTTGGATGAAATTCAAGTAGTATAAAGCATGTATGAGGAGTGTATTTGAAGTGATCTAGACTTGAGTTATAGATGGAGCATCTTGATACTAAGAAAAAAACGTGGTGAACCATGGACTAGTGTTTGGATCCATGTGGGGTGACCTTTGTTTTCAAAAGGAGATATTAGATATGAACTTACTAATGAGATATATGATACTTTAAAACTTCGAGAATGAAGGAAGGAATAAGGAGTGATCAATTCCCAAATCAACATATAAACTAATGACTTGAGCATCCTAGCACTAAAATAAGGATTTGAACATCCTTTTGTCACTAAACTAAGGATTTTAGCCTCCTATTTCTATAGAAAGAGTGTTGAGAGAGTGGTTTTTTTTCTTTCTAAACATGACTTTTTCTAGAAAATAGGTTTTACCGCTACAAATGGCAATATGAACACATTTTGTAACTTTCCTACTAGGTCCCAAAAACCCCCGTAAATTGGTATTGGAAAGGAAATGATGTCTTATTTCCCTTACTTTACGATGTAAGGATGTAACTACTTTCTAAATTAAAACAACAATGCCTGATATATTAGATCAGATCCCATGTTAGGTCATCTTCGAGGAAATTTTGATACTTGGAATAGAATTTATAACGTCTACTATTGATTTGTAAAATGGTAATACTTTTTCATATTTGAACTACTTTCAAGGATTGAATTTTCCCCCATATTAGGTAATTTGAGGGAAAATTGTGAGAATATGCAAAAAAATGGATTTGTTGATACTTAGAATAGAATTTGAAATTTGTATTTTGAAAAATAACCTTTGCAAGATTTGAATATTTCTTTGATTTTTCTTAGAATACAGGATAATTGTATCGTATTTGGAGAAAATTTTTGGATTATTGAAGGAGGGTTAATATTATACACCAAATATCTTTTCCCCTTTTGCCATGAAAGGGGAGAGTCAAATTGATAACCTTGAGATGAATGAAATGAGATAAAATGCCTTGGAGATGAATGTGGAGTTAATATAGAATAAATAGTAAGGATTGTAATATGAAATATCACATAACCAAGCTTAAGGATGCATGATAAGGAATATTCATTATGGAAGATATTAAAAATATGATGTCAATGTCGTAGATGATGTGAAAAATGGATGAACAATGCTCAAGATATGGAAGAAATATTAATTAGAAATTAGATATTGTAAATCATAGTATAGGAACTATAGTAAAAGGAGGTAAGGAGATTTTACTATAAACAGTAAGGTGAAAAAGTCAAAAGGAAATTCATTTGTAAATTTGAGAATTGTGATTTGAGCTCCGAGTGATAAAAATGCCACATGCATAAGAGGCCATCCCAACTAGGTTTGAGAGGGAAATAGAGGTTGTTTCTACACATACGACAGATGAATTGTTAAGTGATGTATTTTTCATATCAAACCTGACATATATTAGGGATTTTTCAGAATTTTTTACATTTTTGTAGTTTTTATCGGTCTAGGTGTTCCTATCCAAGACAGTGCTAGATGGGCATGTTCTGTCCTTTGGACAGGAGCATATAGATTGGGTGCTAGTGTATCAGTTTTGTATTTTAGATGTCTAGAGAGTTGGGAGCTCATGTCCAAGTGCATTTGCAAGCTTATGTATTGAGTTTTACCCATTTTATATGGTATTAATGTTATGTTTTCTATCTTGTTTGTGTTGTGCAAGAGTGATATACAATCAAGGGAGTTTTTTGGAGGTAGATACTTGTCCACATTGCTTACTTTGGGCTTCGAGGAGGAGGAGTGGGATGTTTTGGATTGTTTTGGGCTGTGACACATTGCTAGATTGGGGGAGATAACCCATAACATGCATCTGATGATTGCATTGTGTGAGAGGTTATGTGTATGATACTTGCACATTTTGGTTACCCACTAGTGAGATGACAGTGACATTGGAGGATTTATATAGGATTCTTAGTTACCAGTTGTGGGAGAGAGAGGTACATGTGATGGTCCCAAGAGATACATAAAGGTAGAAGAGGGCTATGAGGTAGTATTTTGGATGGTCAAAGAATGTGTTGAGTCATCAATCATGTTAGATGACATTTTATATCAAGGTGTTCTATGATTTTAGAAGTTTATTACAGTGATACTACCATCTAGTGTAAGAATGGATGGATATGGGGTGTCTATTTCATATAGGATGCATGAAAATTGCTAGAGTATTGAGGATCATGACATGTGGTATGCGTGGAATTGGTGTGTGTTGGCACACATTTACAAGGATTTTTATCATTTTACATGGGAGGACCATGGTGGTTGTATAAGAGCCACTTCCTTATTGCATGTGTAGGCATATGAGCATATTTCTATAGTATGACCATTGAGTGGGATGAGGGTAGCATTCAGGTTGGCCAAAGATCTTTGCAACTCAATAGGTGGGCCCGAGGAGTTTATGGTTTGATACTATGACCTATAGGTCAATGTTTGATAGGATGGGGCCATAAAGCCATTATTTAGAGACCTTATATGGACTATGGAGGGTGGGTAGAGGATGATATAGAGCTATGGTGCATTTCAATTCATCATGTGGTTAGAGGAGGTTCCTAGGGTGACAGATTTATTTTATGAGTGAGTATCTAGATAGTTTGGGATTACACATGATGTTCCCACAGAGACATATATGTAAGATAGATTATATAGTGAGTGAGGAGAGAAGGATATAGGCTAGGGCTTACTGAAGCTCAGTTACAGTTACCTGGTGCCAAGGAAAGGGATGGAGAGATAGTGAGGAGTAGATTAAATGATGTGGAGTGTACCCTAACTTATATACATTGGTGGGAAGAGCATTAATGGGTGTTATTATATCTATTTGGTTGTAGATGTGGCTAGAGGGAATCCAGGTGGACCTATAGGAGGTGGAGAGGCTAGTAGGAGTGTGAGCTAATTCCCTTGAGGATGATGTAATAGTGATGATGGTTACACAATGTAAGTAGAATTGATTTTTATTATTCATGATTTTATAAATGTTGATATTGGTATTTGCGATGATCAAATACTAATAAAGATTATATGATTATAGGTGATGAGTATTGATGATAATTGTAGATACGTAGATACACACGTTGACTCATAATGTACCCCAAGATGTATTTTTTGGGGGAGGTATGTCAGAGAGGATTGATCATATTAATACATGAGCATGCCTATTTTTTGGATCTAGTGGCCATAACAACCTCTACATGTATTACACTGTAGTCCGAGTGAGATGAGGTGAGGATGCAAGTTATCATGAGCGTTGGAGATAGTCAAAGGTTTCTCACATAGAGTATTTTGAGAGATATGTGGAGCTTTAGGGATGATATAAGGAGGTTTTGGATGAGGAAAAAAAATTACAAGCGAGATTAGAGGAGAAACGGCCACGATCTCAACATCGAGATCTGAGTGGGGTGCATCTAGTTTCTAGGGTATCTATATCCTTTAGTAGTGGGGATGATGTATGATGTATAGAGAGGGCTTGGACCCTAGATTTTTGTATTGTAAAATATTTTGAGGTATATATATGATTATACTTTGTTAATGATGTAATATTGAGTTATATTGAGTTTTTTTTACGTATGTGATGTGATATGATTTTGATATTTGTATAAGTGTTGATAATAATAGTATAGCTATTGAAATGATGTTAGAAATGTTATATAAAATAATATAGATAGGCATGTATGTTGAATATGGATTGAACTTTGATAAATATAGGTAATAAA
Source organism: Taxus chinensis (assembly GCA_019776745.2). Taxonomy (NCBI): domain Eukaryota; kingdom Viridiplantae; phylum Streptophyta; class Pinopsida; order Cupressales; family Taxaceae; genus Taxus; species Taxus chinensis. The sequence goes on from CM034155.1 coordinate 374,787,066, forward strand.
TAATTGATCATGTGCTAATAATCATACTAGTGGAGGATAAACATGAAAGTGTATAGTATGAAAGGAATGTATACTCTCTAACAAGAGAGAAGGTGATAACTATGCACAAGTGACTCGATGGATGTGATATCCCAAGTATAGGTACCAAAAGATAAACCCAAAGTGATCACAACAACACTAGGAAGATGTGAATCTAAGAATGGTGAGTGGTGCTCCTTCGGGACCCACTTGGGTGTGGGTCGAACAAGAAGTGGGGCGGATGGCTCATGCATAGTCGTAGGAGGAGACAAGATGACAAGAGATGGACGAGAGGTAGTCAAAGTCACAAAATCTAGTGTGTAATGTCATGACATGAAAGAATGGGATATATCAACATGGTGTGCGTGATAGGAAATGACACCTTTGTCCTCAAAAAACTGAAGATGATCATGAAGAAATAACAATCATTGTCATGATGACCATTGATCCTATGAAAATTACATAATGGATGGTTATGATTGTTTCATAACTGATGAGGAGGATGATGCTCATTAGGAAGGTAAAACAAATCAACTATCATCAAACAAGGTGTGTAGAACATCATGTGGCCTAGTAAAATGTGAAAATTATAATGGATCATGCTTAGGAGGTGGAGTGAAATGAAGGTGGAGGCATACACAAGGGTGGAGGGTGTGCATGAGTATGTTTAGGAGGAGATGGTGATCATGAAGGTGGTGTAATAGGTGGAAGAGAAGAAGAAGTTAGGTACTAGTAATAAGTGATAGGTAGGAGTACAAGAATTAGAATCATGTACAATAGTATAATCATTAAGAAATTCTTTTTCTAAAGCTATAACTTTGAAGAAAAGGAGAGTAAATGATTCACATGTATCATATAGTAAATTTTCTTTCAAAGGATGAATTAAGCCACGACAAAAGATATATTGCATTTCTAGATCAATAGGCTGAAAAAGTAAATGATGCATACAAGATTTGAAACGTAAAATGTAATCATGAATTGGTTCATTCTTTCCTTGATGCAAAGAAGGTAAACTCTCAAATGTAACTTTAGGACCATTATTAGAAATAAAGTGTCTAAGAAATGCCTCTTCCATATCAAGATAAGTACTAATAGATCCACTAGGAAAATGATGAAACCAATGAGAAGAAATATCAGTAAGACTATTGGGAAAATCTTTGAGTAACAATCTATCATTAGAAAATGAAGCCATAGCTAGCCTAAAATCCTTAAGATGCATATAAGGATTACCCATCCCATCAAAAAGTGAAAAAGTAGGCATAGTAAAACCCTTAGGAAAAGTTGAATTGTAAATATTCTTAGGAATAGGGTTTCCATGAAGGGAATTATTATCAGTACTAGCATAGTAGGCCCTACTTTCAAGAGTAAGAGTATGTATCTTATTTTGCAAATCACCAACAACATGCATGAGAGAAAGAACTTCTTGGGGAGGAATAACATACACATTGAGGGGCTCATTAAGGGGTTGGATTTTTCCATTATAAGTAGCCATGGGGACACTATTAGGTTGGAAGTCAACTTTTGGATCAACAAGAGATAACTAGTAGTAGGAATAGGAGGAGCATCAATAGGAAGGGAGGTTTGCACACATTTATCAACAAGCTCAACCAAAGGAGGAGGACAAACAACATGCATATTTTATTCATCATCATCATTTAGTACATTATCTTTAGAAACATCAAGAGTAGTAATACATGCATCATGACTAAAATCAGATTGTAACACATCATGAGAAGCAATAGGAACATCAACAATAGGAGCACAAGCAATAGGAGGAGTCATGCATGCAAGAGAAGAAGAAAGATAGGTCTCTTTAGGCACAATGATCAATGGACAAGTAGAAGGTGGAGGGGATGGGGAAGGATCTAAAATAGGAAGATCAACCTCAACATGATTATCCCCAAGGATTTTTGCATATGTAAGGGGAAGGTAAGAAGAAGAAGGAGGAGGAGGGATAGGGCCATAGATAATAGAATTGACCAAATCAAGAGACTCACAGTGAGAAAGAGAATCATCATTAGCAAAATCCTTCTTCATCAAAAATATTTACTAGATCCTCAACACATGTCTCATTAGTAGCAATAGACTCACTATCAGAATCATAAACACTAGTGACCTCTATAGGGGTAACAATACAACATCAGGGATAGGATTGTAAAGCTTGGTAAACACATGAGGTATTGTGGGATTGTAAGTAGGGGTAATATGAGACTTGCGATAGAAAGTGGCTTCATCCTCAACATTGGTGAAATAAGGTTGAATATCAGTCATAGGAATGGAGTCATACTTAGGAGAACTAGACTTGGATTGATGGTTTTGAAACATTTTTTAGTAGGCCATGAGGAATATACAAAAATAAAGGATCCTAGAGAAATCTAGGGTTCGATCAATAAATGGGTTCACCAAATTATTTAATAAAATTTAAATCTAAAGTAAGGACATTATTGATCATATAAACATAACAATAACTTACAAGATCTAGCTAAAGAAGTACAAGACAAGAGTGAAATATAGGGTTTGTAGAATGACTCAACTTGTGATTGTAGGTCTCAAATACTTCTACACTGGATGAATAGATCTAGAAAGGTGTATCTTGGACTGTGTAAGATCTGTTTCATAATTCTAGGATGTAATGATCTCATAGGGACAAAAGTCCTGGAGAGGGACAGGGCAGCCTAGGTGCTAGCATCTTTCTGGGCACTGGTGTATGAGGAAAGGGCTTCGGTCCTCAGTTCTTTCTATGTGTCACTTCTTGTCACTTCTTGTTCATTGTAGGTCACATCATTTTTGTTGCAATACTTCTTTGTCACACTTGTGCCTACAAAACAAACCTTGTCTACCTACACAAGACTCAAGCACACATTAGACTAAATAAAAAATGCATATGAGAGAGTCAGATTGACCCTGACGGTCACCCTAATGTGATCTTGTTGTTGAGCACTGCACTAAATTTTAGACTCCATGTAGTTCTTGTGGTGTGCGATTAAAATTGTGTCCCTTGATTTAGGATGACCTATTATTACTCACACAAATAATGGTTAGCTACAGCTACTTTTTTCTAATCAAAAATGTGTGCTATGGAATTCAAAATAGCCTCCCCCTATGTAGTGAATAATGCAACCCAAAATGTAATCCCTTGTGTTGCTCTTTTGGTATGTGGTAGATATAGAAATGATAGTTCCATTGCCTCTTAGAATACTTAGTAGGTTGTGTGTATATATGATTTCTTAGTATGAATTTCGGCATATAGTGACACCAAAATCCAACCTAGGTCGTAAAAAGGGACCAAGAAAATACCCAAAGCCAAAGAAAATCGATAAAGCAAAAAAAATCGAAGAAGATAGAATATCCTAGAAGTAAATTAGCACTTGGGCGCTAATTCCCAGAAGGAAGGTTTGGGAAAAGGCCCTTAGACATCTTCGTGAACCAACACCAATACCTATGTAGCTCTCCAAGATTTACCTTTGTCAAACATCTATTTTGGATGCTTTCCAAGGGCGCAACCCTCACAGAGACCTTTAGAGAAACTAACTTTAGGCAAACCTTCAACCATTCCATGTTTACTCAATTGTTCGAAGTAGCCATAGTTAAGATGGCCAAATCACTCATGTCATAGTTTTCTAACCCCATCTAAATGAGTCAACAAATAATTTGGAGAAGAGTCTAGAGAAAAATGAGAGGTATACAAGCGTGTCAGGCGGTTTGCCCTTCCCTCTGCAATTGTAGTGTCACTATGTAGCTCTTTGATGATAACTTAATCTGGGTTAAATTCAAATCCCATGCCCTTTCTAATGTGAGTGATCTAGTAAACTGACAACAGATTAGGGGAAATTGTTCAAACACTTAGAACATTGTTGATTTCTCCATTATCTAATTCTATTGATCCACACCCTGCAACTATTACAGAGGTGTCAACACCCAGAGTGATAGAGGACATATTACATGGTTTCACAGAAGAAAATTGAACCTGTGAGGAATCCATGCAGTGAGAAGCACCAGAATCAATGACCCAAGATGAAGGCGGAGCCACTACTATCACTAAAGTATTTCCCTTCTTCTCTTTACTGTTGCCTTTTTCCTTAGAAGATTCTTAATTGGATGAATTTTGTTAATAGATTTAGTGACCCTTATCTTTTTTTTCTCAAGAAGATGATTAATGTGGTCAATCTTCTTTTTCATACACTTGTGTTCATCATGGCCAAGTTTCTTGCAATAAGCACATTTTACCCTTTTTCTTAGGTTTAGCTTCAGAGGGGGAGGATTTAGTGTTGGATTTTAGCTAGGATAGTTTTTTATCCTTGTTTTTCCCTTGACCCTTCTTCTCTTGTTTATTCTCCTTGTTGTTAGAAGCCTTAGGTTTCGCATTCCCTGCAATCAAGGCATGTGATTTGGAAGACTTCAAAGTTCCCATTTGTATCAAATTATCTTGTTCCATAGTCAGTTAACCAATAAACATGTAAAATGAGGGCATTGCCCAAGATGCTCCAAGTGCATCCTTGGTGGCATGGAAGGTAGAGACAAAAATTGAGTAATTTGGACCCAATTTAGAAAGGATAGAAAGAATGAGTTGAGATTCTTTTTCATCAATTCCACATTCCTTCAGCTACATTCTTATTGATTTGAAATTTGTGAAGAAGTCCTGGAGTGTGTCAAAGTTGGTGGGGATCAAGCTAATGAGCTCATTTTCTAGTTCATGTGCTCTCATTTCATCTTTTTTCCCAAAGATACTTTCCAATATGGTCCACACTTCGTTGGTAGATTTAACAACATCAACAAGAAAGAGAAGATCTGGAGACACTGATAGACACAGAAACCTAAAGGTTTCATCACAATGGTTAAACAATTTCCATTTGTCTGAATCTGAAGTTGGTTCTATTTAAAACCCCATTGTTATCCAATGTAGACCCTTACCCCTTAAAATGAGTTGTATTTTGGACTTCCATTCAAGATAGTTAAATGACGTAAGTGGTGTCACAAAACTAATATCCACTGTCAAACAATTGTGCAATAGATAGAAAGTAAATCACAAGCAAAACAAACTCACACAATACACATATGAACTTATAGAGGTTTAAATTTTTAAAGAAAAAGGAAACCTCCAATGCGAAGGGCGTGAAAAAAATGTACTTTCAAAAAATGGCACCTAAAATGGATTAGCTAGTTGAAAGCTATGCCAAATAGAAGTGTTGACCTTGTCAGACACCTCCAAAAGCCCAAAAGCATTTTTTGGGGGTTTAGGCGATGCAAAGCATGGGGTGAAACCCAACAGGTGTAAAACAGGGGTCGAAGCGCAGTAAGTGCAAAACAGAGGTTAGAATCCGACAGGTGTTGCGTAGGGATAGGAACTGACAAGTGCAAAATAGGGGTCGGAACACAACAGGTGAAAAGTGGGGTAATAAACCCAACACATTAAGGGTGGAGATTTTGAATTTCTTAACACACCTGAAAACCCAATTTACACTTGGGAAGATTTTTCGACCTGTTGAACACGCCCGAAAACCCGATTTGCACTTGGGCAGATTTTTGGACCCGTTGAACATGCCTAAAAACCTTATTTGCATTTGGGCAAATTTTTTTCACTTGTCAAGCACATGCAAAAACCTAAAACATAATTAAAGAAAAAAATGAACCTTAGATATGAGAAAATTGTTAGTTTTTTTACAAAACAAAAAATACCCACCAATTTATTTGAAAAACCCAAAAAAACCAGAAGGGATTTTTATATTTGAGCCCAAAATTACATGTATTTGTCAAATTTGAAGAAAAATCTTTCAAACCCTAAAACCTTCAAATCTAAGAAAACCTTAAGTTTTTTGTACAAAACAACAAATACCCACCAAGTTATTTGAGAAACCCAAACAAATCGGGAAGGGATTTTTCTATTCGAGCACAAACTTGCACGGATTTGCTAATTTTGAAGTCAATGGCACATCTGTTTTTCATGTGACTCCATAGGAATAGATATGCACATACTTTCTAGCAACCCCACTAAACCCTTGAAAACCGATAATTTCTTAATCTGAAAACCTAATTTACACTTGCGCAGATTTTTTGACCAAGTTGAGACACTCGAAAACCTGATTTGCACTTGTGCAGATTTTTCGAATATCTGAACAACAGCCAAAGCACATGCAAAAACCTGAAACTATGAACAAATATGAGAAAACTGTTAGTTTTTTTACAAAACAACAAATACCCACCGGAAAAATCCAAAAAAATACCACCAAAATTACATGTATTTGTCAAATTTGAAGAAAATTCTTTCAAACCCTAAAGCCTTCAAATCTAAGAAAACCTTGAGTTTTTTGCAAATCAAGTTATTTGAGAAACCCAAACAAATCGGGAAGGGATTTTTCTATTTGAGCACAAACTTGCCATCAATGGCACTACATGTAGAGAATCCATAGGAATAGATATGCACATATTTTCTAGAGGTAAAATGCAATATCTCACACAAAGGCTATGACATTCGGCCACCAAAATCACTCTGATACCATACAGGAGTAGGTCACAATTAAGGACTGGTACTGGATATGATCTAATGCATGAAGAACCCTATATGTGGTAATAAGATCTGAAAAATACTCGAACAATGAAGAAGCATTACTTCTATAACAAGAACAAGTACACGAGCAATCTAACTCTTCATTATGTGATTAGCCTTCATCAACCAAAAAAGTACATAAGAAGGTATATTATATAGTGAGAAATTAGGTCACTCAAAAAAATAAATTCTCAATAAAAAAATATAAAATGAATTAAAGTACATTTCCCTTTAATAACATATTATGACCTAAACAAACTAAATTAGACTATGTAGATAAACCCTGAAAGTGGGTAAAATCCTACACCGACAACCATCAGGGCAATAACATGTGATGTATTTTGACCATGTATGTAATTGTGGTAAATACTAAATGTAGCATTGAGTTATAGTTTGACCCATGTTTTCAAACTACAAGAAAATATTTGCTACCCACATAGCTAGGGAATAAGGATTGTGAGTCCCTTACATGTGATTTGGATAACCATGTGAAATAGAAGGGGTAAACGTGGAACTATTTACAAATTATATAAACCAATGAAATGTTTAAACACAATTTAATTATTCTTTTAGACTCTTTGACTTAGAAGAGAAGTCAATTGAGATGTTAATTTGAACCATGAGGTTGGGAAAATACATTACTAAATGATTTCAGGGATACAAAGTAGCCCCTGGTAAATGAGAATTATCTTATTTTTCCTAATGTTAATAACTCATTATCAATACTCCCGAGCATTGGCTGAAAAGACTTTTAAAACTTAGCAAATTGATTTCTTATTTTCTCAATTCTAGATTTGATTCAAACCCACAAAATCAAAACACTTATGTTTCGGTGGATGCATCAGTACTCACTCACTTCACCACATTTAGTAAAAGGTTTTGCATCATATTGGAACACGTGCTATTAAATTTCCTTAGAAAGATTCAAAGAAGATGGGCTTAATTTTAGTGCCTTTGTTTTATTTCACCATAATAAAAGAGTTGTATTTAATTAAGTTATCATGAAGCATGAGCATAACTTTATCAAATCATATCATTTAATTTACCTATGAAAATATTAATATTGTATGTTTTGGACATTCGATTATGGGGGATATTTCTCTCCCTATAGCTATTCCATATTTTGATTAATGAATAACCTTATTGTTTAAATCAAATGATGATTCGATGCAGAACAAAACTATAGAGTTAATAGTTGTCACAATTTTAATTATGGGATACTTTGAGTAAATTCATAGGAAACTAGGACTTTGGATTTTGTACTAAGTAATTTTCTTTTATGTTGAAAAGGGTCAATAAGTTTTAAACAAATAAATTGATAATTTGACATAATTGAAGATAATAATGATTGTTTAAATTATGAACTTCTTGGTCTAAAATGTTAATTTATGAAATGGAATTATTATTTTTAGACTATGGTGTACATTCAAATGCATGCACGTGTTTGTGCTTGCATGCATTCCCTTGTACAAAAATTATTCATTGTTGTTTTATTACCTGATTTTCCTTGGAAACGAAGTAGGGGTCATGAAAGGATCTCTTCTCCTCTTGAGGCAATTCTTTTCTCCTTAGCTGTTGACAAGAAATGTATTATGGTATGTTTTCGAACTAAGATCTATCTTATTGTATTTGTGCAAACACTGAGATATTATATTATCCATGTATTATAGCATGCTTTGGCCAAAGTAGTGATATTTTGTTATCACGGTTTGTCCATACTTTCATAGAGTTTCATGTTTATTTTGAAAACCAATATGATTGTGGAGTTCAAGATCTTGTATTGTAATGTGCAAACACTGAGATATTATATTATCCATGTATTATAGCATGCTTTGGCCAAAGTAGTGATATTTTGTTATCACGGTTTGTCCATACTTTCATAGAGTTTCATGTTTATTTTGAAAACCAATATGATTGTGGAGTACCTAGTTCATTTGATTGGATGCATGTAGTAGATGTAGCATTTTATTTATACACACATGTTTTTTTTTTACTAATTTATACTGAGATGAATGCTTGTTTCTACTCCCTTTGTTGAAGGTCAAGTCCACTTTCCATCCATGGTCTATGGTTGGAGGTAAAATGCTCTAATGATATCCTCCCTCTGCCACACTAATATTCAAGACACATAGTACTGTAAAGTTAGCAATATTTCTTGTTATTATATTCAATTTTGGAAGGTTGTTGTCCCTATTAACTGTATTATGGAAATTGTAATTTTCTAGTTATCTTAATTGTTGAGAGTTGAAGATAATGTTTATGATGTAATTTTTTTGTTTAAACAATTGTGATAAGATCAACTAACTGGTGAATTTTGTATATATATGAAAGGAGGTAATATTTCATTAAAACTAAGTCATAACTATTCAAAATCATATCTAGACATGATATCATTACTATGTGAGATATGAAATGTGAAAAATTACTAAATACGTATGATTTGTGATTGCATGAGATATAATAAAAAATCATATCATTATGTTGTGTGTGTGTGTGTGTGTGTGTGACCTGTTGTGTGTGTGTGTGAGAGAGAGAGAGAGAGAGAGAGAGAGAGAATTAAATTATGATAAAACACATACAAAGCAAGAAAACAAACCTTGTCATTAAAATGACTAGACAACAAATAACTTGCGAATTTGTGCATACATGGTTAAAAGTTAATTCGTGAAGAAATAAGTTTTGGTTGAAACTATCGTCATTATTATCCTCTTAGCTAATTAAATTTTATATGTTAAAAAAATTCAAGCTTTATTCCACATTTTGTGTCATGATCATTACAAAATGTGATATGCCTCACTATAATAAATTAGGTCTCACAAATGTGTGAAACCCTCTTAAATCAATCGAAAAAACCCAAAACCCTTATCATGGATAGAACCCCTACAATAAGGTTAGTATTTGGGTTGTCTACATTGACACTACTCCAAAGAGGCCTCAAACCAAAAGTAGTTTTCCTCCTAAAGATGTAATACATTTATGGATGCAACTATATTTGATAATTTGATCACTTGATACTATTTGTAATGGGTTGCTTACTTATTGCTTGACTTGGATTTGATGGTTTTTGGCTTAGGATTCTTAACTCTAGAACCTAGTATGGAGTGTGTCATACCTATGAAGGCACTCCTCTTGATAATTCACAGAAGTTTAGAATATATTTGAGTAACTATTGAGAGATATTTGCTTGAGTTTCTCTTGAAAGTGTCAGGTGAGTAAATGAGTGTATTTGACTTGCTTATATAGAGTTTTGTAAGTATAATTTTTTATTAAGGGAAATACATGAGGAAAGAAATAACCCTAAAAGATATTACATTGAGAAAATGATTGTTGGAGGGGTTGGGACAAAACCAAAATTTTCAAACCAAAAAATTTGATGGTTGGGGGGAGTTAGAAAAAATCTGAGGGGACCCTAGAAACATGATTTTTTACCCTGAATAAATCTATTTTCCTGGGGACTCAGAATTTTAATGCATTTTATCAAAATTACCCTGGAAAAGTGAGAAAAGATTCTCCAGAGAAGGCTGGTTCCTATTCCTCTGTTCAGATGCACACGAAATATGCAGAGGGTTTGCCTGAAACCTAATCTAATCTACCAAGGAGACAGGGTAAGAAGATGCATAAAAATAAATCTAAACTAATAGAGGTGATGCACCGAGGAATGGAGAACAACCTATCTTGCCAGTAAACACAGACCATTCAAATGTGATACGAGATCATGCACAGATAACAAAACTTGCAGTGAAAGACCAGGAGGATGCGAAATGAACACAGAGAGGGTTGAGAATCATCCACAGACATGCATTATTTGCTCCAAAGATTGATACAATACACTGCAGAATGCCAAGAGGCAGAGTCGTATTACAGTTAAAATGGGAGGTTCGAACTCCACAAATTCGCCTGATAGGAGAAGAAGGGAGGAGCAAAACAGAAAATGTTCGACCTTTTTTAAGAAGCCATTCTTTACAATATATAGAAGAATGAGAGAGGGAAAAGAGAGGAAATCCAGAATCTGCCCCAACCACTTCTAGGTCGCATTAAAATCATCACATTATGGTAGAAGCGGCGGATCCTGACAAAATGGCGGGCTGTCTAACAGAAGCGGTGAATTGTTTGTTGTATTAAAGTTGGTTGTTGAAGCATTACTTCTGCTGTTATTTCGTGCCAGGGGCGTTTTCTCAATTTTCTCTCTCCAGACTGTACTAAAATGCAAGATTGACCCCAGAATCATGTAGAGAATTTCAACAGCTTTCCATTGATATAAAGAACATGCAAATCCGAGATTTGGATCGAAAGATATGTCGATCTGAAGATTTAGGGCACGAAACAGACCAAAACGGATTTTGAAATCTTTTCCCGCGCTCTGCCACCTGGACGACACGTGGCAAGCTCTGATTCGCTGAGCAATTATCTCTCCACAACCTTTCCGTGGGCTTTCCTTTGAAATTTCCTTGTGGGCCTTAGCTTGGACACGTGGCACCATCTCATTGGTTCGGGTCAGTGCTTGAAACCGTGCCTTTTGACTTTTTGACCCCTTCCCTTGTGACACGTGTCGTGATTTGATTGGTCCGCGGGCCTGCCGGCTCTTTCGCGCCTTTCGCGTCTTTTTTTCCTGGATGTCCCAGTGCTGTTTGGGACAAAATCCTCCGAACCGCCCGAAATGGGCTTCCCTGTCCCTCATTTGGCCGATGACACGTGGCGCAATCTGATTGGATCTCGGCTTTTTCGGCTATCCGCGTCCAACGCGTCCCTTTGTCCCAACTGTCCCAGACTGTCTAGGACAAATTCTTCCGAACCGCCCAAAATGGGCTTCCTTTGCTCTCGGCCGCTTCGCCTTTTCGCGTCCTTCGCGTCCATTTGTTCCAGATGTCCCAAATGCTTAGTGCGAAAGTTCTCCGTTCCGACCGATCCGGGCGGTTCACGTCCTTACGGCCCGAATGTCCCAAACTGTTTTGCTCAGCAGTTAGTCAATTTTTCTTCCTCCTTCGGCCGTATCGGCTTTTCGCGCCCTGCGCATCCTTCGCGTACTCACGGCCCAGATGTCCCTTTGCTTCACGAGCTGCCTGGAGGCTTTTCGGTCGATCCACGTCTCGATGTCCCTCACATCCCGACTGTTCCTATGACTAGGACTTAGCCAATTTTCACAATTTTCCTTGGCCCGAGCCCGTCTTCTGCAACTTTTTCACATTTTCTCAGAGCTTGCTCTTTCCTTCTTCGGCCAAGGGAGTTAAAAAAATTCTAAGGGGACCCTAGAAACATGATTCTTTGCCCTGAATCAATCAATTTTCCTGGGACTTGAATATTCTGATGCATGTTATCAAAATTACCCTGGGGGGTGAATTTTTTACAACAGTTTGGCGACTCAGCAGGGTCACCTGCCTGCTAGGTAGAAGATCAGTGGCCCTTTAACAATCCATTGGGCATGGAGTAATGACCTGAAACCAGCCTGATTCCTGATCCTGATATTGCAACTCATTCTTCGAGAGCACTCTGAACTGTAGAAATTTAACCTGAGAGCGACAAAACCTGTGCCAAAGCACTTAGGGAAACAGAAACCTAACTACCACAAGACAATGTGCATATGCACTTAGAGGAATTAAAAATCTAAACTAATATTTACAAGGGTAAACCTTTTCCTTTTTAGTAGCAATGTTTAAGATAGATTCCGTTAACTGGAATCGAGAGTTCTTCTCCGTCCAAAGTAGACAATTGGAAGGCATTGTTGTTCTTACATCCTGTGACCATGTAGGGGCCACTCCAAATGGCATCAAACTTGGAATGCCTTCCTGGTTTTTCCCGATCTGCATCCCATTTCAGAACTAGGTCCCCTTCCTGGAAGGTCCTCGCTCCTACCTTCTTGTCAAACCATATTTTTACTAAGGTCTGATCCTTTTCGATCATCAGAGCTGCATGTTCTCTTATTCCTTCCAATTCCATCAACTCTGCGTACCTGGTCTCCATTGGTTCGAACTCAGACAACTCCAACTGCTTCATGAGCTCCAATGCTGGCAACTCAAGTGATATGGGCAAGATTGCTTCTCTTCCATAGACAAGCCTGAATGGAGAGTTACTTGTAGATCTCTTGGGAGTTATCCTATCAGCCCATAATGCTGATTTTAGCTTGGTATGCCATGTCCTTTGGTTTTCATCCAGAGTCCTTATGATGATCCTTAGCAACTTTTTGTTCATGGACTCTGCCTGTCCATTACCCTGTGGGTAATAATTTGAAGAGGTGCTCAAATAGATTCCATTCTTGACAGCCCATTCTGTAATCTTTGAACCTATGAATGCTAATGCATTATCTGATATGATAGTGGCCGGCACACTGAACCTGGTTACTATTTCTTCATAAAAGTCTAGTATGTTAGACTCACTTGCCTCTTTGAGCGCTACTGCTTCGGTCCACTTGGTGAAATAGTCTGTCACCGTGAGAATCCACTTGTGGCCTTGACTCAAATTGGGATTGATGACTCCAATGAAGTCCAGTCCCCATTGCATGAATGGCTGATCTACTAAAATTGGATGAAGGGGCAGTGCTACCAACCTTCCTTTCCCTGTGAAGAATGCACATTTCTTGCATTTCTTAACCCATGAGTAACAATCACTGAATACAGTAGGCCAATAGTAACCAGCTTTCATGATTTTGAGAGCTGTTACTCGTGGGGTGAAATGGCCTGCTGCCTCCTCGTCATGGAACTCATGTAAAATCCTCTCAACCTGACCTGTCCCAATGCATCTTAATAGAACACCATTGATTTCTTTCTTAAACAAAACACCATCAACAAGCACATATGGGATTGCTTGTAATCTAAAGTACCTTATTTTTGCTTTGCTCATTTCTGGAGGGCATAGGCCCGTCTGTAGGAAATGTATCATATTCTGAGTCCAACAGGGAGTGGGCACATCATCATTTTCCTGTTCTTGATCATCCTGTAATAGCAGGACAACATCTTCTTCACCTTCTGAGCCGTCTGGTTGTTTGGAAGTGAGCTGCTCACAAAAACCTTTGCCACGAACAAATTTGGTTACTCTGATTTCAATATCATATTCCATGACACGGGTGATCCAACCTGCCCTTTTCTCACTCAAATCCTTGTTGAGGAGGAATTCCTTAACCCCAGCATGTGAGACCAGCAACTGGACCTTGTTGTTTGAGACTAAATGCTTGAATTTCTTCAAGCTCCTGATTACTGCAAGTACATGCTTCTCAATAAAAGAGTATCTCACCTCATAGTCATCTAGGCTCTGGCTGAAGAAGGCAATCGGCTGCTCATCATTATCTTTGTTCTGCTGTACCAAAATGGCAGAAATAGTGTCATTACCTCCAAATGCATAGAGGATGAAATCCTTGGAGAAGTCCGGGTTGATGAGAGTTGGTGCTTGGGAGATCGCTTCTTTGATTGCTTCAAAACTCTCCTTGCCTTCTGCTTTCCACTTGAAAACCATGCTTTTCTTTAACATTTTGGTGATGGGCTTGACAAGGGCTGCAAAATCTGGGACAAACCTCCGAACAAAGTTTATCCTTCCCAAGAAACTTTGCAGGGCTTTCTTGTGGCTTGGCAATGGTAGTGCTCTTATGGCTTCAACCCTCTCTGGATCAATTGCTAATCCTTCCTTGGAGACAATATGGCCAAGGAGATTCTCTTCATGTGCAAGTAAGATGCACTTCTTAGGATTCAGGGACACTCCAAACCTTCTACACCTTTGAAATACCTGCCTTAGATGAAAAAGGTGATCCACTGCATTTTTGGAGAATACAGTGATGTCATCAAGATATATCAAAACTATTTTATTGATCAAACCCTTGAATGCCATATCCATTGCCCTTTGGAAAGTGGCTCCAGCATTTGATAGGCCAAATGGCATCTTCTTGTAGGCATATGTGCCCCATTTGGTTGTGAAGGCCGTCTTGAATTGATCTTCTTCTTTCACCAGTATCTGATTATAGCCTGAATATCCATCTAGCAATGAAAACCTTTCTGAACCAGCTATAACCTGCAATATTTGTTCCATTGATGGAAGTGGATAATGATCTTTGAGTGATGCCCTATTTAGATCACGAAAGTCCACACACAATCTTATTTCTCCGCTCTTCTTCCTGACCGGAACCAAGTTAGCAACCCAGCTTGAGTGCTTGATTGGGAATATAATGCTTGCCTCTATTAGCTTATTTAGCTCTTTCTTCATTAGAGGCTCAATGTGAGGGTTAACAGGTCTCTGCTTCTACCTGATGGGCTTAGCATCTGGATCCAATTCTATGGTATGTTGTGCCAAATTCGGATTGAATCCTCTTAAGTATTCATAGCTCCAAGCGAAGACATCTGGAAATTATTGGCAAAGTTGTATGAAATCTGATTTCTCCTGCTCAGTGGTCACTTTACCAATTTGAAGTGTTTTGCCTTTCCCAACCGGAATTGGCTCTGAATCTTCTCTCTTTACTTGAATGTTCGCTTTCTCCTTCCGGAACTGATCATTCAGGTTGAAGATAGACTCCAACGTTACTAAACCCTTGGGAAGCTTGTTTGTCCGCAGCTGCACTACTTGATCCCCATACTGCTGCTCTAGTCTGTCCTGATTTCTAGCTGAGAATTCAGCCTCTTCTTGTAAAAAATTGACGATCTGTTGATCGTTCTCAAACACCTGCCAGCTTATATTATTATCTGGAACTGCTGGCCTCACAATCACATGGATATGTGGCTGTGTTTTTTCCCTTTTGATGTTGTCAACCACATCAAACGTTGCTCCAACTACTGCGAGCCTATCTGCGGCTTCATTTTTTTTTCTGGGTATGGACATGATGTTGACAGCTTCGAAATCCTCAATGAGGTCCCATACCCTATTCTTGTAGTTCTTCAACAGGTCATTCTTTGTAGCATGTTGTCCCCTAACTTGATTGACGATCAACTCACTATCCCCGAACACCTGCAAGTTACTTATGCCCTTTTTCCTAGCCCAGTGCAGTCCATGAATTAAGGCTTCATACTCAGCTGTGTTGTTTGAACAGGAAAACGGGAAACAAAAGGCTGAGTAATACCTTATACCTTGTGGTGAAATGAGCATAGCTCCTCCTCCTGCACATTGTCTACTCCTTGACCCATCAAAGAACAGTTTTCATACTTCGTTCTTGCCTTGATGATCTGACTTGGTGATGCTGGGGAGAAGTTGATTCTCTTCATGTAAACAATAAACCCCTAGCTCAGATTCTTCTACTTCTTGGTAGGGATCAAAATCATGCACCTTTCTTTCCCATTCATCAAGAGTTAGATCCGGGATACTTCCAATCTTGGTGTCAGCCTCATCAGTGCTTGGATGATCTTCTTGATCAAATGCTGAGCAATTGGCATTAATCTAACTTGGAGTGTAAGGCTCGATATGGAAGTTTGCAATAGGTTCCGACCTAATTGTGGCCTTAGTCCCATATCTTGTTCTGAATAGCATATGTGACCAATCACCAGACAAATAACCCCCAATCCTAGCTGTGAAGTCCCTTGACAAGCAAAGGGCAAAGAGTGGTGGAAGGTCTATGATTGATACATCTTGTAAAACAACAACATTTGGACATGCATGCAAGGTAAGACTCAAACCTTTAATCACTCCAACTGTTGCTACTGCTGTTCCATCTAACTGCATTACCCCTTTAGATGTTATTTCATGCTGGAGCCCTAGCTGATTAGCTATTTGTTTGGGCATTACTGAACTACTTGCCCCAGAGTCAATCATGCAATTATGTACCAACTTGTCTCCTATGATCAATGAAACATAAAATGGGGGGGGCTTCAACATTTTACCTTGCTGTCCTCTATGATTTCCTTCAGGCTGGGCAACATTTGTGAGTACCTTCTCTTGCATTTGGACTTGCTGATTTGAGGTTGACCAGTCCTTCATGGAAGCTTGTAGCAAATCTCTTTGGCCTGGGATGGATAGGGATTCCCACATAGATATATTGACGTTTGTCTTCTTCATCTGATCAATGATACTGAATGGAGATGAAGTATCCCTCTGTTGTCCCTTGTCCTGCACATTCATTCCTTGCACATGGGCAGCAGCAACTGGAATTTGGGTTGGCCTAGGGGCTGTTCTTGGCTGCCCTTGTGAATTTGAAATTGGACTTAGCTTGCCAACCATTTATGGAACCATGGAAGGTTGTAGATTGGTTGGAGCTAATGGCTGTTCCTCACCCAAATTCCTCCTTTTTGACCTTGTGTTGGCTGCAACACTTTGAGAGGGTATTTGATTCATACCACAGAAATCCTCAGCCTGCCAATTGACAAGAGTAGTTTCATTCAGAGATGTTCCTTGCTGAGGTGCTTCCTGCTGTTGATCTCCTTCGTGGTTGGACTCTTGCGACCCACCAATGGTTTGCACCATCAGAGCTTGATTTAATGCACCGTTAAAGCACATTGATTGGTTATGTGGCTGACTGCACGGGAAACGCCAATCGTATTCTTGGGCCATGTTATTTTGCAGCGGTACCAAAGCTTTAGAAGCGGATGCAACATTGGGGTTATAGGGCTGAAATGATCTGTTGGTAGGAGGCCTTGCTTGATTCTGATTTTGATTTGCAGCAGGATTAGGTGGCCTTTGTGGTTAGTATGGCTGCCTAATAGGCTGAGCTTGGGGTTGATAAGAAGGTCTAAAACCTTGGGCCTACTGCCTTTTGAGAGTAACCAGCTCATTGCCTAGGTTTTGCAATTGCTTCATGACTTCTTGGAGTTCATTTGAATCGTTAGAGGATGAAGTGGAAGTTTCACTTGAACTTTGATTTCTAGGGGTGGGGACATGAGTCAAATTAGGTGCTTGACTAGTGCTTGGACTCTCTAAGTTTGGATACAAGGGCATGAGAGGCCTAGGAGCCAGTTTGCCAGCTTGAATCAAACAATTTTTGGCTCTAATGGAAATGCTATAAGCAGCAGGTAAGGTTGTGCCTCCCATAGATTGAATTAACATAGAAATATCATAATTCAAAGCTTTAAGGTAATATAGAAAAGCACCTTCTGCTGTTGGCCTGACTGTCACTGGTATTCTCTCCCAAGACCTTTGAAATCTGAAGTTGAAGTCAGTCAGCTGCTCGTTGGGGGCTCTCTTGATAATTGTCAGTTGTTCCAAAAGAGACAAATTGTCTCCCTTTTCTCCAAATTTCCCATGAAGTGCTATACACAGCTGATTCCAATTTGTGATAGAACCAGCTCCAAGGCCCCTAAACCATTGCAATGCTTTACCCTTGATGGAGGACGCCAGTAACTTGACAACCACTTGCATCTCATTGATTTCATGGATTGCACAAAGGTTAGCAATATCTTTGACATGATCACTTGGAGTAGTCTGATTTTCTCCAGTGAAATAGGGGATGTTCTTCAAGGCTGCAATAAGAACTGGATGTTGTGCATTGAGGGCAAGTGGGCTGCTGCCTGTGAAGTTGACGTAGGGATTGTTCTGAGCCATTCTAATTGGTCTTAAAACCCTTGTATACTGAATGAAAGGCCGATCAGGTGGAGGAGTTGAGAGAGTTCTGTTTGGTGGAGATGGAGACCTTTGAATCCTTCTTCCTCTTTGCCTTCTTCTTGGAGATAATTGCAGGTATTCAAACGACACTTCTTCTTCTCCTACTCTTGACCTTGTGGTGACTCTTCTCATGAGTTTTCAGGCCTGTACTACTGAAACCAGTTGATTCTTCCCCTTGGAGTCGCCAAATATGCAAATAATAGCTCTTTTTAAGCAAGAAGATTACAGCAGATGCATATCGACTTTTCTACAATAAAAATGAGACCTCTGGTCCCACCGGGCGTGCCAAAACTGTTGATACAAAATCATAGCACCCCTGGATGCTGGTCAGGTTTCTAGGTTGACCATACTATCATCCAGTGTGATTGCATAACATTGAATCCTTTCTCCAAGTGTGGGACTTGAAAAGTGAGAAAATATTCTCCAGAGAAGGCTGGTTCCTATTCCTCTGTTCAGATGCACATGAAATATGCAGAGGGTTTTCCTGAAACCTAATCTAATTTTCCAAGGAGACAGGGTAATAAGATGCATAAAAGTAAATCTAAACTAATAGAGGTGATGCACTGAGGAATGGAGAACAACCTATCTTGCCAGTAAACACAGACCATTCAAATGTGATACGAGATCATGCATAGATAACAAAACTTGTAGTGAAAGACCAGGAGGATGCAAAATGAACACAGAGAGGGTTAAGAATCATCCACAGACATGCATTATTTGCTCCAAAGATTGATACAATACACTGCAGAATGCCAAGAGGCAGAGTCGTATTACAGTTCAAATGGGAGGTTCGAACTCCACAAATTCGCCTGATAGGATAAGAAGGGAGGAGCAAAACAGAAAATGTTCGACCTTTTTTAAGAAGCCCCTCTTTACAATATATAGAAGAATAAGAGAGAGAATTGCTCAGCGAATCAGAGCCTGCCACGTGTCGTCCAGGTGGCAGAGCGCTGGAAAAGATTTCAAAATCTGTTTTGGTCTGTTTCGTGCCCTAAATCTTCAAATCGACATATCTTTCGACCCAAAGCTCGGATTTGCACGTTCTTTATATCAAGGGAAGCCCATTTCGGGTGGATCGAAGGATTCTGTCCCAAACAACACTGGGACATCCGGGACAAAAAGATGCAAAAGGCGCGAAAGAGCCGGCAGGCCTGCGGACCAATCAAATCACGACACATGTCACAAGGGAAGGGGTCAAAAAGTCAAAAGGCGCGGTTTCAAGCACTGACCCGAACCAATGAGATGGTGCCACGTGTCCAAGCTAAGGCCCACAAGGAAATTTCAAAGGAAAGCCCGTGGAAAGGTGGTGGAGAGAGAATTGCTCAGCGAATCAGAGCCTGCCACGTGTCGTCTAGGTGGCAGAGCGCGGGAAAAGATTTCAAAATCTGTTTTGGTTTGTTTTGTGCCCTAAATCTTCAGATCGACATATCTTTCGATCCAAAGATCAGATTTGCACGTTCTTTATATCAATGGAAAGCTGTTGAAATTCTCTACATGATTCTGGGGTCAATCTTGCATTTTGGTATAGTCTGGAGAGAGAAAATTGAGAAAACACCCCTGGCATGAAATAACAGCAGAAGTAATGCTTCAACAACCAACTTTAATGCAGCAAACAGTTCGCCGCTTCTGTTAGACAGCCCACCGTTTTGTCAGGATCCGCCGCTTCTGCCATAATGTGATGATTTTAAATGTGACCTAGAAGTGGTTGGGGCAGATTCTGGATTTCCTCTCTTTTCCCTCTCTCATTCTTCTATATATTGTAAAGAGGGGCTTCTTAAAAAAGGTCAAACATTTTCTGTTTTGCTCCTCCCTTCTTCTCCTATCAGGTGAATTTGTGGAGTTCGAACCTCCCATTTGAACTGTAATACGACTCTGCCTCTTGGCATTTTGCAGTGTATTGTATCAATCTTTGGAGCAAATAATGCATGTTTGTGGATGATTCTCAACCCTCTCTGTGTTCATTTTGCATCCTCCTGGTCTTTCACTGCAAGTTTTGTTATCTGCGCATGATCTCGTATCACATTTGAATGGTCTGTGTTTACTGGCAAGATAGGTTGTTCTCCATTCCTCGGTGCATCACCTCTATTAGTTTAGATTTATTTTTATGCATCTTCTTACCCTGTCTCCATGGCAGATTAGATTAGGTTTCAGGCAAACCCTCTGCATATTTCGTGTGCATCTGAACAGAGGAATAGGAACCAGCCTTCTCTGGAGAATCTTTTCTCACTTTTCAAGTCCCACACTTGAAGAAAGGATTCAATGTTATGCAATCACACTGGATGATAGTATGGTCAACCTAGAAACCTGACCAGCATCCAGGGGTGCTATGATTTTGCATCAACAGGTCCATGAAGGGTGTGTGAGCCCAAAAATCTTTGTGTGGGATAATAATGACCGATAGAATGTTTTAGACTGATTTAAGTCATTATGTGAGCAACTGATAAGTGTAATGGAAAGCAAGTCTTGCAATAGGGATATGGATATAAAATTAGGCTAGGAATAGGACCTAGGTACACAAGTCAAGATTTAGGGATTAAGCAATATTGACATTATCAACTCATTAATTGCCAAATTTAGGTGTCTAATCTATTATAAAATTAAAAAAACTATATTAAGAGAAAATAATTTGCCTAAGTTATAGGTAAGAAATATCAGTGGCCTATTTCTGAACCACATTCATCAATATTAACAATTACAAGGAAAAAGTTAGGACACCTCATTTGCACTTCATAACATATATTACAAAAAAAAATAGATGACTAAATCACTCATTTGTTTATGTTTAAGTAGAAAAATAAAAATTAAATAATAAACTTACATTTTTCAATGTAACAAGACATGCTCTAAGTATTTTTCTTCTCTCCTTTTCTCTTTCTCCTTTCCAAAATGAAAATAACTCTTGGGTGAATGAAAATGACACTATATAAGCATGACCCACGTCATATAAATGCGACACAAACGTGGTGTAATTATGGCTAAATTTTGCAACACCATTTCCATTAAATTTTAGGGAAAACTCTAAAAAAATGTTGTTTGGGGTCTCTCTACCAACTCAAACCCAGTATGTATTTTTCCTTTAATACTCAAATATCCAAAGCTAAGGGAATTTAGTTATTCTATTAGAATTAGGTCAACTTAGTTTTTGGCCGAATTCAGTAGAACTCCATCAATGGATTCACTCCAACTAGGCTAGCTGTTATGATGTTCATTTGTGTTCTAAAGGTCTTTATAGTTCAGTTTTTCATGGATGTTGATTGTCAAAACATATTTGAAAAAGGGCCTTGGCTTTGGGGTAGCTCAAGGCTCTTCATTACTCTTTAGTTTCTGGATTTTGACCCCTCCTTTATAGTTGTCTCTGCAAAGGCAGTTTGGTTCCAACTCCCCAATTTGCCTCGACCTTTTTTGCATCCCCCAGTCCTTTATAAATTTTCTCAAAACTCATTGGGTAGATTCTTAAAGTCTAAATGGTGGAGAAATCTTCGAACCCAAACTCGGGATTTGCACGTTTTTATATCAAGGGAAGGCCATTTCGGGTGGGGTGGGATTTTTTTTGTGGAGTATGTTGATTTGTATGGTTCTGGTCCAAACAAACCACTGGAACATCCGGGGACAAAAAGATGCAAAAGGAGAGAAAGAGCCGGCAGGCTGCGGAACAATCAAATCACGACACAGGTCACAAGGGAGGGAAGGGGTCGTCAAAAAGTCAAAAGGCGCGGTTTAAGCACTGACCCGAACAATGAGATGGATCTGCCACGGTCAAGCTAAGGCCCACAAGGAAGGGAAATTCAAAGGAAAGCCCGTGGAAGGAAAGGTGGTGGAAGGAGCGAATTGCTCAGCGCATCAGAGCCTGCAACGGTCGCTAGGGGTGGCAGAGCGCGGGGAAAAGATTTCAAAATCGTTTTGGTTTGTTTTGTGCCGAAATCTTCAGATGACATACTTCGATCCAAAAGATCAGATTTGCACGTTCTTTATATCAATGGACAGCTTCTGTTGAAGTTGAAATTCTCTACATTGATTCTGGGGTCAATCTTGCATTTTGGTATGTCTGGAGAGAGAAAATTGAGAAAACCCCCTGGAGTGAATACAGCAGAAGTAATGCTCACAAACCAACTTAAGGCAGCAAACAGTTCGCCGCTTCTGTTAGACAGCCCACCGTTTTGTCAGGATCCGCCGCTTCTGCCATAATGTGATGATTTTAAATGTGACCTAGAAGTGGTTGGGGCAGATTCTGGATTTCCTCTCTTTTCCCTCTCTCATTCTTCTATATATTGTAAAGAGGGGCTTCTTAAAAAAGGTCAAACATTTTCTGTTTTGCTCCTCCCTTCTTCTCCTATCAGGTGAATTTGTGGAGTTCGAAACTCCCATTTGAACTGTAATACGACTCTGCCTCTTGGCATTTTGCAGTGTATGTATCAATCTTTGGAGCAAATAATGCATGTTTGTGGATGATTCTCACCCCTCTCTGTGTTCATTTTTGCATCCTCCTGGTCTCTTCACTGCAAGTTTGTTATCTGCGCATGATCTGTATCACATCTTGAAATGGTCTGTGTCTTACTGGCAAGATAGGTTGTTTCTCCATTCCTCGGTGCATCACCTCATTAGTTTAGATTATTTTTATGCATCCTTCTTACCCTGTCTCCATGGCAGATTAGATTAGGATTTCAGGCAAACCCTCTGCATATTTTCGTGTGCATCTGAACAGAGGAATAGGACCAGCCCTTCTCTGGAGAATCTTTTCTCACTTTTCAAGTCCCACACTTGAAGAAAGGATTAATGTTATGCAATCACACTGGATGATAGTATGGTCAACCTCGAAACCTGACCAGCATCCAGGGGTGCTATGATTTTGCATCAACAGGTCCATGAAGGGTGTGTGCGCCCAAACATCTTTGTGTGGGATAATAATGACCGATAGAAGTTTTAGACTGATTTAAGTCATTATGTGAGCAACTGATAAGTGTAATGGAAAGCAAGTCTTGCACTAGGGATATGGATATAAAATTAGGCTAGGAATAGGACCTAGGTACCCAAAGTCAAGATTTAGGATTACGCAATATTGACATTATCAACTAAGTAATTGCCAAAATTTAGGTGTCTAATCTATTATAAAATTAAAAAAACTATATTAAGAGAAAATAATTTGCCTAAGTTATAGGTAAGAATATCAGTGGCCCTATTTCTGCAACCACATTCATCAATATTAACAATTACAAGGAAAAGTTAGGACACCTCATTTGCACTTCATAACATCTATTACAAAAAAAATAGATGACTAAATCACTCATTTGTTTATGTTTTAAGTAGAAAAATAAAATTAAATAATAAACTTACATTTTTCAATGTAACAAGACATGCTCTAAGTATTTTTCTTCTCTCCTTTTCTCTTTCTCCTTTCCAAAATGAAAATAACTCTTGGGTGAATGAAAATGACACTATATAAGCATGACCCACGTCATATAAATGCGACACAAACGTGGTGTAATTATGGCTAAATTTTGCAACACCATTTCCATTAAATTTTAGGGAAAACTCTAAAAAAATGTTGTTTGGTGCTCTTCTACAACTCAAACCCAGTATGTATGTATTGCCTATTATGGAGCTCAAATATCCAAAGCTAAGGGAATTTAGTTATTCTATTAGAATTAGGGTTATAACTTAGTTTTTGGCCGAATTCAGTAGAACTCCATCAATGGATTCACTCCAACTAGGCTAGCTGTTATGATGTTCATTTGTGTTCTAAAGGTCTTCTATAGTTCAGTTTTTTCATGGATGTTGATTGTCAACACCTATTTGAAAAAGGGCCTTGGCTTGGGGGTTTAGCTCAAGGCTCTTCATTACTCTTTAGTTTCTGGATTTTGACCCCTCCTTTATAGTTGTCTCTGCAAAGGCAGTTTGGTTCCAACTCCCCAATTTGCCTCGACCTTTTTTGCATCCCCCAGTCCTTTATAATTTTATAAACTCATTGGGTAGATTCTTAAAGTCTAATGGTGAGCAATTTTGACAACATATTCTCACTTGTGCTTGCATTTACATGGAGATTGAACTTAGCAAAGTTCTTCTTGAAAATATGATCCTCATACATGAAGATTTTCAATAGATTCAAAATTTGGATTATGAAAATACAACCTTTAGATGTTGGCTTTGTCATAAAAAAGGGCATCTTCAGGCTTCTTTCCCTCAATCTTGCTGACATCCTCAAAGGAAAAAGGGGAAACATTTTAAACCCCGAAGTCGGTAGCTACTAAATCCACCTATTTCAAGAACAAAATCCCAAAACGTTGAAGCTTTTCATAAATCAAATGGGGAAACATAGCATAATGATGGCGTAATAGTCAGAGAGATACATACCCATCTTTCTTTGAAGGTTTATGAAGATGAAATGATTGATATTTTCACACGAGAAATAAGTGTAAATGTAGGTCCAATTGGAGGAACGAAGAGAGCCCATGAATATGAAAATACAGAGTTTGATAAGGAACAATTTTTAGTTTATCTTTACAACTCTTTCCTACCAATGGTTGTTGTGATTCCTTTCCTTGGTGATTGGTATACAATCAAAAATAAGGGGGAAAAGGTAATATTGGAGGTAAGAGGCATCAAAAAAACCTAATCTTCCTTTAATGCTTGTTCCCACTGATCCAAAAATAGGTGAGGTAAATTTTCACTTATAAACATTTCCAAGGATCTGAGGAACTCAACATCAATTTTACGGCTCTTAAACTCCAAAATTGATTAATTCCTTTAAAATGATGCACCTAAGTCTGAATTTTATTCACAACATTGAAATGTGCATTTATGGATTATGGATATTGAAATTATCTTTTTAAATCCAATTTCCCGTTTTAATGATGAATTGCATAACCAAATAATTAAAAACCATTTACTAATTTTATTTGATCAAAAGCTTCATCTAAAACTAAAACAAACATCCACAACAAAAGTTTGATAACGGAGTTCACCTGAAGGCTAGGTCTCCGGATTCTCAAAAAGAGAATTGATCTATTATTCCCCAAAGAAGTACAATTAACCCTTCCATAATGACAAATAGACCTTTATACCTACAAATGGATTGATACCAAACCTCATGGAACTCTGCAATTCACCATAAATGTTCCCAAGTCCATCCATGGCCCTTACAATGTCTTCACAGTGTGGAATCTTCATGAAATTCTGAGCAACTTCCCTTTTTACACCAAGACCTGGTCCGTCCCTTAGGTGCTTGAAAAACTCATATCTCTGCTTGCTCCCAGTGCCCTCTTCGTGCAAATGTGATGGAAAATAACCTACACGAAAAAATAGGTAGCACTTCATGGAAACAAAATTATATAGTTGTATTCCTCAAGAAATTATGAACAATTTTCATTTTTGCACTGTGGCAAAATTCGGACCAGAATTCCTTCAAAAGTGGCCTTCTTTGCAAAAGGTCTTGTTTTGTCCATGATAGTCCTCTGCAAAAGAGCTCTTTAAATCGAGTTGAGCTCATTTCTTTATTCATCAAGCCGTTTGGGCTTAGTGGCGAGTTGAATGGATTTAGAGCCGAGAGGTTGGGGGTTTGATTCCCCCTTCTCATTTTGTGTCGCGGATCACTTTGCATTGAGTGGGAAAATCCCACATTTACCGCGGGATAGGGGGATTTGGTGTGTAAATTGGGCTCGTAACTGTGGTGAGCTGGCAATGTTGGCCTCTCTAGGATCCAGTCAAGTTATTCGCTGCACCGTGAATGTTTAACACCCCATGGGGCCGAGCAATGTATTGGTTGGTCAACTGTGTTGTTTGGGGTGCCGAGTCATTGGTTTGTTTGGTCGATGCGCCCAAGCAGTAAGGGTGCCAAGCTATGTGCAATGTTTCAGTGCCCAATACATGGCCGAACGGTTAAGTTGGAACCGTCGAGTCATAAATAATACTGTGGATCCGCCGAGATAAAAGGGGATAAGCCCGAACAATATGGTAATATAGTGATCAACTCGATGGGGAGTTGATCACCCCACCGAGCTAGAAATAGCTCGCCGGAGCCAATATCAACATGCAATGCACAATATAATTCTCCAATAACAATAATCCCACATGGGCAATGTTAGAGAATATGGGACATATAAAATCGTAAAAACGATAATAACAATGTGAATAAAAAGGCGGCAAAGGCACCCCTCTTACAAAAGAGTGTGCCGAACCTAATTGAGCCCCCCCGACCAACAAATAGTGAGGTCCACCAAAATTTTAACCGTTTTTCGAAGATTGGAGGTCAAAACAACAAAACTTAACCTTTTTCACCTTTTGCCAAAACCGCCACGTGTCAATGCATGATTTCCAAGTTGACCGAATTGAACCATTTTCAAACCCAATCTTTGACCTGCGATAACTTCTGCACCCGAACTCCGTTTCTGGAGTTATGCATACCATCGGAAAGGTCTCAAAACAATTTGTAGTGTGGTAATGGTTTGGGGAGGTTTAAGAAAACTCCAACACCTGAAAAATCCATCAGATCACCTGCAATACATGAGCATCAGGGTTTTGGTTCAATTATGACTCCTGGTAGCAACCAATTTTAGGTTGATCTCAAGGGCTTTTGTTTTCCTCCCCGATGTGCCCTTTTAATTCCTTTTGATGATTGTACATATAGGCCTTGGTTGCGTTCTTCGAAGAACCATCAAGAACTTAGTGTTGGGTTCATTGATTCTTTCTAACCACCTTTTCATTGCATTCCAATAATTTTTAAGAGAACATTAATAAAAAGCGCCGAGTTAGTGGTGCCAATTACACTTTTTTTTTAAATTAGTGGAAGAAATTTTCGAGAGATGTCACTCAAAATAGCATACGACACTAAAACAAGACAACATGGGTTATATTGACAGACTGACGGATTTCAAAATTTGAAAGTGGCATGAAACATGTTTAAAGTTTTCAAAAGCAAAAACAGGAGTTGGTTTACTGTCTCTCGAAAATTACAGTGTCATACGAGGCTTACTATTTGATAAATCGCGAATACTAGCAGGGAACAATGAACCATGAACCTTGCCAGACACCCCACATATCCTTTCGAGGGTATCAAATGCTTAATTTCACTTATCACGAATCAAAGTATACAATTTAATGCTACGCGCCTTCACAATCGTATGTTAGCGACTGTTTCTTGCATTTCAAACTATGAAAATTGTTCGCAAACCCGAGAGGATTCCGATATTCTGACGTGGACTTCGAAGATTTCAAAATTTGCACAGAATGGCCAAATTGAAGATGCACGACAAGTGTTTGACAAAATGTGTACGCGAAATGTTATATCATGGACTGCAATGATTTCCGGGTATAGCCTGAATGGGAGAATGGCAGAGGCACGGCAATTGTTTGACCAAATGCCAGAAAAGAACCTGGGCTCGTGGAACTCCATGATCACAGGATACGCACGTAACGGAAACATAGAAGAAGCCTATCGATTGTTTGAAAAAATGCCTCTTCGAGAACGAGATTTGATCTCCTGGACTGCAATGATAACATTATGTTATCGGAACGGCAGAATAGAGTATGCACGGCGTTTGTTTGACAAAATGCCTGAACGAACTATCGTTTCTTGGAACTCTATGATTGCTGGTTACATCTACAGTGATAGAATAGAAGATGCACACCAATTGTTTGATGAAATGCCAGAACGAAATGTAGCTTCATGGAATTCAATGATAACGGGATATGCAGAGTGTGGGAAAATTGACAGTGCACGGGAACTGTTTGATGAAATGCCTGAACGGAACATTGTTTCATGGACTGCAATGATTTCAGGCTATGCCCAAAATGGGCTTAGCGAGGAGGCACTCCGTCAGTTTTCCCAAATGCAAAAGGCAGGAATAGAACCGAACCAATCCACCTTTACCAGTGTTATTATTGCGTGCACTAGCATTGTAGCTCTGGAATGGGGAAAGCACATCCACACCCACATTATCAAAAAGGGTTTTGAATTGAATGTTTTTGTTATGAGTGCACTTGTCAACATGTATGCAAAATGCGGCAATATCAACAATGCATGCCTACTATTTGGTAATGCGCCAGAAGGAAATGTAGTTTTGTGGACCTCAATGATTACAGGATATGCAAAGAATAGGAGAATGGATTATGCACGCCAACTCTTTGAGACAATGCCAGAGCAAAATCTTGTTTCATGGAATGCATTGATTGCAGGCTATGTGCAAAATGGACAAGCTGAAGAGGCCTTGGAACTCTTTTACCAAATGCGATATATGGGCATGGAACTAAACCAGTTGACATTGACCAGTATTATTAGTGCATGTACCAACCAAGCTGTTCTAGAACAAGGACAGCAGATTCATACCCTCTTAATAACAAGTGGTTTCGAATCTAATGCCTTTGTGCTCAATGCCTTGATTGGGATGTATGCTAAATGTGGGAATATAGATGATTCATTCCGAGTCTTCAGTAATATTCATGAAAAAGGCCTGGTCTCCTGGAATGCAATGATTGCAGGTTATGCTCAACATGGGCATGGCAGGGAAGCGCTTCAATTATTCGAACAAATGCAAGAAGTGGGTTTACGTCCAAACCACATAACCTTTGTTGGTATTCTATCTGCATGCAGCCATGGAGGCCTTTGTCATGAAGGCAGGCGGCATTTTTATTTAATGAGTCAAGAGCATGGCATCACACCACAAATGAATCATTATGGTTGTATGGTTGACATTCTAGGGCGTGATGGTTATTTGGATGAGGCCATTGACTTTATCCGTAAAATGCCATTTGAGCCAAGTGTTGTTGTCTGGAGATCATTGCTTCGTGCCTGCAGAGCCCATCAAGATATGCAGTTGGGGCAGCATGCAGCGGAGCACCTTTTTAAGTTGGAACCACAAAATGCTGCGAGATACGTGCTGCTTTCAAATATTTATGCTGCAGCTGGATGGTTTGATGATGCCGAAAAGCTGAAAATAATTAGAGAAGAAAGGGGTTTAAGTAAGATTGTAGGATGCAGTTGGATCGTGTCCTCTAGAAGAGTTCATAAATTTATAGCAGGTGACAGATCACATCCACAAACAGAGAGGATCTATGAAATGCTAGAAAATTTGACTGGGCAACTGCAGGGAGTAGGATACATGCCTGTTGAAAACTTTGTGCTGCATGATGTGGAAGATGAGTTGAGTAAACACATCCTTCCCTACCATAGTGAGAAATTGGCAATTTCTTTCGGGCTTATCAGTTTGCCCGTGGACATACCCCTTCGCATCAGCAAAAACCTTCGTATATGCCCTGACTGTCATATTGCTGCCAAGCTTATATCAAAAATTGTTAGTCGAGAAATTGTCATTCGAGATTCAACTTGTTTTCATCACTTCAAAGATGGTTGTTGTTCCTGTAAAGATTACTGGTGACAGATGGAACACTCAGAAAAGACAGTTTAACTTGGAAAATGCAGTACACCTATCAAGAACATTATGTTGTAGAAAAGGGAGGTCTAGTTGAAGGATCCTATTCTTCGCTACAACAGTGAAAAACTGGTAATTTCTTTTGGGCCTACCAGCATGCTAATTGTCACACCTCTAAGATCATTAAGAAGCCTTACGCATGCTGCTACTGTCATGTCACCAGCAAATCCATTTATCAATGAGACTTTACGGAGAAATTTGTTGTTTTGAGTTTCACTAGCTTTGAGAACTTTAACATGGTATTTTCTGGTGAGGATTATTGGTAATGCACATATAAATGGTAAAGAATTGTTGCGGTTTCCATTACAATTATTTGGCAATACACTTCGCAGGACCAGCTTTTTAGTGTGTACCGACTGAAGAAGTTACAATGGACATGAAGCATGATTTTGTAAATAGTCCCAAAAGATTTTACCAGTTGCTGATGTGAAAATGCCAAAGAATTGTATTGGTTTTGATTACAATTTTTTGTGGAAAATGGACTTACATTTTTATAAAAAAAAACTTGGGACCAGCTTTCTAGTTTCTACTGGCTGAAAAAGTGAAAAAATGTATGAAGATTTTGTAAATGGTCCCAAAAGCTTTTATAAATGGGTATGGTGTCTGCAGGGGAACCCACATTCTGTATGAAGTTCGAGTGTATGAAGGAGGTATTGTTGGATAAATCATAATGTAACTCTGTAAATTGTGCTCCGATCAAGATTATCATTTTATGCAGCTTATTAGTTAATTTGATGCTTTAACTTGTTGACAACATTTACTTGTTTCAGCATGCGTCATAGAGACTATTAACATAGTTTTAATATAACAATTCCTTTGTCATGCTCGTATTTTTAATTGGCAATTAAGCAGGATATCTTTCTTGCTAACTGCTGATGTTTTGCGACTAGTCTTTACAAGAAATGTCTTTTTGACATAATTCGCAGTAGAGAGAAGTCTGCACAATGTCTGAATGAAATATATCAACATTTCACATCGATGTGATGAATATTTAAGAGACTTTGGATTAGCAAAGAGGTTGAATCTGGATAACCTAATCTGCAAGATTTATTCTGAATGAAATATATCAGCACTTCACAATAATATAAAGAATATTTAAGAGACCTTGGATTAGCAAAGAAGTTGAGTATGGATGACCTTACTTCTTCTGCATGTTTTGAAACCTTTATTTCACTAGCTGTAATATGTGTATTTCTTCAAGTGCACGGTATGCCCAATTTAGACTTAGATAAGACTTTTGTTTTGATTTGAATTGGTTTATTTGATCAATGGTATTTTGAAACAAAATATTTGTCTGCTGGCAGTTATGCGCTATGCCTCGTAAGATTGTTTGAAATGAATCATGGAATAGTGTTCTGCACAAGGTGTGTTTACTTTTAACATCACTGCCTAGGTATAGACCAGGTGAATGCCGGGCTTCTGAATCCACTTAAGCAGGAATCCATTTGCAAGCATAGCTGCCAACCTCTGCTAGTAAGGGGTTGTGTATTTATCTGGATTCTCCATACCTTATTTTGATCTGAAGTCATTTATGTTCATCTCTAGATATCTCATTCTAGATGAGGACTTGCTAGAAGAAGTTTATTTATCTCTTCTTGATTAAAGAACCTGAAATGTTATATCTTAGTTGCCCCTTTTAACTACATTTAAGCTGCACTTACAGAGCACTTCAATACTACTCATATCATCCTTCATTTATCGTTCATGTTGATAATAGTTACTCTCATTATAGACAAATATATCGCATCAGGACCCCATGGTGCAATGAGATCTTTGATTAAGACACTACCAGAATGAAGCCAAGGTATAACCTTCCACCTCTATTTATAAATGACAATCATGGTCTTGTCTATTCATTCTTTGATGTAATAGGGAGCTTGAGTGTAGAACATTCAATGTATTAAGGGGTTCACAATGTGTTTTACAAAATGTTGTGGATGTTGAACCTGAACATAGACATGATATTCCCCATCATGAGGTCCAACAATTAATGTTGCTTTTCCATTTGATTTCTACAATTTTAGGTTTTCCCCGTGTATATTGATTGCAATTGCTTTATATATAAAGTTAAACTGCAACTTATAATGTTTGATATTTATTTTTTAGGTTATATGTTCACTTTGTGTCACTGAACAAGATGTAATCATCTGATGGTTGGTGTAATTGTGGGATGATATAGTGTTGCTTTTAGCAAGTTTTCCTTCCCGAGTCCAGGTTTAACAAATCTGTGTTCACTATGGGTTGTGCATGAGCAAATACGTTTTTTAGATTTGTAAGTTCAATGATGATTATGTTAGTCCATTATGTGTATATGTTAACTATAATATAGTTTTTGGAAGATACAAGTTGGTTATATTGGCAATTTGGTTGGAGTATAGCCTGAAAATGACATTGTTTATCAATCTTTTATCTCTCAAAACAACAATGCCGCTATGTTTGATGTGGTGTCTGTGCGCGTGTTATCATTACATCTATTCTAAGGTTTCATAGATCTTAGTTAAGCCGTGTCATTTTGTAATTAATTTTCTACATAACTAGCCTACTAGAGAACTTCCACTACTACAAATGTGGTATGTTCAAAGTAAACGAGCTTAGTTTGAAAGTTTTTTTTTGTATTGCTGACCTTGGTTGTTTTCTGGGTTTTCTGGATAAAACATGTATCCTATGTTATAGTGTGAGTTCTAGTGTCGATATAACATTCAATGTACTATATTTGTGAACCTTCTTTAATGTGGCATTTATAAATCAATTGATTGTGTGATGGTGTGTACTGTATTTGGGTACTACCATCTATCTCTAACTAATTTTTACACGATGATATCTTATATGCCATGAACAAACATATGTTCATGTCTTAGATTACAAGTTTCATGTGTTCTTGCAATGACTGAATATTTATATGAATATATTATCTTATTGTATTTTTATATGTTCGTAAACTGATTAGATGTAGCCTTATATGCATTTTACACATAATGCACATAAATCTTCCTTTTGAGATGAGTTATTCACATGATGAACCCCTTATTCAAAATGACATCATAAAATGAGCTTATTTCAAATATTCAAATAATTTCACTTTGGAGAGATAAATTACGTGATTCAGATGGAGGCTATAGAGACATTTCACATGATTTTGACCCAACTAAGATAATGAAGTTGGAAGATGTGTCAGTTCAAGACCGTATAGGTCATCCAAGACCATAAATAATGTCTTGACCCTACTGTATGATTTTGGATAGGGGACAATGGGTGAAATATGGAATTTGCATCATGATGAGCAGGGGTTAAGTACTCATTTTATGTATTTAAATTAGAATGTGACAACACATCAATATGTAGAATAAACAAGTTGGGAGAGAGACAACAAGATGTACTAAATGGGGATAATATGTGGGTGTTTATCTTAGCCAAGAAACACAATCATAACCAATAGTGTCAAAAGGATAAATTGTCAAATTTGAGTGTCTATATCCCCCCCTTTAAGTATGAAATCAAAATTACATGCTTAAAGAAAAATGATACTTGAGTGTGTAGACAGGCTTTATCTTTGCTCGAAATTTTTGTCTTCTAGATGTGTTGGTCTTGGCATGCTTCATGGTGAAACCTGTAACACAAAGTGTAGTCAATGTTCATAGTATAAATTAAACTATAACTCAAATGTAAATATAGAATTTTAACTTTAAGCAAGTTAAATAAAGAGATGCAAAATGTTAAAGGATTACATCGATTTGTTTTATATAGGGAAGAGTTCCTAGTCCTTGCTTGTAATTGGAGATTTGGATTGTATTCTTGAACTTTTCAAGGATTGGGGTTAATCAGTCCCCAATTGTGTTAAAAAAAAAACCAGAGTATTGAGTGCATACAACCCAACACCAAATAAGAGGTAGAGAGAGGACAAGAGAGAGGTATTAAAGCACAGTGCGAAGGAAGAACAATGTGTATCAAAAAATTTAGTAGCCTTGATATCTTCCCCTTTAAAAGAGAAAAGAAAATATTACTAACAAAGAACTTAGCTACTTTGATATTT
This sequence comes from Taxus chinensis, assembly GCA_019776745.2. Classification (NCBI taxonomy): domain Eukaryota; kingdom Viridiplantae; phylum Streptophyta; class Pinopsida; order Cupressales; family Taxaceae; genus Taxus; species Taxus chinensis. Next base: position 374,820,577 of record CM034155.1, read on the forward strand.
TCCACAACCCTGTGGAACACACCATTGCAAATGGATATAGGACCAATTTTGTATATATAGACACAAAATATAAAAGAGAATGGGTGCCTGCATGTTCTCCATGTGTGCCACACAACTGTGTAGAAGTGTGTAAGATGAATCTAATGATCATGGAGAAGGTACCCATGATCCAAAACCATGTATGTTGTAGTTAAAACCAAGTATTGAAGTGTGAGAACTAAAATATTCAACCCTCTATAAATTTCTCTAAACTATGTCAACTGAGTTTGAGATTATCAAAAAAACTGTATCCATAAGTGAAAATATGAAACTATAGAAATATTTATTGTAATTGTCCCCAGGGCATAAATGTATGGTAGGGTCAGGAACATCCATACAAACCTGACCACTATAAATGGTTTTGAACCTATGTAAAATTTGTTAATTTTTTTTGTATCTGGAGATGTTTCTAAGAACGAATTCCCTACAAAACCTATGCTTAAACCAAAAAATTTACTTGTAGATGTAGAATATATCCTAATGAATGTCCCCTCTTTTGAGGTGGTTCTGATAAAGCATTTAAGCATGTGGATCAAAATAATAGATGTGTAACCATATATCGAATAACATATAAGTTGTAGGAGAATATGGAATGTTGAAGTGGTGGCCACCTTTGAAAACTTATACTTGCAAAAAGGGTTTCGCATGGGGGAGACCATGGAGCACAAAGAGAAAAGAAACAATAGGAAATAAGAGAAATAATACGCGTGCAATAAAAAATCAAAAAGCGACATAAAAGTAGTGAAGTGAGTAGACAAAAGTAATAACATTCAAAGAAAAGTCACATCAATGCATAGAGCCAAAAATATGGGACATCCATGGTGTCACAAGACAATCAAGGCACTCAGGCTACATTCAAGAGAATCAATGTAACAAAAGAAACGCGAAGTCACTAACAAAGGGACACCCACAGTGTCACAAGATAATCAAGGAATTCAGACCACATATAATGAAGCAAACAAATAGTAACACAAGTAAGTAACAAACATGTATAATAAATAGTAATGTCAAAATATGAAAAAAAAACATCAAGGCAACTAGTAAAGAAGCACATAAAACAAGATAAGTTAGTGTTGCACAAGACACATGTGTTATTCATGTTAGTCAAAAGATAACATGCACATCGTATATGTAATCAGGCATAATCAGGAAGTAGAAAGTAGCTAAAATGAAACAATAACAATTATATAGTGTGGAGGGATTCCCCCAACAAATGAATGTAAGGAACCAAGCTAGCTTCTATCCTCATATAACACTTTGTGTGTATCCCACATTAGGCTAAATATATTGTGAATGCATGTGTATAAGGAGTGGAAAATATATTATAACAATCGAACCATAGTGATAAACAACATATGAAATGTAAAGTGTTAACAACTCAAGCTATGTGTATAAGTATTGATTTTGTATTTGTGTACATACGTGAATATTTTTGTATTTTTAAAGTTATATATGTGTAGGGAGAGTGATAACATGAGTGCTTCGTAGTCAACAAGGAGGTCATCCATGTCAAGGTCAAAATCAATAAGATTTAGGGGGAGGAGTGTTAGGGGTGGTGATGTGTATGCTTGTATCCATGGGTTGGGGGTGTTGGTGAATGGGATCATGTCATGGTTGTTTTCATGGAGAAGTAATATACAATAATTGTGAACAATTTGATTATAAGGGGGTTTTGGTAATATGGTGATGACCCCTTCAGTCTTGAGCATGATAATATTAACAATAAGAGATTTGCAATGATCACTTTCATTCTCAGAAATGTAATGATAGTCACGAATGGGTTGGATCGAGTGCTTAGAAAGCTTGTGTAAAGACTAATGTCAAATGGATCATAAAGGTAGTAAATAAAGATCTAAGAGGATAGAAAAAAATTCCTGCGAAGTACCCTAGCTGGGTAAGTGCACCAATTTGGGGGGCCAAAAGGTGGCCAAAATATCAAAAACGAAACGTGTATGCATTCTTTAATAATGCGATCACGTTATTTTTTCCTTGGTTTGCTAATTCACAAACCTATAACACATATGCGTAATAACGCGTACGTGTTATGTTAACTTATAAACAAAAAACAGATCAAGCCCCATTCATTTTAATTCCCCCCAAATGTGAGTTTTATAGCAAAACCCTGGCCTCACGTTTCCTTTTTAGCTGGATCTTTCTCAAATGATCATCTGAGAATTACCGTGAAGATTGGAATCGACGATGGCACCACAGAGAAGAGCTAGGCACAATTCTTTTCTCGAAATTGCATTGAAATTTGGTAATTATAGAGTAGAATTTGAATTGAATACATATTTGTTTATTGTTATAGCTCCACGTCAATGCAATCAACCACAACCAAACCCTGCAATTCCTATGATCCCTCCTAGCCCTCCTACATTTTCTCAACATCCCTCGAGCAGTCAAGAAGATTTAATAACCCATATAGTGGAAAATAATATTGAAATTGAAGATTTAATCAAAATAATGAGGGATTCACATTCTACAAACCCCCACTGTGCCTCTCTTGCAAACACACTGGAGGCATTAGTGGCTCAAGTTGACACAGAAACGAGTCAAATTGATCGTTGGACATCTTATAGAGAGCGTTGTAGGGTTTATTATTCCAAAAAATTGTCATATGCGAATATAAAGAAAACAAAAATTACAAAATACTTCATATGTGCCTTATTCATGGACCCCCAAACCAATTTGCTTGTTTCGTTGTCACGCAAAGGGTTTCCCATCCACTGATGCAATAACAATTTGATTAAAAAACATTTTTGGGACCGATGGTGGATGGTGTTTGATTTTCCACCTTGCAATAACAACGAGGTGCCACTATTTTTTTGAGGAAACTCTATTGCGAGTTTATCCTCAACGAGATCCCAAACTATTTTGATTTCCAGGATTTCTAGAGCTGAGGAAAAGGCTTTGCATAGGATCGACCAGGTGCACAATGTGCACCTATTTAACAAGGTAGAGTCCCCGCTCAAAAGCCCCCTCACCCTGAGATTGTCCCTGCAGCAGTGAAGGAGACAAGAGAGATTGATACACTCTATGCGCTTCATGGGCTATCTGATACCCTTAATCGACATATGAGGGAGATTTCTGATTTATATGTTCATGGAGGTACATAGAGTATTCCCTCAAGGAGTACTAGCATAATACCAGAAATGCTACCTATGACGCCATGAGAAAAAACCAACAAGGGAATAATCCCACCTTCCACTAACCGAATACCATAGGCACTGTCATTGCCATTGGCAACAATCTAAATGAGAATAAGTCTTCAAATGTGGATTCATTCCCTAAAACTCGCCATATTCGATGACCATGACTAGAACCAAAACTAGAAACAAAAACAGGACTAGGAAGACAACCTAGACCAGGACCTAAACTGGTAATTTGAGAGGATTTTTGAGGTTCTATTTTATTTTCCAAGATGCATTACTCCAATGTTTGAGAATGTTTCTTTAGATGCTACGAAATTCTGATTCAGACACTCAATAATTCCTAAATGTCCAGTCTTGCCACATATCCTAGTAGTCCTCGATCTATGGATACAGGGAGACACTGTTACTTGGCTTCCATTTATAACAATACAAATATTTGTAAATTCGTGTTATGAACTCTAAATATGTATTCATTTCAATTTGTTTGGAAATCACATCACACCCTTCCCTAGGATTGATGACTAGCCTATCTTTTTGAAGGAACTTTTGAAAGCATCTATGTGTTTGTCCATCTCGATTTGGCCCTCTCGTTGTCCTATTGTTTGCAAAAGCGCCAAATAGTGCAGTTTGAGTCAGCGTAAAGTTGCCCAATGTTATATTTTATAAACAGAAGCTTGCGAAACTAAATCAAATGTGTACATGCATCGGGATGGCCTAGTAAATGCTACTATAGGTGTCATTTTGGTGCCGGACGGTGTCGTTGCCTCCAGGATACTTCGTCTGGGCGTAGTCCCTTAAGAGCCCTGAGACCAAAAAAGGCTATAACTTTTTTGGATGATATCTTGGAATCTGTGGCACCTAGAGAGGTCTAATCATATCCTTTACCTCCATGTCGGGACCCTCTAAGAAATCCTGTCATGGTTTACTCCATCTCGATTAGATTCTCTCGTTGTGCTATTGTTTACGACTGCACAAAATAGTGCAGTTTGACTCAGCGTAAGGCTATCTAATGCTATATTTTGCAAACGGAAGCTCGTGGGACTAAACCAACTAGGCACACATGTTGAGATGGCCTGGTAAATGCTACTAGAGGTTTCATTTTAGTTTTGGACGGTGTCATTGCCTCTGGGCGTAGTCCCTTAATAACCCTGAGACCAAAAAAGGCTATAACTTTTTCAGGTGATATCTCAAACTCCGTTGCACCTAGAGAGGTCATGTCAGATCTTACACCTCCACATTGGGACCCTCTAGGAAATCCTACCATGGTTTACTCAATCTCAATATGGTTCTCTTGTTGTGGTATTGTTTGCAATCGCGTGAAATAGTGCAGTTTGAGTCAGCGTAAGGTTGTCTGATGCTATATTTTGCAAACAGAAACTCATGGGACCAAACCGACTACACACATGCGTCAGGATGGCCTAGTAAATGCTATTGGAGGATTTTTTTTATGTCAGATGGTGTCGTTGCCTCTGGGCTACTTCGTCTAGGCGTAGTTCCTTAAGAGCCCTGAAACCAAAAAAGGTTATAACTTTATCGGGTGATATATCAAACTCCGTGGCACCGAGAAAGGTCCCGTCAGATCCTACACCTCCACGTTGGTACCCTTTATGAAATTTTGCCTTGATTTTTTCCATCTCGATTTGTTCATATCATTGTCGTATTGTTTGAAAAAGTGTCGAACAGTCCAGTGCAAGTCAGTGTAAGGTTGTCCATTACCAACCACATGAATAATATAGGTGGTTCATACAATAGAGGTAGTGAAATGAGACTTTTAATGAGATATTTTTACAACATAGGTGTTGAAATAGGGATTTATGTTTATTGTTCCTTCTAATATTTAATTTCCCTTAGCTTCGAGAATAATAAATTCTCTACTAATAGTGTTAACCACGTGAAGGTGGAAGATTTTTTGGCACCACTAACCTACATAAACATGTTAGCAAGTAAGTAAATAGAATTTTAAATCCTACAAAATTCAAACAAAATCATTAAAGTAAATATTCAAATTAAATTCATGAAGAACATACCTTTGTAAATTCAATCTAACGAACCACAAAAGTCAACTCTACTCTTGACAGTAGCAAAAATTACTTCATCATCTGATTCATGAACCTTCCACAATTTTTTGTTTAATTTCCTACCTCAATATTTGATCAATTTGGTATTTGCTGCAAGAACCAAATGTGAATAATGAAGTATCTTTTGATGTACTTCAGAGTCTTTAAATAATCAAGTGTTTGATTTTTTGATAGGATATCGTCAAAGCCAAGTTCTAATGACTAACACTGACCCAGTGGGATACTCAAGGCCTTCACCATCAATGACTGTGGAAGTAAAAAAAAAATCCGCTCTACACAATGAGACAAGAAGTAATTTATTCCCTCTTCGTTGAATTCTACCGCAATAACTGTAAAAACGTGCCCTACATCACAAAGTAAAACCCAAGTCAAATTTAAAATACACTAAGAGTTGATCATTTAATAATTTATAAATCTAAAACATGATTGTAACGCCCGCAAATTTTCGCACACGAAACCCAAAGCCAAACAAATATTATAATAGAAAAATTATGGATTAATTTTTTTTTGTTTGAAGATGGATGAAACATTAAGCTAATCCCTAGGTTAATAAATGATCATCACAAAATTAATTAAATCATAATGTTAGATAAGAGCATTGATTAAATCTCTAGTTGAGTTTAAGATATTTCATTCCATTAATCCTAAATAAACTTAATACCTAGGTTCTTAAGGTCATGCAAAATTAAATAATTAAAGTCCAAGTCAAAATAGTTCTTTCATTTATACTAAGCAAATAAATTAATTCTCCATTGTAAAATAAAACTAAACTAATAAGGGATAGTCTAACTAATAAGAAAGAGAGTTTATAAAATTAAAACAAAATACAACAACCTATAGCTTAATTACTTTCAACTCACTCAAGTGGCCCCATTCAAAAGGGGACCCATGTGATCAAATGATCACCTCACCTACCCCCCACCTAATTTTTGTAGGAGGCATTTTGGGCCATTGGATGAATCCAATCTAGGCCATTGAATGAAGGAAATAAATTAAAAAAAAAACTAAAAATCCTTAAGACTTTTATTCCTCTCTTCTTTGTTCATTTCATCCATTTCTTTGTTTTGTTTTGTAAGTTAGAGGATGAAGGAAGAGGAAGAAGCCATGGATGAAGGAGGTTACAAGCTTGGAGATGGATATACACATCTCCAAACCCATGATATTTTATTTCTCTATTTATATTCTACCCTTTCACAAGGGTTTGTAAAATTTTCCATTTGGAAAACAAGATGTAAAAGATTTCCCATTTAGGTATTTTCCATTCCTCCAATAGATCTATAATTTCTGTAGTATTTACATTTCTTTTTTTTAAAGGTAGATATACACTCAGAAGAACTCCCCCTTCTTTTATTAGTATATTTATATATATACACATATATATATATATATATATATATATATGTACACACACACACACACACACACATAAATAGATACCCAAATTCCATATATTTTAATAAACCCGAAATCTATTTATTACTATTTTCTTGTCAAGGGATACTTTTTTTTCTTAACAAATCTATTAAGATATTAAAACCCGAATATATATAATATAAGTTATTATATTACACACACACACACACACACATAATATTAAGAATGCTCATGCCGAGACAACCGATGTAGCATGGTAGTGGATGTGAGTGGGCAAGCTAATTGGGAAATCGTATTTCTTCAACACGCAATATCGGGATCTATGAGTCTAGGGCAAAGAATGTTCTTCTAACCTGAAGTGGTGTGACAGATCGATCAGATATGATAGCTGCTCGGAGACTCCAATCAATGTCGAGCTATGTTGAGATTCTATTTGTTGGTTGTTGAACACGTGGAAAGTGGTCCACAGGCGCCCCGTGTGGATTTCCGGACAAGGCCATGAAAGTAAAGGTGAGAGGCGTGATGGAGCTGCAGGGACTATGGGCAATTTTCTGGTCTAGTCCAGAAAATATTAGCCTCATCAGTTGTTATGTTTAACACGGAAAATTGTGCAATAATGTCTGGTGGGAGTGGTGAGGATATAAATATCAACGTACGTAAACCAGTGTCACTATCCAATTGATTAACAAACTCGTTGGGTTGTGGGACCTGAGGATCACAACCCAATACTCATGGAGGTTGTGGCCCTTGTATGGTCATGCACATAATCAAACCCTGTTGCCAGGAGTAATCCAATAATCGTAGGCTTGATTAGCAATGATTTTTAGTGTGTTCAATTATTCTATTTTCTTAGTGAAAGTTGTGGGTGTGTGTAAGACTATTAAGCGTAAAATTGTATCAATATCAGTTATAAACTCCGACCCGTTGGGTTGTGGGACCAGGGGATCACAACCGTAAGTCTTTTCCTAGTGCAGACCATTGATGGTCATGTAAATTGAATTGGAGTAATTGTTGTAACACAAGATAAATATCAAAGAAAACCTAATATATGTTTTTGGTGTTTTCACAATATATTGGAACAAAGCAATGAAAGCAATCTAATCTAATGAAAGTAAATGTTTTTGTTCTTTTCTATTTTTAAGCAATGCATCTAATCTAATAAACAAACTAAATACAAATGATTATCCGGATGTAGCTAATTACTTGTGCAGATTTGTGAATTCAAATCTAAAACAATTAATCTAATGTAATCAAAAGCTCTTCAAACTCTACCTCAGAGGTGAAGAACAAATCATAATCCCAGAAGAGCTATTTTTCCTCACAAATTCCCCAATAATGTCAAAGAGCAAGCTTTCTAATGATCTGATCTACTTGTAATTACTAAGTTAATTGAAATGAACAATTTTTCTACCCTATTTGATATGTAATTGAAATTGATGATTTGATGATATGTAATTGAAATTAATGACTTGAAATTGATGATTTGATAAACAAAGAAGATGAACACACAATTCCAACCTGGATGAGCAAGAGCTTTGGCAAATCCAGTTGTATCTGTATCTTTCCCCTGGGCCCAAAAATAGCCCATTTTTTTCCTTTCTTTCTTCGAGTGTTCATACGAGTCCAAGGAATTGGGAATGCAAGAACAACAATAGAAGAAGACGCTTGAGAAATGGTAGCTTGAAGGAAGTATGGTTACAATGTAAGTAGAAGAGAGATAACAAAAGAGATCTAAGTTTGGCTATGCAATTCCTAACAGGATTTTGGCAGCAATACAATGCAAGATACACAAAAATTCTCATGGCTATTTGCTTGAACACAAGCATGGAATATATAAGAATTAGGGCTGGGAGGTGCCTTCATGCACAAGGCAAGGAAAAGCAGTTCCAACTAATTAAATCTATTTTAAAATAGAAGAGGGAAGGAGAACCAAGAAATCAAAACTATTTTTAGACAATTTGGCTCATAGATGCATCTTAGAAGTGAAGTTAAGTGAATCATCGCATGTTAAAACACGCATGATGGAATTCTGGAAAAAGTCGGGCAGGACTGCTGCCCTACTGCTAGGTGGTGGTTTCAGGACCGCTGCCCTGCCTGGGCGGCAGTTTCAGAATCACTGCCTGTGCAGGGTGGCGGTCCATAGCACTAAAGGCCAAAACATACACAGAAAGAAGTAGGGAGCTGGAAAAAAATGTGGAAAGGCTAAGTAAAGATGTCTAGGCTACAAATATACACTGCGAATGGGTTTTGGAGCTCGAACACCTTCTTGAAAGGACTTGAATCGTCATTGGGGATTCTTGGTAACCGTTTTCCGACAATATAGCACATGCAATTTTGGGTGCGTACATATTTTCCCCTCGGAGAAGCGTCTTAGCCATGAAAAAGCAGTAAAACGTAGAATCTAAGTATGGTGCTCCCAAAATGGAGAGTTAAAAGCTATACCTGACACACGTCATATGTTCGAAACGTCACCTTCCAAACTCCAGCTACTTGCCAAGAGAAAAGAAGACTCAAGTGCAGATAGATAAAATATCAAAAAAACACTAAATTAAAACAACAAGAGGACTTACCATTTGTGCGGGGATATAGAAATATACCTATGTCAATGCTCCAGCCCTGTAAGTACACACACCCAAAACGAGGTCAAAACAATATATATAAATCAAAACAACTCATTTTTCTAATTCATTTGCGCATATTTGATTTGGTGAATTTGGAGCTCTGGACCCACGGTGACCATTTCTGACGAGAGTACAACTGAAACGACCATTACGAGATTAGTGATCATGCCTCCATGAGCAGGAGATCAATTAGTGCAGTCTAAGGTTGGTTATTTTCACTTTTCTCTTTTCGTACCTAAAATGTAAAATGTTTGAAAAGATTTCCTAGGGGGGATCATTTTCAAAATTTGTTGTCTTTAATGAGTCTCTAGGGGGCGCTCATAGGGCAGTCTTTTATTTTGTCTAAAATGGTCATATTTTGCATTTTGAGCCTTTTTTAGGGTTAAGGGCACGTTTGGAAAATTGACTCAGGACCGCCACCCAAAACAGGGCGGTGGTCATTGGACAGCCGCCCTACCAAGGAGAGGGTCCTGGAACCGCTGCCCTGTACTGGGCAGCGGTTCTAAACAGAATGACCAAAATGTGCATTAACTTGATTTTTTGGATTTTTGATGTTTTGCTATGTTTTTGGTGAGATTATCTTTTGATATGCATTACTAACTTGTTATTTTTCCATGTTTTGGTGAATGCAAAAGGAGGAGTACATACGATAGAGTTGAGAGAGGGAGTGTGATTGGCTCCCTGGGATATTGGATCAGCTGGCCTAGGCTGAGATGGATATTTTGCATAGGGCAGGTATCTAGCATTGCACGGGTGCCCCATGTTACCCCTTTCAGTCACATATTGTGTGACTTGTTTTCCTACTGGGATGCACACCGGAACACCTTCTGGTTGCTATGTGTCAGGGGTGAGTTGACCATCACCTTGGAGGATGTTTACCGCATTCGTGGGCTCCCAATACTTGGGAGGAGGCTGACTTTGGAGATAGCATAGGATCCAGGGCCGTGATGACTCTAGTGGGCGACATTATATGGGGAGATGTTGTTATCTCATTTGGTTTGAAGAAGGGGATCAAATTTTGATCCATTTCCACCGCTCACATTCCTATCATATGGAGAGCCATTATGGGCATCTTGTCCTCCTGACTGATCGGGGACAAGGGGGGTGACACCCTTCTATATTGTTGGGCTCCTATTATTACACAGATTGAGGGAAATGACCATACATATGCCTGGGGAGCAGACATCCTAGGGACTACCTACCATGACTTGTACAGGGTAGTTTGATTGCAGGGCCAGTCACTGAGCCACCCCACTCTTGTTATGAGTTGGGTCTACGAGTGCATCATCCCCTATAGGAGGGGAGTACCAGTATTGGATCTAAGGGTTTTTTGGGAAGCAAGGTGGAGAGCTATGTCAGTTCTTAGGACACCGCATCAGCTAATGGCTTCCTTGACCATGGCAGACATGGTTGTCACACCCTACCAGGATATGGTAGGGATATAGGGGCAGGAAGTGATGACAGTGTTAGCTTGCTCTACCACAAGTCAGTTGGTTGATAGAGCATGGAGATTCGAAACCCATACCTTCTATCGGGTTCCTTAGTAGTTTGGACTCCCATATGTTGACATGCTTCCTCCTGTTGTACCAATCTACAAGACCATTCAGCAGGCTCGAAGGGGCCCTAGAGGGGATCACGGTTGGACAGTGGTTACCCTAGGTGTGCCTATTACAGTTAGGTGTGTGGTATGTTCTCGATGAGAAGCTGGTGCCCCTAGAGTGCCTTTACTTCAGATTGTGGTCACTCCTACTCGTAGTGGAGAGGAGTATGAGCCCATTGACCTAGACTTCAATTCTGAGGAGCATATAGGAGGTGAGACCCAGGAGGATTCGGTTGGAGAGGATACAAAGGATGACGGGGTTAGTGCTAAGGCTAGCAAGACAGCCCAAATGGAGGAGGAGGAGAGCGATCCTGAGTGGCATGACACTCAGGATATGCTGAGAGCGGCACACGAGGAGGAAATTACAGAGAGAGAGAACCTTGTCTCAGAGGAGACACTTCCTCGAGGTGGTGAGGGTGACGATGAGTCAGTGATAGGACAACGTTTGGCCTCTGGCTTCAGGGAGGCCCCGTAGCCACCAACAGCAGTAGCCACTGACTCTACCTTGTTGCATGGAGATCCGAGTATGTATAATATTCTTCCCTCGACTCTGTTAGTCTGAAATTTTAGTTTGGTACTTTCTTTTTATTTGTGTTTTGCGGTTTTCTAACTCATTATTTCCTTTTTTGTTCTTACTTGCACTGTTTGCATAAGAGTGGCAAGAGCTCATTTGACGGGTGTGCATGGACACCCTACTAATTCCCTTAGGGAATACGTGAGCCAAGTTGACCACTGACTCAGGCCATCCATTATCATCTAGCAGACACACTGACGTGTTTTCTCCTATTTAGAGGATAGCGGAGGTGGTGACCTCCCTTCGTACCCAGGTGGATGGATATGAGACTGTCGAGCATTTGATGAGGCAGAGCCATTCCTGTAGTGAGACCACAGCTAGCGGCTGCCACCGTGAGCACTCACACCATTCAGTTCATTCCCATCATTGTCATAGCTGTAGTAGGAGCCCTGGACATGGTCGTGCACCATCCGAGGGATCTCATAGGGACTGACAGGCCATTGGGCCGTTTATTGCTTTGTTACCATTTTTTCAAGCATGATATGATTTTTTTTGTATATCTCAGGCTCATTGCGATCGTTTTGACCATGCCTAATGTGTGATGACATTGTATGCAAACTTGACTCACCATGATATATAAAGACTCTTCTTTTTGGTTCATTAATCCATTGTATTTTAGTTGACTTTCTTTTGGCTTACCTATCATGTGTACTCTAGATGTGTAGAATTTCCGATTTTCAATTCTTTTCGGAATGTATGTAGTGGGTGTGAATGATAACAAAATGATTTCTTTTTGTATTTTATAATGTTGATGTATGATAATGCAGACACAATGTGATGTTGAACTTTAGTTTCTTTAAGCCATCTTTGGTACTTTGTGTTATCTTGTCAAAACATGGTGATACAATAATATGATGAGTAAATGTACTTGCCCCACCCCTAAATCCACGCAACCAGTAGGATGTGAGGGCTGAACACTAAGAGCCAGAAAGGGCACAAGTTATGAAAAACTATTGAATGGTAATGAACAAAGACCATGATTTGACAAAACCAAATTGAGATGCTACAGCCTTACCCTGATCAAGTTGCTTTATAGTTTAGAATGTAATTTTCTTTCCAATTTATCCATAGATCCATAGATGGCCACTTGGTTGACAAAATCTGGTTTTCAGGTTTTAAACTCTTTTGGAATTTTGGACATCTAACTCACTTTCAAGTTTATCAAAGAGACCCCCTACACCTTACCCCATGCTACCAGTAGGAAGCATGGGCTCATCACCGTGGAAAAGGCATAGGCGAGTAAGGGAATTTCTCTCCTTTCCCAACCCCACATCACTAGTAAGAGATGCAAGCTCGACACCAAATGTTGGTAGGGCTAAAAAATGTGTAAATAATTTTTTTTTTGTGGATTTGCATTTGACCTACTTATTTGGGCAAAATGTCTAGAATGTTCTTATTTCCAAAAATATGCATTTGGGATAGATGTGACACCATGAAGCTTGTAGAAAAGACTATGGGCAAAGACACCTAACCGAGGAAGAGACCAAAAGTAGAACCAAGTGTGCAGGCCTTGGTATGGTTACGGTCAAGACTTTTCTTATCCTATTCGGACTAATGAAACGATTTGAAAACAATTGATGAGACCATGAAAATTTGAAGAGATATGATTTGAATGTTTTTCTTTGCTTTTTAGAAGTTTTTAGGAATTGCTTTAAGAATAGGTCCCTTGATCATAAATTTTACAGAATGAAATGGCGGATGAAAATGCAGTGCCGATTCAGTAATGTACATATCAAAATATAGATGAATTATGCGTAGTACCTCTTTAGGTGAAGAGATTTTACAGATTCACTAAACTCCTCACCTTCTAGTATACACAGGAGAAATGCCCCATTTTTATAGTCTTCTATCACTTGATATGAACCCAACCACCTGGGTCTGAATTTCCTTCCTTCACCGGTCTTTTTGTCTATCTGGTTGTCAAGTCTTAAGACTAAATCTCCCTCATATATTTCACGCTCGTAAACCTTCTTGTTGTATTTTTGAGCCATCCTATCAGCATAAATGTTATGTCGTTGCTCAGCATTGAGTCTAGCCTCATCAAGAGTTTCTAACTGAGAGAGTCGTGCTTCTCGATAGCCTTCTTCTCCTGGAATTCCCTGCAGTGAAATATATAGACTAGGTATTTCGACTTCAAGTGATAAAACTACTTCCACACCAAACATTAGAGAAAAGGGGGTCTCCCCTGTTGGTGTTCTAACTGATGTCCAATAGGCCCACAAATCCAGAAAACGCTTTAATTGCCAATATCATTTATTCTCCTTAATGGTCTTAAGGAGGATTGATTTTAATGTCTTATTTATAGCCTCAACTTGTCCATTGGCCTGAGGATAATAAATAGAAGTCATGTGGTGATTTATTTTAAACTTTGCACATAATTCATGTACTCCATCATTTTTGAAAGATGTGCCATTATCTGAGATAATGACCTGTGGAACCCCGTACCTACAAATGATCTGGTTCAAGATGAACTTAGCGATTACAGATCCAGGTATAGTGGTAAGAGGCATGGCTTCTACCCACTTAGTAAAGTATTATGTGGCCATGATTATGAAGTTATGGCCATCTATTGATGAGGGAGAGAAATTCCCTATCAAATCCAGGCCCCACGTGGAGAAGGGCCATGGGGTTGTAATTGGTTACAGGGCTTGTGCCAATATGTGGATCTTGTGGGAGAAATCTTGACATTTATGGCATTTGTGCACAAACTCTACTACATCATGCTCTAGAGTGGGCCATAAATAGCCCATCTAATGTATCTTCCGAGTAGTGGCATGGCCACCAAAGTGACCTCCACATACTCTGCTATGTGATTCATAAATAATCATTTTGGATTCTTCTGCGTTAACACATCTTAACAACATTCTGTTGAAGGCTCTACAATAGAGCACTTGTTCCAAAATAACGTACTTAGTGGCAATGACATGTAACTACCTTCTTTGTTGTGATGTCGCCCCTTCTGGGTACGTATGGTCCACTATAAAATTAATGATGTCAATATACCATGGACACGCAGGAATGGGGGGGCTAGTTTCGACATAGTACACATATTCATCAAGGAAGCTTAGATCTACTAGGTTGCCTCCATCTAATGGGTTATTAGCCAACCAGTTCACAATGATCTGTCCTTTGACGAACTTCTGATTAACAAAAGTTAACTCAAATTCACCCATTAGCATTATGAAGCACCCAACTTTCTTAGATAAGGATCCTTGTGTAAGGAATGTCTGCAAGTGTTCCAATTTAACAATAACCCTCATTTCTTGATTTAGCATATAATGTCTTAAATGCTTTGTCACAAAGACTATATCAAGGCATTCTTTTTCTGCTTGTGTGTAACGTGTCTCATAATCAAGAAATGTTTGACTAATGAAATAGACTGCACATGTTCTCACTTATCATCATCTTCTTGAGCAAACATGCGCACTAATAAAACATCAGTAGCTCATGAGTACATGATCAAGGGGCAATCTGACCTAGGTGGCATGAGCATGGGAGGGGACGATAAAAATATTTTAACCGACTAAAATTCCTCATTACATTCTTCTATCCACTTAATGCTGCAATCCTTCTTCAACAAATTATTGATTGGGTGAACAACAAAAGTCAAATTAGGGATAAACCTTTGGATTGCACCGAGTTTCCCAAGAAAATATCTGATGCCAGACTCATCTGACGGTGGAGTCATTTCCAGTACAGCCCAGATTTTGGATGGGTCAACATCAATCCCTCATGAAGATATGATGTAACCCAAAAGTTTTCCTCCTGTTACACTGAATACACATTTTTCTGGATTCAATGTGACATTGTATTCAATTAAGCGAGAAAGGATGATACGAAGAACCTCTGGATGAATGCAACATTTTCTAGCCTTAGCCAGAAGGTCATCCACATAGGATTCCACAATATTATGGATAAGATCATGGAATATATATGTCATTGCTCATTGGTATGTGGCACCAACGTTCTTAAGCCCAAACGACATGACATAATAACAGTAGGTTCCCCAAGGAGTTATGAACGTAGTCTTGGCCTGGTCCTCCTTAGAGATTCTGATTTGATTGTACCTGGAGAACCCATCCATGTGAGACAACAATTCAAACCCAGCTGTTGCATCAAAAATAACATCAATGGATGGTAATGGGAAATCATCTTTGGGACAGTCCTTATTAATATCCTAAAATTCTATGCAAATGCAGATATTTTCGTTCTTATTGAGAATGGGGACTATGTTAGACACTCATTGTGAGTAGTCGACTGGCTTGATGAATCCTACCTGCAGGAGCTTCATCACTTCTTCCTTCACCATGAGGGCCACCTTCGGATTCATGGGCCTTGACTTCTATTTAATTGGTTTAGCATCCGTCTTGGTGACGAGGTTGTGAACTGCAATATGTGGTGCAATTACCGTCATTTCTTTATAGCTAAAAGCAAAGGATTTTTGATGATCCTTGAGAACTTGGGTGTGCATCTCTACCTCCTCTGGAGTTAGGGAGGATCCCAGCTTCAAGATTTTGGTTCCTCCTCTGTCCCAATATTTATATCGATTGTTCCCTCGATCAAGGAGGCATTTCCTTCCTCAAACTCAGGCGGGGCTGGAGGAAACTCTAAATCCCCTTCTTCTCCTACCTCATAAATTTCAAGATCCTTTCTTGGGGAAGACTCCACCACGAGGTTCTCGAAGTAGGAAGAAGAATGTGGAATTAGACAGAGATCAACCTCATCATACGTAAGATGTAATTTTACAAAGGTGTTTTGGTACGCTAGAGTTTCTTCATTGCTATTAATGTGGTTTGAGATGACACGCTCATTCTTGGCTTCTGTGTATGTCAACATTGGGGTAACCAGTGCTATATGAACCAAGGGTTCAGTACGAACCGAGATTGTGAAGTTTGTGTCTTCCAACTCGCCACTTGGAGTAAAGTGGAAAGCAGAAGTAGCTATGGATTCTGCAAGAAGTTTTTGCTCATGCGGGATTGATTCAATTGATATGAAATCAAACCCCTTCGTTAGATTCAACATTGCATTCTTGTAGAGTTGTAGATGTTCGGCTCTAGTCTCGTATACCTCAGATACTTGATTTGTGACTAGTTGTGAATCACCCAGTACCCTGATCTTAAGAGCACCCATTCTTTTGGCCATAATGAGACCAAGGAGGAGAGCCACATATTCAACCCCATTGCTTGTGCATTCAAAATTTAATTTGAAGGAAAAGGGTAGAATCCTTCCCTCAAGAGAGGTAAGAATCACACCTTCCCTGATGCTAAAGAGACACTTGGCTCCATCAAAATGGAGAGTCCAACATTTACTCAGAAAGATGGATGTTGGATCATCCTTTGAATCTTCCTCCTTTACCCTAGTTACCTTAACCATATAGACTTCATCTAATGGAAGAGAACCGATTCCCAGGGTACGTCCCATACCCATAGAATTGAATGGAATAAGAATAGGTAAATATTTTTCCAATAGTTTGACAATATTTGTTATAGTCCCTAACGATATTGTCTCTATAATGACGGTTTCATCTTTGAATGTTGGAATGCCTTCAATTATTCCTGTGACCTCTAACTCTATTATAAGGACCAACTTTTCTTCTGGGGCTAAATTTGTGGCTTTGTTTAACTGATTCGTAGGAAGCTCAAATTCAAAATGGACCCCTAGCTTCTTCTTTAAGTTAGCCAAATGTATGTTAAAGGGTTTTGGATCAACCTGTGCCACAAAAAAACTTCCCTAAATGTAGGAACCTGACTTCCTAGTAAAAACTTGGAGGGAATTGCCTCATGCGATGAATCCAAGGATAGCCAAGGATCATATTATAGTTAGTTTCCCGGTCTATAATATAAAACTCAGTTAACACAGTCTTAGGCCCAAGGGTGACCGGTAACACTATAGTGTCGATTGACGTTGCCTTGAGGTTGTCATAGCCTCTCAATGTGTTTCATTTTGAGGATCAATTTGTCTCTTTGTAACCTAATTTTTGCAGAAAAGAGAAGGGGACTATGTTAATCGCTGCCCCATCATCAATCATCACACGCTTTACATAGTTTTTGTAAATCTAAACTTGTAAAAACAGAGCCAGATCACCTCTACAAGATATTTCAGTGTCCGTGGGCATCTTGTTGATGTCAAATAAGAATCCAACATCTCTTTCAGGGTGCCCTGGTGGATAGACATGTCAAATTCCACATGGTTTATTTGTGCTTCTGGAGGAGGGGTGATGTTAATCAAATGACCAAGACCTAGATATTCTAGTAAAGTGACTTTTTGAGCAAGGGAATTCTTTAATAGATCCAAGAAGGAAATGTGAGAGAAGGTCTTAGTTAAGTCATTGATCAAGTCATAAGCTCCTATAGGCTTGCTTAACGTATCACGAACGTTGTCTGATGTAGTCGAGTAGATCAGGATTGGTTACGAAGAATAGTCTTTGGTCCTAGTAGCAACGTTAATCTGAGGTTCAACGTCTAACTCCACCAATCCCACAATTTTCATTTGATGGCGGCCATCTAAAGGGGGTGCCACTTGTGGGTTTGACAAAGTTGAGGCTTCACGATCATTGGTTCCTATTATAATACCCTTATTTGAACCATTGGGATCTAATCTACCATCTTTTGGACGTGTAGGGAGAGGATCATTAAATATTCCAAGTGGTGTGTTTTGTGGGGACACTGGTCCCATGTATGTGTTTTGAGTCGATGTAGTTGGGTTTGCCAAAAACATATCAACAAACAATTTTCTTTGATCTTCTAGAAAGAACTGTAAAAACTTGTTACAATCGAGGCACGTTCTTACATCATGCCCGTGAACCCTATAGAATCCGCAATATAGATCAGGATCATAATCTCGAGGCCTTTGGTTTGTGCCTTGTTGTGGTCCGAAACTGTGATTATTGTTTGGTCATTGATTGTTATAGTTAAAATTTTAGAACTTCTGCCCTTGGCTTTGGAATTGGTTTAGATACCCACCTGGGTATTGATTGGGGCTTGGGGTCTTTGTTTGTCTTTTTTGCTGAGGTTGTTGAGGATGGTTAAAATCCACAACATTTATTAAGGGCGAGAAGTTATTATTTCTATGATTATTGCCATTGTTATTTTTGTTTTTTGCGGTGTTTTTATTGGAAGTATTAACGATTTCTTAGGTTGGTCAGTCACACCATCATTTGTAATTCCATGATTATTATTAAGGATTTTTGGTCCTTGATTGTTTTTTGTGTTGTTGGAGTAATTGGGGTTATTTTTGTTAGGAGTGACTAACTTTCCATTTGCTCCGTAAATCTTATGACCACTGTTAATGGCTGCTTGGTCAATTTGAAGAGCACCCTCTAGCACCTCCTCGTAGCTCCTTAGTGGGAACTTTTGAACCTCTTCCTTTGTTTCCCTATTGAGGGAATGGAGGAATAAATCACAAAGTTCTGTCTGGTCCATGTTTGGAGCACTTTTAGAGGATTAAAGAACCTGTCGCCACCTCTGAATGAAGTGGGTTGCAGACTTTTTGTGCTATTGTTTGATGTGAAGGAATTCTTTGATTCATATCCTTAAAAGCTTGTTCATATCAAAATCCTTGATAAATTATGACACAAGTTGTTTGAAGGAGTGTATTGAGGCCTCTAGTATCCTATAGTACCAGTTAAGAGCGATGCCTTCTAGCGTCTTGGGGAAGATCTTTGCAACAAAAGCATCTCATGGGAGCAGTTCTCGAATGGCCATTACATAAGCTTTGATATGAGCATTAGGATCACCCTCCCCTTTGAAATTTGGAAGATCAGGAAAGGGTCTTGGGAGCATGACTTTCCATATGGAAAAGTCTAGAGGCTCCTTTAGATATTCAAAATAGGTTCCCATTACATACGTTTCAACCATTGAAGATCCTTGTTGGGGAGTGGAGGTTGCATTGGTTGTTGAAATGGCACAGTGTAAACATTTGTTGGGGTGTATGACATCCCTTGTGGATGACCATAAGGACTTGGGTAGGTGTACATATCCCCTTGTGTTGATTTAGATTACATGTGTACATAGGGGGTTGACCACTCTGATATGGGACTGAAGGCACAAAGCCAGGGAACGTTGCATTTCCTACCGATATGGCATTTGATAACGCACTTCTGGCTGGTGCGTGTTGTAGATATCTATATGTGGCATGTGGAGGCATACCCAAGGTGCCTGTACCAGTTAGTAAATCCCCAGGGTTTGAAGTGCTCGTATAAAATGGAGGATTCTGCGCGGTGGGTCTTTGTCCGTAACCCTGTGGATAATGAGAAGTTCTTGCTTGCCCTGCGTATGAAATTTGAGCATTTTGGGACAGCTCTAACTCCTTGAGTTTGTCTACTAACACCAAGATTATGTCCCCTGTTGATGGGGAAGTGTTTTGTTTCGGTGTTTGTTATTGAACTTTTGGAGGTTGTTGAGGAGTGTGGTATCCTACTATGAGTTGTTCACTATGTTGCCACCCCTCGTTGGCAATTGTTTTTTTTGTTGGAGGGGTAGTGTTATTGTTTTGAAGAAGGACATCACCATGTCCTTAAAACCTATCAAAATCCCAGTTCATATTCTGGAACCGTTGTTCACTCTTGGTGTACCATGATAAGTACTCCTCATATAGGTCCGGGAGCTGGTCCGATTGCATGCTAATGGGTTGTCGAAACAACACCCGAGGAGATGAACTTGCTTCTCCAGTGAAATTTATGTTGTTAGAACTTGATTGTTCATGTGGATATGTCTATGTAATTTGGTTAAGTTCCTCAATACGTACAGAAGAACCAACATTGACTCCTTGAAGAAGAGGATTTTAGGCATTTGAATGATTGTCTACCCATGTTGAGAGTGAAGGTGTCTGTTTTTTCCCACCTGCTTGATAATTGTATATGTCATAACCCAAAAGGGGTTAACCATATTCATTGAATCCCGACATATTCGGGGGGTATAAGAATACCCGTTGAATAAAGGGAAAACAGAAAGCGGATGGAAAAGTGGAAACATTTAGAGATTAGCTCTTCACGTCAGGTTCACCAATTTTGTACGACAGAAAATCAACATGTGACCTTCTTCTCACCCTACCTCTCGAGGTCATGCCAAGACAACTGGTGTAGAATGGTAGTGGATGTGAGTGGGTAAGCTAATTGGGAAATCCTATGTCTTCAACATGTAATATCAGGATCTGCAAGTCTAAAGCAACGAATGCTCTTCTACCCTGAAGTGGTGTGATGGATCGATCAGATATGATAGTTGCTCAGAGACTCCATTCAATGTCAAGCTCTGTCGGGATTCTATTTGTTGGTTGTTGAACACATGAAAAGTGGCCCGTAGGTGCCTCGTGTGGATTTTCGGACAAGGTCATGGAAGTAAAGGTGAGAGGCGTGATGGATCTGCAGGGACTATGGGTGATTTTCTAGTCTAGTCTAGAAAATACTAGCCTAGTCGGTTGCTATGTTCAACACAAAAAATTGTGCAATAATGTCTTGTGGGAGTGGTGAAGATCTAAATACCAGCGTACACAAACTAGTGTCAATATCCAATTGATTAACATGATCGTTGGGTTGTGGGACCTGAGGATCACAACCTAATATTCGTGGAGGCTATGGCCCTTTTATGGTAATAAGCGTAATCAAACCCTATTATTAGGAGCAGTCCAATAATCGTAGGCTTGATTAGCAATGATGTTTAGTGTGTCAATTGTTCTATTTTCTCAGTGAAAGTTACGGGTGTGTGTAAAACTGTTAAGCATAAACTTGTATCAATGTCAGTTATCAATTCTGGCCCGTTGGGTTATGGGACCAGGGGATCACAACCGTAAGTCTTTTCCGATTGCGGACTGTTGATGGTCATGTAAATTGAATTGAAACAATTGTTATAACACAAGCTAACTATCAAAGAAAACCTAATATAATGTTTTTGGTGTTTTCACAATATATTGGAACAAAGCAATGAAAGCAAGTTAATCTAACGAAAGTAAATGTTTTTATTCTTTTATGTTTTTAAGCAATGCATCTAATATAATAAACAAACTAAATACAAATGATTAGCCAGATGTAGCTAATTACTTGTGTGGATTTGTGAATTTAAATCTAAAACAATTAATCTAATGTAATCAAAATCTCTTCAAACCCTACCTCAAAGGTGAAGAACAAAACATAATCCCAGAAGAGCTATTGTTCCTCACGAATTCCCCGGTAATGTCAAAGAGAAAGCTTTCTAATGATCTGATCTACTTGTAATTACCTAATTAATTGAAATGAACAATTTTTCTACTCTATTTGATATGTAATTGAAACTAATGAATTGAAATTGACAATTTGATAAACAAAGAAGACAAACACACAACTCCAACCTGGATGAGAAAGAGCTTTGGAAAATCCAGTTGTATTTGTATCTTTCCCCTCAGTTTGTTCCTTTCTTTCTTCGAGTGTTCATATGAGTCCAAGGAATTGGGAATGCAAGAACAACAACAGAAGAAGATGCTTGAGAAATGGTAGCTTGAAGGTAGTCTTGTTGTAATGCAGGTAGAGAGAGATAGCACAAGAGATCTGAGCTTGGCTACGCAATTCCTAGTAGGATTGTGTCAGCAATACAATGCAAGATACACAAAAATTCTCAGGCCATTTTCTTGAATACAAGCATGGAATATATAAGAATTGGGGCTGGGAGGTACCTTCATGCACAAGGAAAGAAAAAATAGTTCCAACTAATTAAATCGATTTAAAAATAGAAGAGGGAAGGAGAACCAAGCAATGAAAACTTTTTTTAGACCATTTTCCTCACGGATGCATCCTAGAAGTGAAGTTGAGTGAAATGTTACATGTTAAAACACACATGACAAAATCTGGAAAAAGTGAGCAGGACTACCACCCTGTGTAGGGTGGCAGTTTTAGAACTTCCGTCTCTGCCTGGTAGGTGCAACCGGTGCCTAACAGGTGCCACGGTCCTAAAGGCCAAAACATGCACAAAAAAGAAGCAGAGAGCTGGAAAAAACATGGAAAGGCTAAGTAAAGATGTCTAGGCTACAAATATACACTGCAAATGGGTTTTGGAGCTAAAACACCTTCTTGAAAGGACTTGAATCATCATTGGGTATTTTGGTAACCATTTTCTGACAATGTAGCACATGTAATTTTGGGTGCATACAATAGCCTTAAGTTGTTCTATCTCAACAAAGAGAGACATAATTGTTTTTTCCATGGACTAACATTGATTTTGCAATGCATGTATTGAGTCTAACAAGTGTGCATTAGATGAAGGATTGCATGGGTAAAAATCCTCAACTTCTTGGGTGGATAGAGATCATATTGTATTTGGAGGTGAAGCGGTATTAACGCAAGATGGTAAGGGAGAAGTAAGATCTTCTAAAGAATCATCAAGATAGGTATCAAAGTAGTATTGAATATCACGAGAGACTTTGTAAGCAAGGGTATGTGGTTGGTCATCCACATAACCATGAATGCGTAAGATATGCATGACCTTGACATATTGTTCATCCGGAAAGGGAGGCAAAGAGCATCCAGAGCATACCAAATAGTGAAGTTGGGTGAATATCAAAGAATGGAGCTGCTAAAAATGTGCAAATCACCAAATGGCATGGGAAAAGTGATATCAACGTGATCAAGATAAAGTGTTCCTCCAATTTAATCTAACCAAGAATGGCCAAGAGTGAGAGGAGAAATGATAGGAGTATGTGCAAGATGAACTACAAGATGGAAAACACGTGGTTCATAGGTGGCAGTGAGAATGACAAAACCATGATACAAATGTGGATCATATAGAGGAGCATGAAGGTCATCGAAGTCACACCCAAGTCAAAGGAGACCATAATGGGAACATACGATGGTTGTACATGATGTGTCTAATGGTATGTGTTCCCAATAAGAATTATTTATGAAGAGAGTGTAAGTGAATGGTGGGCATACTAAGGAGGAGGAGGATGTCAGTGGAGAGAATGGGATGACATTCATGGATGGTAAATATCCTTGGTACGACACAATAGTGGTAGTAGGGTCAAGTGTTGGGGAAGATACTGTGCTAAGCATGTGGATAGTGGTTGTAAATGGCATCTCATAGAGGAAAGGGGATAGGGGAGGCATATTAAAAGCAACCGAGTATCGTGGAGTAGGCGTGGTAAATTGTAGCAGAGCGTTGGTTATAGCAGGAGTAGGTGGAAAAGTAGAAGGGACCATGTCAACCATGCAAATGGTAGGAACTATCTGATGTAGGGTTGTTTAGGTTGAGAACCAATTATGGGCGGAGAAGAAGGAGATATAGGGAGAGGTAATGTAGCGCTAAAGTCAATTATGTCCGCAGGAGGGAGATCTTAGACTTCTGCAATAAGTTGAGTTAGGGAAGTAGGATTAATAGTGCATAAATAAGTGGTAACAACATCTTCAATGGTACAAGGATCCATTCTAGAAGATGGAAGTTGAATGAAAGAAGGAAAAGGGCTATAACCAGAAGTAGCAGTAGGAGTGTTAACGAAATCATGGCCACGAATATCGAATTGTAGAGTAGTGGAAGATTTAGAGGAAGAAGACTTCCCATGACGTTTACCCATGATGGGAGGTGCAAATGTAAAACCCTAGAAGGTACTATGAAGAAAGGTCGGGTTCACCAAAATGATTAACAAAAATAAGATGTAACAGTACCTAAGGGACCTAAGGTGGGGTATTAGGATATTATTGTTAATCGAACTAAGAGGATTAAAACGATGTATAAATGAACTAAATTAATATGAAATTAAAGTATGTAACTATTCTAAGTAAAATAAAACCCTAATTATGTAAGTAAAGAGAGGATAAGTGACTTAGTTGGTTCGCAGAGACTATTTTAGGTTATCGCAAGTCTAAACATAGAATTTGAAAGTGCAAGTGATCACTCAGGAACCCTGTGAAGACCATATCTGAAGTATCTGAAAGGACTAGAGCTCCTGGAATGGTACTGGGGTGCCCTAGGCACCCCAGTCTACATTTTAGGTGTCGTGGTCTGTGTAAAAGCTCAGAAACTGGTTCTTATATGGTCACAAGTATACTTGGAACCCTACTTGTCTGTCGCACCAGATTCACTGGTGAACTGTATAATAACTTGTAATACAAGAAGAAGTATCAAAACCCTAGGAAAAAATAAAGATGCAAATGAATGGGTTAGACTGACCTCAGTCGCCAAACTCGTGGACTTATCACTGAGCGATGCACTACATTTCAGACCCGAATGTAATTCTGGTGAGTGTGTGCATGTCGTGCCCTAGTTTCTCTCGTGTCAGTCACACTTTGTGAAGTAACGAGTAATAATAACTATAGAAAATGTAAATAGTATGTGTGCATGAAATAGAATAGAATCCCTCCCCCTATGAAGTGTGTGTGATGCAGATCTCCTAGACTTGATGCATAACACTATGTGAATGCAAGTGATGCAATGGATGAAAATCTAGATGGAATGATATTAGTAGGTGACGCTAGGACCCTCATTATGGTCTTATAAATTTATATTTATAGGGATCTCAAGCTTAATTTCATAATTAATCATGACAAGGCCAACTGGAAAATGGATAAGGATGAAAAAAGGCTATAAAGGCCCCAAAAAGAAGCAGGAAAGGATTTGCATGGACCGAGGCACCTATGGTCAGACCAGGGCACCCCAAAGTGCCCCAGTATAGGCTGGGGCACCCTGATTTTGGGCTAGAATGATGGGGCGGTTGCGAAATGGACGGATAACTGCTAGAAAATAAGTAGGAATGATGAAATAAAATATAAAATGAAGATGGCCAAAATGTGTGGTTAATTAGTACTTTATCCACCTGTTCTAAATAGTAGTATAAGACTGGGATAAATAATGTCTAAAGTGCATAATTTTGTGTCTAGAGTTTGAGGGTATTGTGTGTTGACATATTTACTCAAAGAGGGATTTCTGATTGAGTGAGAGCACAACAATGGCAGAAGATAGTAAATAGAAATTAGAGAAATTTGATGGCCGTAATTATCAATTATGAAATATGCAAGTGGAAGATTATCTGTATCAAAGAGATTTATATTTACCGTTGGATGAGAAGGAAAAGCCTAAAAAGGTGAGTGATGAAGAATGGAAGATTCTTAACAGAAAGGATCTGGGATCTATAAGATTGAGCCTAATAGCATCTGTAGCTTTGAATATTATTGAAGCAACAACCGTGGTAGATTTGATGAAAGCATTAGTTAATTTATATGAAAAACCAAGTACATTGAATAGAGTTTATTTGATGAATAAATTATTTAATTCTAAAATGCAAGAAGGTAGATTTGTGTCTAATCATTTAAATGATTTTCTTTCTATTGTAAATCAATTAAAATCGGTTAATATCCCTTTTGAGGATGAAGTGAAAGCATTATTATTCTTGTGTTATTTTTTAGATAGTTGGGATAGTTTGGTAATGGTTGTTAGTAATTCAACATATGCTACTAATATTTTGAAGTTTGATGATGTGGTTGGTATAATCCTCAATGAAGAAATGCGCAGGAAAAGTACAAGAGATTCATCATCTGGAAATGATTTTAATATAGAAATCAAAGGAAGATAAAATGGGAGATCTAAGAGCAAGAGTAATGGGAAATCAAAGTCAAAGAATGACATATCTAAATCCAGAGGTAGAGGAATAACCTGTTGGAATTATGGAAAGAAAGGACATGCAAAGAAGGATTGTTAGTTCAAGGAAAACAAAGAGAATGTACCATAGAAAGGTAAAGAAGAAAATGTAGCAACATAGGTAATGCAAGATGCCCTTATTCTCCTCTTGGATGATAAAATATAATCACGGGTTTTAGATTCATGAGCTTCTTTCCATGTTACCCCTAAAAGGGTTATTTCAAAAGTTATGTCCAGAGTAATTTTGGGCATATTTATTTAGGAGATGATGAACCATGCAATATTTCTGGTAAAAGTGAAGTTTATCTAAAATTACAGAATGGAAATACATGGGCATTGAAAGATGTGAGGTATGTGCCAAGCCTAAGGAGAAATCTAATTTTTTCAGGACAATTAGGTGAAGTTGGTTGCATGGTTAAATTCACAGTTGATTCTTGGAAAGTTTCCAAGGGAGTTCTTGTTGTGGAAAAAGGAAAGAAGGTAGGAACATTATATCTGTCTACCTATTTTACTAATTCCTTTTCTGTGCTATCTACTTAAAATTCAAATGCAAGCATGTGGCATAATTGACTAGGCCATATGAGTAAAAAGGGAATGTATATCTTAAAGGAAAAAGGTAAGTTATCAGATTTGAAAGATGTAGATTTTGATTTCTGTGAGCATTGCATATTTGGAAAACAAAATAAAGTGATATTTTTTTAAGTTGGGGCAACAAAGAAGGAGCATAAATTGGAGCTTGTGCACTTAGATGTGTGGGGACTAGCCCAGGTAGCTTCTCATGGAGGATCCCAATACTAGGTGACTTTTATTGAAGATGCCACAAGAAAGGCATGGGTTTATTGTATAAAACGTAAATATGATGTTTTTGAGACTTTTAAAAGATGGAAAGCCCTTGTGGAAAATGAAACTAATTTAAAGTTAAAGTGCCTTAGATCTGACAATGGTGGTGAGTATTGTAGCAAGGATTTTAATGATTATTGTTCAGTGAATGGAATACGCAGAGAAATAATGGTTCCTAGAGCACCATAGGACTGGTGTTGCAGAAAGAATGAATATAACTATCACGGAATGTGTAAAAAACATGAGGATACATGTCGGATTACCCTTGCATTTTTGGGCAAAAGCAGTAGATAGACGGTAAGTTTAATTAACCATGGGCCTTCAAGTGTAATTAATTGTTGAATACCAGAAGAATCTTGGATTGGAAAAAAGGTAGATCTTTATTTTCTTAAAGTATTTGGTTCAAAATATTTTGTGTGTGTTGATAAAGAAAATAGGAAAAAATTAGATGTTAAATCCAAGAGATGCACTGTCATTGGTTATAGTTCTGGAGAATTTGGATTTTGTTTTTAGGATTTAGAAGATTCTAATATTGTTAGGAATTATAACATTGATTGGAATGAAAAGATAATGTACAGATATCAGGTTTTGGTACCCAAGAATAAATTGAGTGAAGAGTTTTTGGAAGAAAATGCATTCTCATATTTAAAACAACCACCTACAGGTGCCGGCGCCAGTCAGGGTGACCGGTGCCAGTAGGAGCATGACCAACGTCAGTTGGGTGAACCGACATCAGTTATAGGTGAACCAACGTTAGTTACATGTGATTGGAATCAGTCACTGTTAGAAGTGGATACCAATGTACAGGATGTCCAAATTGAGCCTCAAACACCCCAAATTTCTATAAGAAGGTCATTATAGGTAAGTAAACCTCCAGAAAGATTTACACCTTCCTTATTTTATCTATTACTGACTGAGTTGTGAACCTAAGAGTTTTGAAGAAGCGATGCAGTAGGATACCCACTTGGAGTGGGAGCATGGCATGGATGAGGAGATGGATTCCTTGAAAAAGAATCAAACATGAGATTTGGTCAAGCTGTCAGTTGATAAGAAAACATTGCAGAACAAATGGGTTTACATGATCAAGGAAGAAGAGGGTGGATTGAAAAGACACAAAGCAAGGCTTGTGGTAAAAGGGTTTATACAAAAACCAGGTATTAATTTTGGTGATATTTTTTCTCCTGTTGTAAAAATGACTTCCATCCATACCGTTTTGATTTTAGTTGCAATAGAATATTTGTACTTAGAACAACTTGATATTAAGACGACTTTCCTTCACAGTGATTTGGAGGAAGAGATGTATATGCAACAACCGCTTGGTTATGAAGTCAAGGGTAAGGATAAACTTGTGTGCAGGTTGAAAAATAACTTATAAGGGCTCAAGCAAGCTCCAAGGCAATGATATATGAGGTTTGACAGTTTTATGCATGAGCACGGTTATATGAGATTTGAATCTGACCATTGTGTTTATTTCAAGAAGCTTAGAAATGGAAGCTATATTATTTTGTTACTGTATGTGGATTATATGCTTATTGCAGGATCTAGTATGTAGGACATTGTTGAGCTTAAAGAAAAGTTAGCTCCTACATTTACAATGAAGGATTTGGGAGCTGCAAAGAAAATATTTGGCATGCAAATTCATAGAGACAGGAAGAAAAGGAAATTCTATTTGTCTTGAGAATATTATATCAATAAGGTGTTGAAAAGGTTTAAAATGTAGGATTCAAAACCTATAAATATACATATGTCTGGACACTTTAAATTAAGCAAAGATCATTGTCCTACATCACATGAGGAGTTTGAGTACATGGCATGGGTTTTGTATGCTTCAGTATTTGGAAGCCTTATGTACGTTACGGTTTGTACCAGACCAGACATTGCACAAGAAATGGGAGTTGTGAGCATATTTATGGCCAATCCAGGTAAAGAGCATTAGAAAACAATCCAATGGATACTCAGATATTTGAGAGGGACATCTAGCATGTGTTTATGCTATGAAGGGTCGTATAGTTATTTATGCGACTATGTTGATTCAGATATGGCTGGAGATTTGGATGGTAGGAGAAGCGCCACTAGATACGTATTAATAGTAGGTGGGACAATAGTTAGCTGGATTTCAAGATTACACAAGGTTTTTGCCTTGTCTACTACAAAGGACGAGTATGTTGCAACTACGTAGGCTAGCAAAGATATGATATGGATGAGTAGGTTCATTGAAGAGTTGGGAAAGGAGAAAGAGGGTTGTAGCTTGTACACTGATAGTCAAAGTGTGATTCATCTGGTTAAGAACTCAACATTTCATTCAAGAATGAAACATATTCAGTTGAGATATCACTTCATATGGAAGGTGTCAGAGGATGGGCAGCTAAAATTAGAGAAAATTCATACAAATGAGAACCTTACGAATATGTTAATGAATATGTTGACAAATAAGAAGTTGGAGATCACTCCACTATTGTTGGTTTTCAAGTTTGAGACTTGAAGAGGAAGAAACATACCAAGGAAAGGATTCAAGGATGGAGTTGTATGGTAGAGTGTAACAACTTGTCTCCAATTGGGAGATTTTTGAGATGTGGAGCTTAATTACTTCACAAATAGCTTGTTTTATAACTTGCAGGTTCACACAGTAACCGGCATCATTCAGTTGACCAACATCAGTCACCTAGCAGACCAAGCAACACCAATTGGGGTAACCGACATCGGTTATTGTGCATGAAATTTTTTCATTTATAACGTGAGATTAGATATAACCTTTGATTAAAAGGTGATCTAAGGGTTGTAATTGTATTCCTAAAGTTTCATAAGTTTTTATATGCTTATATAAGGTAGAAAACTAGGGTTAGAGGTTAGAACAAATGAATTGTAAAAAGGAATCCTTGGAGAGAGCTCAAAGAATCTTGTGAGAGGAAAAGTAATGTACATCGTGTGAGGTGTGGAAGATTGCAAATCTTCAATTGTATATCCTCTGGAATAATATACTGGTTGTTTTTTGGTGGACGTAGCCCACACTAGGTGAACCATGTTATATATTGTGTATTTGCATTTGGTTTATTTCTGTATTTATTGCGTGTATGCTTAAATATGATATATATCTGTACAACTTTTTTGATCTATCCCTGATACAAAATTGTACTATAAAAATCATTAAAAAAATACTCGCTATAAAAATCTAAAAAAAATCTAGCACAAACTAGATGGTCCTAGCTATCTTTCTACCAAAGAGTTTTCAAAAATACTAAATAGTGCTCAAAAAAATGGTGGAGGGCACGAAAGTCACTCTATTATGTTTTTTAACAAAAACAAGAGCACATACTGGTATTTTAATTATTTGACCCACTTAAACTTATCTATTTTCAATAATATTTAGTAGCTTAGAAACTAGACTCAAAATTCTATGATTCATGTTTATACAACATCTTCCAATTTTGAGTGTAACTATTTCAAAAAACTTGTACAAGTTGAATTTTTTAATTTTTAGAAAAATGCATCAACTTAAGACCCCCTTTTGGCCTCCCAACTTGGTGCACTTACCCAACTATCTAGGATGGTGACTGAACTAATGGCTACTATAACATCTAATGTGTTAAATGTTTGTTGTAGTGGATCATGGCTGCCAACACCAAAGTTAATCTGATCAAGTAGTAGTTGCAACAATAGTGTCAGGTATAGAATATTTAAGCCAGTAATTCCCAAGGCTAGTGGAGGAAAAAATAGAATGAAACATATAATCATCTTCGATAATAGGATTGAAATTAAGCGTATTTATGTGATCATTAACGAGTTTAATACGATCATCATTGTTATCTGAGGAATATTTATTAACATTTTTTTCTTAGATAAATCTATCCAAAAGGTTAAGAGGGACAAGAGGAGCAGAGGTAGTGGTAGGATATAGAGTAAACACAAGAATAAATGTAGTTGTTTCTATTGGTTCAACCAATGGTAGTGTAGGAGTCATAGGAGAGAAGTTATAGCTACTTTCACTAACAACATATATAAGAAATATTTCCATAAGAATTGGTCATGGAGGAGAATTTATAGTAGACATTTATGGATTAGACATATCAACTTAGAAATATTTGAAAGGTGTTGATTCATCATATATAGTATGTTCATAACCAGCATGGAGGAATTTAACACATTGATGAAAATTAGATGGGATTGCCTACATAACATGAATCCAAGGATGGCCTAAGAGTAAATTTTAATGAAGAGTATTGTCCATGATGTGAAAAGCAGTAGGTAACTTTTTAGTACCAATGAGAAGATCCAAGGTGACAGTTCCTAAAGTAGATTAGGTAACATTATATAATCCTCATGCATTAGTAATGGTTATATCCATTGTAGTAAGATAAATACTCATTATTGATCAAGACTCCCTTGATGAAAAAACTTTAAATGTGTGCAACAATAAGAAGATGGGAGCATGTTTCCTCGTTAGATATAGGATGAAATTCAGTTGCATGAAAATTTATGGCATTGTCAATCACCTTAAATGTATCCATGAGAGAAGCAAAGACAACTAGCTGAGTATCGTTAGACAATGTGAAAGAGTGCAAGAAAAATATCTTTGTAAATAGGTGCTTTATGAAGTAGTAATAAGAGGTATATATTAGGAGTGGTATTACTGAGTTTTTATAATATATCATATCCTTTAAATAAATCACTAGTCTTAGCTAAAGGAGTTGTAGGTGGTCGAGGAAAAGATGGATTTCCCCAATTTTTTGTTTATTACACTATGTTGTAATGGCATTGACAGTGGGAACCATAGGGGTATGATCAAAGAATGGTGGGTAGTATATGGTGATGAGAATGATCTCAGATTGTATATCCATATAAGTAAGAGTCGCATCAGTCATATGAGAATCAACATCAACATAAGGTCTCTCATTCATATCCAAGGTATGAGCATGGACTTGGTTAGAGGGATAGTATCATGTACTATCATAGGTGAGTGAACCCTTAGGCTTGAAGTGAAGATCATAAGAAATTGAAGGCATACACGATGATATAAAGTAAGAATATACACATAACACCAATAAAAAAAGAGTATCATATAAAAGTTAACCTTGGTCCTATTAGGGTTTTAGAAAAAACAACATATGATTCAAGATTCGGGTTCACCAGATATTTACACCATTTTTATGATTAAAATTTTTTATAGTATGGAATGCACAAAAATAAAATGGAATGTAAGGTTCGCTGCATGGGGATTATTCAAATTAATTTTAACTTCCAAGATTAGTCATGTAATATGAGAATAACATATTAATACTTGCAATTAATTATTACAATATGCTACAAGCTCAAATACACAAGATGGAATATGCACTTAGCTATATAGAGTGCCACAAGAGAAATATGGATGCACTGACTAGAAAAACTGGAAGTAATAAACCTGTATATGCTTCATTCCTTAGATTGTGACTAGAAATTTCTCTAGTATAGAACCTTGTAATTCTAAAAAGATTAGATGATGGTCTAGGACCTTCTACATGGTCTTTAACCTACCTGGAATTCTGTAGTTTATTCCCTTAAGTGGTCTGGAAATATGTATCACTATCAAACCCTAACTGTCACACAATCATGGAACCATTTGAAATCAACTAAATCAAACTCAAACCCTAACCAAGGGTAGGAGACCCTACAAGAAGGTTAGTGTTTGGTTTGAAGTGTAATATGTACACTAACTACTTCGCCACTACTCTAAAGAAGCCTCAAACCAAACATAGTGATCTACCTAGAATGTAATATCTATATGAATACATATAATTGGAAACTTGAACCACTTTGACCATGCTTGATATGAGTGTGCTCTTGCTGAGACATTTAGTTAGGATATTTGAGTTCTTGGAAAGGAGGGAATTTAAACTCATTGACTTGGTTGAGTGCTTCAAAACTATTGTAGTGGCTACCTAATGGATGTTCATTAGCTTTTAGAAGATTTATAAATCTTTGGGTTCCTTTTGTGTTAGTGTTTGTAATAAGAGCTCATGAGAGTGCCAAGTTATTTCAAGTTTTTTGAAAGGGGTGATATAAAATTTCTTATATATGGCTTTAAAGGTAATCTTTCATGTAAAATTTTACCCATGAGGATAAGAATACCCAAAAAATATAATGCAATTGAAATCATAGTTGCAAGATGTGTTGGTCCAAGACCATACATATTATCCAGGACCAAAAATTACATCCTGAACACAATGTATTGTTTTATATAGTTAGACAGAGGATTAAATATGTAAGTTACACCATGATGAACAAGGATTAAATATTAATTTTATGTATTTACATTCAAAATGTGATGAAACATTAATGTGCATGAATAAGAAAATTAGGATAGAGATATAAATATGTACTGATAATAAGATGTGGGTGTTTTTCTTAGCCAAGAAGAATAGTCATAACCAATAATGTCAAAAGGATACATTACCAAATTTGAGTATCAACACATACATATTAAGGGACCATATTTGTGGTTGTGATATACTCATATTTTAAGATAACACATTCAAATAGAGGGACAACTGATCACATGGGACATGGATTTTTATTCATAGGCACACATTATAAGTTGGAGATCGCCAGTACGATATAATCACAATTAAATGTTTTTTGTCTACTGGAGATTATCCATCCTTTTCATACTATTCTAGATCAAGGCATCAAGATATTTATATCATTACAAACCATTGTTCATTTCTTTTTCCAAGAAAATAATATGTTTAGATCACATTTACCTTTTAAAATTGGAGTAGTTAGAAACTTATGGTAGTAACGTTGGCACATAAGCATCCCTCAACTTATCATACAATCATTTAGTTCCATTTGGGACATTTTCATCCCTTGGGTATCTAATTAAATAGTGTCACTCTCTAATAAGTTCAATAAGTGAAATATTAGTTCCCATACTATCAGGTGTATTCTTACCTTTTATTTTTCTAATTTCAATATTTTTTTGGTACGCATATTACAATTTTCTTATCATTATGGGGCATTAATATACACAAGTTTAGTGGTAAATTTTCAAATGGGAAGATGAGAAATTCACACTTGGAAACATCAATTTTGTAAATTTCATACACTGGGACTAATGTCATATATTTGACTCTTTCTCACACTTTCTTCCTTTCCAATTACCCACAAAACATTTTATCCACATTTATCTTCTAGTTATACTTACTCATGATCATGTCTTAGTTTATGCAAGAACACTTCCAACATCTTACATAGACTTTATCCATTTCTCAACATATTTTTTTATCTCTCTATACAATATCATCCACCTTAGAAAATAATATCCCCATCTGTTGATAGTGTGCTTAGATGAACAACAACTAGTTTTCAAGTATGGCTACTTTAATCAAATATAAATACGTTTAATTCATGAGGTGACTATGTTAGTAAATTAATGAAATAGTCACACACGCACATGTGCACAAACACACACACACACACACACACACACACACACACAAATGACCCCTTATATCATTATCCATCAATGCACTTGAGAGAAACTTCAAATATTAGTATATTAAAGGCTTGTACACATCTCAAATATTTCAAGAAAAACCCTAAATAATCCAACGATCTAGAATATAAATTAAAAAGGGTCAAAGTTTCAAGGTTCTTAGTATTAAGGATAAAAAGAAGGATAACTCTAGATTATACATTATTTTCATAGTTTCATACTCAAATAGAAATTGTAAGAACTACATAGAGATTTATCCCTCTTCAGAGTATTCATATGTAGTTTAATGCTCACATATATTGGGGAAAATAGAATTTTATCCATTCTAATAGATTCAAATATATTTTATCATACATTTTTGTTTGAGAGCATTCTTAGGGTTGAATAAAAATATAGATAAGCTTCATCATATTAGATTGTAATATCCTAATTATAGCTCTCAAACACAAATGAACAATCCTAGATATTTTCATGAATGTTAACTATCACCATGCACTATCACCCCCTTAGTCACGACCATTTGATGAAGTTATCTTCCCTCCATAGTTGTGTCCAAGCACCATTTTGATGAAGTTATCTTCCCTCCATAACTGTGTCCAAGCACCATTTTATATTTTCTCCTTCACTAAATATCTTGTAGGCAATATTTATAGTTATATCTAGATCCTGACACTAAATATATAGTCATCCTTCATCCATAATCAAGTCATTGTTTCCATTGTGTAATAGCTCGATTTATCTTTTTATTTTCTCTCTCTAAAATACATTACATTTCCCTAATTCAAATTTAAATATCTAGACTTCATTGTCTTTACTCATATAATCTACATTTGGTTTATTTTTAGTTATTACATATATTTAAGTTTAAAACAATTCAAACAAACACACTAATTTTAGATATATCAATTTCCATAGGTTATGATAAAATAATTCAAAGAATTTTGTAAAAATTATAATGACATTTCCTAATATTTTACATTTTTTTAGGATTGATCACATTATTTGTAGGACTTTTCAAATAGTTTTATGTGGAAAATTGTACTCTTAAGTTCCCCTTTTTTTCCTTTTGTGTGGAAACTAAATTTTGGACCTCTGTGCACCTTGCTTTATGAAATGACTAGTTAATCTACTTATCCATTTATCCATTTCATTTAAAATTATTGAAGGATGCCCCTTTGATCAAAAATCTATGATCAATCCTCCAAGTTGTTAAAGAAACCTTATTTTTTTGTTGGATATTATTGGTCATAGTATGAGTAACTTTCTTGTTTATCCATCTTATAAAAGGTCCATCATTTTTCTCTCTACTAAGGAAAAGTAAAATATGGAACAAATTTATCTCTATTTCTAAGGTAAAAAAGATGTTACACTTGCTCTTAAGTGATTTTGATCTTGGCATTTAACATCACTCTTCCATGTTTTCAAAACTATTGTTGTGCCATCTATTTATTTTTTCTAGGTTAGCTTCAAAAGGTATGTTTTTATGTGTCCCCTTTTCCCTTACCATTCCATGTGGATATTAGAAACCACCATTAGACATAATATAAAGAATATAGAAACACCCTCATTTTGGTTATAAAAATCACAATAAAAATTTTGAAATACATTTCCTGAACATGTACAAAATTTGTAAGATGCCACCATCTACAAGCATCATCCAAACATTAATATCATTTAGATATAATTTATAGCTAGTAGTTGTGTGTAAGTGAAACAAAAATAAAACTAATAAGATTTTATCTTTCATCAAATTTCTTATACTTGATGAAATCAACTGACATGCGCAAACCTATTCAAAGAGGTAAAATCTGCATGTTCCCAGACAAGAATGTTCAATCTGTAATACTGCATGTGGGTCTGGAAATTAGTAGGGTCATTTTCTACTAGTGTTGAGAGATAGCCCTAGGGTGACATACGAAAAGTAGAATTTCCATTGTATCTTATCTACCTAGTGCAAATTCTTAGATTCACCTATCTGTAGAACGAGCTTCTGTCATTTCCTCATACCTGTAATCAGTTCCAACCATCGAGGTTGCTTCTAAAATTTCTATGCATTGTCTCCATATTAATGATACTATAAGATGAATACAGACCTTTCCCTCGATCTGCAATAATATTTACCATTCAAGTATAAGCAATCATGAACAACTAATGTCACCACAAAATCAGTTAAAATAGCATTGAATCCTACCAAACATCTCAGAAATAATGGGCTCGAGTCTCTTGACAAATGTAAAAATCACAAATTTGCACTTAACTACATAAACATGAATCTCACATGTGTTTCCTAAAATGTGAATTTAATTCTCCATGACCTATATTTGATAGAAGATTTTGGCCTTTGTGACTTTCTTTTATTTGCTCGACACAATATCATTTGACCTTATTAAATGCTATAAATTTTGATTTCATAAGACATCTTCATATTGCATATTCTTTTCAATTCATAGGATAAATTATTACTCAATATTATTCTTATAGGTTACCTCATAACCATTTCTTCCCTACCCATTAATTTTATCCCTTTCTCTTTTTAGAAAAAAATACCAGAAATCACAAGGGTGGAGAAATAAAAAATTGATTGTTTTCTTACACTTATTCGTGGAAACAATTTTGGATTTCCATTACAAACCTCATGCTTGATGGAATAAGAATTATATGATAATTTTTAAATGACTACTTTATTGAGTTAGGTAGATCCGCAGCATGTTCATGAAATCTTGATTCAATTATTTACTTGTTTAATCTATATATGTACATATTATGGACATTGTTATAGTTTTGATTTAGTATGATGATTAGATGTTAGAGCATGGAATATTATCGACTCTGATTCACGTATGATGCATGATGATTATTAGAGACATTTTATATAGATGTTAACATGTTTTTGGACATGGTTATTTATATTTATGGATGTGGTTAGGACATGTGATATTTGGATATATTGAGTAGACTGAGAAAATTGAATTAAAATTGATGATGATATAGTTGTTGATGAAATTGTAAGTGATATTGTTGATTTTCTTGATGATTGTTGTGATATATATATATATATATATATTGATGATCTTGAAATTATATTTATATTCATTTGGATGTTCTGATATGGCCACGAGGCCAAAGGAGGTATTTTTGTTTTGCAGGTTAAAATATCACAACAAACATCGGGGGATTGGAGACCAACCACATTGGAATTCTAGATGAATTCAACAAGGTCACCATGGCAACTTGTATTTGTTTGTGTGTGTTTGATTGTGTTAGGGATTCCCATGGGGGGGATCACCTTCAAATGTGACCAAGGGATTTATGTTTTCTTTTATTTGGTCCTTTGTTAATGTTGTATGTGTTTTCCCTTTTCATTATTGAATTAAATTGTGGTAAATAATGTGAGTAATCATATTGTTAAAATTAATTAATCAAATTGGGTCATAAGAAAGTAATTGTTGGAGTTGTTGGCCTAAAATTAAAGTGTTGTAAGAAAATTTGAAATGTGTAAGTGATGTGTAGGTTGATTTTGGAGTATGAAACACTCCAACTTCTTTAAAATTCAAATTTGTCCTTGGAGATTGATTTTGGCGGCTTGTGGGACAAGCTGAACTTGTTCCACACCTCTTAAATTTATTTACCAACTGTACCTATGGTTGGAGAGTTAAATTTAGAATTTCACTATACACTTTTGTAAGTCAAGTTGAATGTTTTAATTGCACTTTTCTTACATGTTTTGAATTAATTCCTTATGGGGTGTGGGCTTGATTTGAGTGTGTAAGTAAAAGTGTCATATTATTCACCCACCTATTTATTATACATTGGAGCTTGAAGTTGACTTGTGTGTTGGAGTTTAGGATGCGTGGTGTGTCATCCTACATGGATACACCTCATCCTCTTCTCTTCCCTCTTCTATAAAATTCAAATTTCCTTGGCTTGTTTTGGGTTGCTTCACCTTTGCATACTTCATTTTGGGGTGAATTCTTTTGTTGTTTGGAGCTCTTGTTTTGGAGAAGATTTGAAGGTTGTTGAATGCTTGTGCTTTGTGGATATTTTGGGTTGCTTGCATTGGAATAGCTTGCTGTTTGGAACTTGGAACAACTCCATCATGGAGAGGTAAGAGCTTGGCTCTTGGAAATACTCTTATTTCCTTTTTATGAATGTTTGAATGGTTGTTTGTTTTGCATTGCTTGATGGCTGGTTGGGTAGACTACCTAGGGATGGTGTAGGAGAAGACTATGGGGTATTTTGTGGGAGGCATAAGTGTTTTGGGGAGGTATAAGTGTGGAGGGAGTTGGGATTTGGGTTCCACCTTGCAAAGAAATAGCTTGCATTTCTTTACTCGTTATGGGGTGCCATAAGAGGTTGGGGAGGCATAAGGAAATGTGAGGAATAAGGGGTACTTGGGGGAGGCATAAGGGCATGTCAGGGTTTGAATTGTTATATTTTGGTGGTTTGATCTCAAGTGGTGATACCCAATTTCCCCTTTGGGAGGCATAAACAACATCCCCCATAGTTTCTTGCTCCTTTGGATTGCATGATGAAGCCAAGTTTTGTTTGTTGTGTTTCATGTGGTTGTAAACAACATTCCATGTTTTGGACAATGTTTTAAATGTGAAATTTTTCTTGTGTTTTGTGGAATCCTGTTGTTGCCATGTGTTGAAAACATGTCTTGTATTGCATTTTTGTTGGGGCTCGAGGGGCCAATGAAGAGGGATGGCTTCTCCTTTTCATTGGATGTCTTGGTTGGGTGGAGAGCGTTGCCTTTCCCTTGCTTTTTTTGTGATCAAATTGGAGAATGATGGAATTCATGTTGTTGTTCTGGAAGCAAAGAAAAAGACAAATTTTTGATAGTCCTTTGTTGAGATTTATTTCTTATTGTAACCTTTTCCCACTTGAAGTGGATGACATTGTATATTATTGTGATGGAAAGATGTTTTTATTAGCTATGAAAGTTGTAATTTGAAATGAGAAAGATATATACTTGTTTTCCTACTTTTGAAAGAATGTGAAAGATATTGTATTCGATATGTTGTATTTGAAAGGAATGGAAGAAATAATTTGTAAAAGATAAACCATTTTTGAATAATAATGGAAGATTGTATTACCATTTGTTCAACATGGCATTGTTATATTTGAAATTTGTATGTTGAAATGCCCTACCTGAGTTATAAAAGAATCTCCATTTGAAAGTCTGGAAATACGTATGAAGAAAATGTATATAATATTGTGTTCTTTTGAAAATGCATGATTTGAAAAATAGAAGCTTTGTATTCTTGGATTTTGAATTTTGATTGAAGGAAAGTTTAACTATGCTAAAAATAGCATGGAATGAGCTCAATGTTTTTATAGTATGGAAAAAGAAATAGATTAATCTCTATTTTTAAAATGTATAAACTTCATTTTTATTTTACTATAAACTTTGCAAATTTTTATTAAAAGATACAGAACAACCCTATAAAACTATGGAAGGGAA
Source organism: Taxus chinensis (assembly GCA_019776745.2). Lineage (NCBI taxonomy): Eukaryota > Viridiplantae > Streptophyta > Pinopsida > Cupressales > Taxaceae > Taxus > Taxus chinensis. Next base: position 374,860,381 of record CM034155.1, read on the forward strand.
AAATACTACAAATTTAAGGAATGATCAAAATGGTCCCAAACAGAACTGAAGCACTTAAGAATTTTTTTTAAAAAACATAATCCTTTCAAAATTGGGCATGGTCAAAAATTATAGTTATTTTGTTGTATTAGAATTGGTAAATTGGAATTAGCAATCTTCAATCAATCATCTAACCCTTCACAATCCATCCTAAATTCTCCTAAGTGAAATCCATGTCTGTTTGACATGTTGAAGGAGAGAGAATGGTCAGATTTGAACAAAAGTTTTATTAAGTTAAAAAGTTCAGTTCATCTTTTAAAATCCTATAGAACGTTTTCTTAAAAATGACCCTTCAAAGTTTCTCAAAATTAAAATTTTAAGGTTCTTGTGCAAAGAGGACTTTGAGATATTTCTGAAAATTCCTCATTTTCCAAAAACCGAGTTCCCAATCCAAAGTTATGTCCTTCTGAAGTTTTTACTTCATTTCGGGCTCAAAAATAATCTAACTGTTAAATTTAAATTATTAAAATATTCGTTGGTAGAGCCACAGTTTAAAACTTTCCTTTTTAACTTTTTTCTCAAAGGGCACAAAAATCATGAAATTCTTTGCCACTTTGCTAGCCCAAACCTTCTTTCATCATTCAAAATTTTTCTTAGTCCAAAAAAAACCCTTTCAAAAAATTTTCCTCTGCGGCCCTACATCCCCGCAACCAATCATTGACTGACACGTGGCTTAGAGACCTGCATTGGCGGAGGTGTGGATCATTCTTAGCCTTAGCACTTCGGAATTAAATTTTTTGGCAATTTTTCCTAAAATTTCACCTACCAAGGCCCACCAACTCGCTAGCTAATGGTTGGCTGACACGTGGCTCCCTGATGTGCATTGGCAGAGGTGTAGGAGTGTTCTTGAAGCTTTGTCACAAATTCTTTTGGAAACTTTTCCCAAATTTTCTCCCCCAGACCCGCACGCCAATGAAAGCCTGAATTTCCATCGTCTAGTGCCTAAACATGTGGTTAATTGGTGACACTGGAAGATGCAAGGAGTGGTTTCTTACCCCATGCACCTTTTTTTATCCTTCAAAAAAATGATCTATTTGGTTTTTTGGCAAAAGAACTAACCCGCTTCCCTGCGATTGGCTTAGAATTTTGGACATGTGTCCCTTGCGGCCCGGGGCACATTTAATTTTATTCCCAAAAGGGCATAAAGTCTAAATTCCTTGCGTGACTCCACTGGGCGCATCATGGATAAAGTGTTATTTTTCCCCAAGTCGAGTCTAATACAAATTTCTCTCCCATCCATGCCCGAACGCCCTTGGGGAAAAATTTCTCCCCAGGCCCCAGGCCTGCCTTTGGGGAAAATTTTCCTCCAAGGCCCGCCAGCCCATAACTTGAGAAATATGAGGAGTTAGAAGGACTTCTTTATATCACTAGAAAGGGGAGGAAATTTCCTATCTAATGGGAATTTTTAGGAATTTTTGAGTGTGGGAATTATGAGAAAAATAGGTTGAATATTTTAAGTGAGTTCTGGGAGTGGGTAAGTGAAAAATCTTCCCTGTTATTTTAAAAGCATGATTGACCTAGGGGCCACCTTATGGGGAAAGGGAATGATTTTGTTGAAACCTTGTCTTGTAATTGATACCTAGGTTATTTAATTGTTTTGGACTCCTCTGTAGCCCTCTAAGTTTAATTAAGAAATATTTAAAAGTGTTAATTTAATCCAATTATTAAATTAATCACCTAAAGGAAATTTAAACTATACTTGGTTAATTATACTCACTAATTGTAATGTGGTATTTTATAATTGTTCCAATGGAAAACCTTATCTTCTTAACATGATTGATGTGTACTTACTTGTGTCTACTGTTGCTTTGAGGCTTGTTCGGAGTGTCACCTTTTAAAAAAAAAAAATTATTCCATAATTTTTCTAACTAAACCTAGGTTGTTCTTGGGTCTCAAGTGGGAGTTTTAGATGGGAGTTACACTTGGTATCATAGTAGTGGTTCAAAATATTGGACCCTTGGGCACACTAGAAAACTTGAGACATGAACATTTAAACCTAGTGCAATATTAAACCTAGCACACTTTTAAATCTAGACAACAACTTTGTGTGGAAATTGCATATTTTAGTAAACATGGAAAACTAAATAAAACCTAGAATAAAGAACTAACTCTCTCCTTGGTCTGTGCAGGAGGCATGGACAAGATGAGGGTATTTTCACATAGACCTAGACTTACCACCACTAGATCATGTTGTAGCAGCTATCCTACCACAAATTTTATAGACACTTCAGGATGTTAATGTCACTCTATGTGGAGGGACCGTAGGAGCACATTCAGTCAGACATGATAGAGTGAAATCCATTGAGGCTCATGAATCTCCTTGGCATAACAAGGAGCTTAGAGGAGATAAATCCCATGAGGAGTGAGTCAGATCAGAGTCACCATAGAGGAGACAGGGAGACCAAGTTTTAGGACACAAAGATAGGTCTCAGAGCCCTAGGCTTAGAGATGAGCATGCAGAGAGGCCTAGGGGTCATCAGACTACAACTACAGATCACATCAGGGAGATCCCTAAGCTACAACCATCACATTATTCTGATGACACATGTGGATTTAAGGAAGAGGCCTAGTTGGTGAGCTTGAGCGGATGCTTCAAGCTCTATCCTTGTTCTAGCAACACGAAAGCTCATGTTGTGATCCATCTACTGAGGGATGGAACAGGTTTCTGGTGGAGGATAGAGGAGTAGAAGCTCCACGTGGATCCTAAGAAAATTACTTGGGAGCTCTTTGAGGAGCGGTTTAGGAGAAGATATTTATCATAGAGGTTCACACAACAAAGGATAGATGAGTTTCATGACCCTTGGAAGGCATCTCTTACAGTAGCTGAGTATGAGAGTAGATTTCTGGATCTACTCCAGTATGTTGATTACATGCAGGATGAGTAGGTGTGGATCCATAGGTTCATTCGGGGCCTGAATCTAGACATTGGAGGTGTAGTTCAGATCCATTGTCCACAGACATTAGCTGAGGCCATTGAGAAGGCCTATATAGAGAGGAGACTCAGGGGAAGACCCAACAGGCTAGAGACCGAGTCTAGAGCCACATACAGCAGATGCAGGACAACAGATCAAGGGGGTTAGTACCTCCTCCTCATGGTGGACAAGGTTCAACACAATCATCTTTTAGACCCCAACAACAACAACAGTCCCTCCCACCTTATAGACCTCCACAAATATTTGATGCACAGAGGGGTCAGAGTATGGGGCCTCCTCCTAGGGGTCCCATTAGGAAACAGGGTGCACCGAGAGCTCATTCAGTAGGATCTCACCATCAGAGACCTCAATAGTCTGTAGCCGGGTCATCAAGGATCCACACCACAGCCCTCTAGAGTACCGGCTAGACCTACTACACATGGGAGAGGATCAGGTAGTTGTTTTGGTTGTGGTGTTGCTGGAAATTTTTGGAGAGACTGCCCACAGAACCCTAATAACAAGGGTAAGACACAGATCTTAGAGCCTACTGTTGGTGACATGGGGCATAGTCATCAGATCTACGTAACAATCAAGAACCTCCAGGATGAGCATCAGAGTACAGTTATTGAGACTATAGGTAGCATTGGTGGTATTCCTACCTCCATTTTGTTTGATTCTGGTTCTTCTGATTCTTTTATTGCACCATATTTAGTAGAGTGATGTAGGCTGGTGGTAGTTAGGTAGGGTCATAGTTGGGATGTTGAGATGGCTTATGGAGCCAAGATCTTTGTAGACTCCTTAGTTAAGGAGTGTGTAGTGGATTTGGGACCTTTTACCACTACCTCGGATCTTTGTATCCTTCCGTTGGGCTCTTATGGAGTCATCTTGGGCATGGACTGGTTATCTACACATAGAGCCAGAGTGGATTGTTACCACAAGATCATATCTTGTACAGATGATCTAGGAGTTGAGGCAGTGATAGCTAGGGTCAGGAGACCCATTTCTATTCGCACCATCTCGCTATGTAGCTTAAGTGGTGTGTGCGATGGGGTTGTCAGATGTTTTCTGTCACAGTTAGTGACCGATCAGAGGATGGGTCTAGTGGACCATCGCTAGATGACCATCCCATTTTGAGAGATTTTTTTGATGTCTTTCCAAGGGGAGCTACTGGGGTTACCACCCCCACGTGAGATTGATTTTCATATAGATCTGGTTCTGAGAGCAGAGCCTATCTCACGAGAACCTTATCGGATAACCACCCCAGAACTCTGTGAGCTCAAGTTGTAGCTTAGAGGGCCTTCTAGAGAAAGGCCTAATTCATCCTAGTGTATCCCCTTGGGGTGCCACCAGTGATTTTTGTGAAGAAGAAGGATGGATCCTTGTGGTTGTGTATTGATTACCACCAAATGAATAAAGTAACGATCAAGAATCGTTACCCCCTTTCGCGCATTGATGATTTTTTTGATCAGATGAAGGGAGCCATAGTTTTCTCTAAGATTGACCTTAAGTCAGGCTACCATCATCTGAGGATTTAAGAGGTGGATATTCATAAGACTACCTTCCATACCAGATATGACCACTATGAGTTCACAGTGGTGCCTTTTGGTTTGAATAATTCCCCCGAAGTGTTTATGATTTTGATGAATGGGGTATTCAGGAATTTCTTGGATCATTTTGTGCTCATCTTCCTTGATGACATTTTTATTTACTCACATACGCATGAGGAGCATGAGGGGCACCTTCGCCAGGTTCTTCAGTGTCTTCATGAGTAGTAGCTTTACGGGAACTTGGAGAAGTGTGCTTTCTTTCAGACAGAGGTGCAGTATTTGGGCCACATCATTTCTGGGGAAGGTATCATAGTTGATCCTTCCAAGATTAGAGCTATTATGGATTGGCCAACACCCACTACTATGACATAGAGGTGCAGCTTCATGGGATTAGCAGGTTATTATAGGAGATTTGTTCAGGACTTCTCACAGATTACGCACCCCATCACTTCCCTTCAATGGAAAGGGAAGAAGTTTGTTTGGTCAGATAGATGTGAGCAGGCCTTCAGGAAACTGAAGGAATGCCTCATGACAACACCTATTCTTGCAGTGCCGGATCCACATGGTGAGTTCTTTGTATGCACAGATGCTTCTTTGGTAGGACTTGGAGGTGTGTTGATGCAGGAGGGTAGAGTAGTAGCTTTTGAGTCTCACAAACTCAAACATTATGAGCTTAATTATCTAACTCATGATCTTGAGCTTGCAATAGTTGTGCATGATTTGATTCAATGGAGAAAATTTCTTCTCGGTCATAGATTCACACTCAAGACAGATCACTTGAGTCTTTGCCACCTCTTCATGCAGCTCAATCTCAACGCTCATCAGTGGCATTGGATGGAGTTTCTTTGTGAGTATGATATGGAGATAGAGCATGTGAAGGGGAAGGAGAATGTGGTTGCAGACACTCTCAGTAGATGGAGACATGTGGTTATGGCCACTTCAGTGGGCACATATTTTGGAGAAGGATTATTCAGTAACTTCCTCTTGATAGCTTCTACATTGTGGTTAGAGTAGAGAGTGAGTCACAGATACCCCTTGAGGGGAAGTTTGATGGTTTTTCATTAGAGGAAAATTGACTTCTCAGGCACAGAGGTTGGATTTATGTTCCCAAAGAAGGAAGCTTGAGGCAGAATATTCTGACAGAGGCACATCGTGCACCCTATTCAGCCCATCCTAGGGTGATGAATATGGACGCTACCTTGAGACAATTGTATCACTTGAGAAGACTTCATAGAGATGTGGCTTAGTTTGTGTCACGTTGTTTAGAGTGCCAAAAAGTGAAGGCTGACCATCAACATCTAGCTGGACTTATTTTTCCTCATGTTATACCGGAGTGGAAGTGGGACACCATTTCCATGGACTTCATTGTTGGGCTACCGATGTCGAGATACCACCACGACGCCATCATGGTCACGGTGGATAAATTGACAAAAGTGGCTCATTTTTCTCTGGTGAAGACCACTTATATAGCTAGTGCAGTGGCACAGGTTTATCTAGATGAGATTTTTAGGTTGCATGGGATTCATGCGGAAGATTATTTGTGACCGTGATCCTTTGTATACTTCCCATTTTTGGACTACCATGCAGTATGCCCTCGGGACGAGGATCAATTTTAGCACAACATATCACCCCGAGATAGATGGATAAACTAAGTGGGTGAATCAGATTTTAGAGGACATGCTCAGGATGTATGTTATGGATCACCATTCGAGATAGGAGTACCTGTACTTGGTGGAGTTTTCCTACAATAATAGTTTTTAGAGTTCTATAGGCATGGCTCCTTTTCAGGAATTTGTACGGCAGGGAGTGCAGGACACCTCTTAGCTGGGATAGGTTAGAGGACAAGGTTTCTCTTGGACCAGCTTTGTTACAAGACATGGAGTAGTAGGTGGTTATGATCAGACAGATACTGCAGGAGGCACATGACAGGAAGAAGAAGTACACAGATCAGCATAGGGTCGACCATAGTTTTGATGTGGGCATGAAGGTGTTCCTTTGTGTTAGGCCACATAAGAGCCCTATCCATTATGGAAAAGGTTCTAAGTTAGCTCCTAGATTCGTTGGTCCTTTTGAGATCTTGGAGCGTATCAGCCCTTTGGCCTACCGTCTAGCATTTCCACCTAGCTTGTCTCATGTACATGATGTGTTTCATGTTTCAGTTCTTAGGAGATACATTGTTGATCCTTCTCATGTGCTGGATTGGACCTCATTGCAGGTGCAAGATTAGGGGTAGGTGATGGTGGAGCCCATTCACATTATAGATAGCAGGACCCTGGGCCTTTGAGGTAGAGAGATTGACTAGGTTTGGGTGTAGTGGGACACATATGATGAGACTACGGCTACATGGGAGGATGCTACTTTACTACGAGTTCAATTTCCACATCTGTTCCAGTGACTTCTAGGAGGAAGTTGAGTCTAAGGGGAGGGGGATGTAGTGCCCACTTCCCTTTGACACATTTTGATATTGATTATGACACTGTTGACTATATTATGGACATTATTATAGTTTTGATTTAGTATGATGATTAGATGTTAGAGCATGGACTATTATCGACTCTGATTCACATATGATGCATGATGATTGTTAGAGACATTTTATATAGATGTTAACATGTTGTTGGACATGTTATATATATTTATGGATGTGGTTAGGATCTGTGATATTTGGATATATTGAGTAGACTGAGAAAATTGAATTAAAATTGATGATGATACAATTGTTGATGAAATTGTAAGTGATATTGTTGATTGTCTTGATGATTGTTGTTCATATATATGATATATATATATATATATATATATATATATATATATATATATATATATATATTGATGATTTTGAAATTATATTTATATTCATTTGGATGTTCTGATATGGCCACGAGGCCGAAGGAGGTATTTTTGTTTTGCAGGTTAAAATATCACAAAAAACATCGGGGGATTGGAGACCAACCACATTGGAATTCTAGATGAATTCAACAAGGTCACCATGGCAACTTGTAATTATTTGTGTGTGTTTGATAGTTGTTAGGGATTCCCATGGGGGGATCCCCTTTGAATGTGACCAAGGGATTTATGTTTCTTTTATTTGGTTCCTTTGTTTAGTGTTGTATGTGTTTTATAAGTGATGTGCTTTCCCTTTTCATTATTGAATTAAATTGTGGTAAATAATGTGAGTAATCATATTGTTAAAATTAATTAATCAAATTGGGTCATAAGAAAGTAATTATTAGAGTTGTTGGCCTAAAATTAAAGTGTTGTAAGAAATGTGTAAGAGATGTGTAAGTTGATTTTGGAGTATGAAACACTCCACCTTCTTTGAAATTCGAATTTTTCCTTGGAGGCTGATTTTGGAGGCTTGTGGGACAAGTTAAACTTGTCCCACACCTCTTAAATTTATTTACCAACCATACCTATGGTTGGAGAGTTAAATTTAGACCTTCTTTATGCATTTTTGTAAGTCAAGTTGAATGTTTTAATTGCACTTTTCTTACATGTTTTAATTTCAGTCCTTTTGGGGTGTGGGCTTGATTTGAGTGTGTAAGTAAAACTGTCATATTATTCACCCACCTATTTATTACGCATTGGAGAATGAAGTTGACTTGGGTGTTGGAATTGAGGATGTGTGATGTGGCATCCTACATGGATCCACCTCATCCTCTTCTCTTCCCTCTTCTATAAATTCAAATTTCCTTGGCTTGTTTTGGGGTTGCTTCACTTTTGCATACTTCATTTTGGGGTGAATTCTTTTGTTGTTGGAGCTCTTGTTTTGGAGAAGTTGAAGGTTGTTGAATGCTTGTGCTTTGTTGATATTTTGGGCTGTTTACATTGGAATAGCTTGTTGTTTGGAACTTGGAACAACTCCATCATGGAGAGGTAAGAGCTTAGCTCTTGGAAATACTCTTCTTTCCTTTTTATGAATGTGTGAATGGTTGTTTGTTTGTTTTCTTGATGGCTGGTTGGGTAGACTGCCTAGGGATGGTGTAGGAGAAGACTATGGGGTATTTTTTGGGAGGCATAAGTGTTTTGGGGAGGTATAAGTGTGGAGGGAGTTGGGATTTGGGTTCCACCTTGCAAAGAAATAGCTTGCATTTCTTTACTCGTTATGGGGTGCCATAAGAGGTTGGGGAGGCATAAGGAAATGTGAGGAATAAGGGGTACTTGGGGGAGGCATAAGGGCATGTCAGGGTTTGAATTGTTATATTTTGGCAGTTTGATCTCAGGTGGTGATACCCAATTTCCCCTTGGGAGGCATAAGCAGTATCCCCCATAGTTTCTTTCTCCTTTGGCTTGCTTGATGAAGCCTGAGTTCTGTTTGTTGTGTTTCATGTGGTTGCAAACTGCATTGTGTGTTGGACTGTGTTTTAAATGTAAAAAATTTCTTGTGTTATGGAAGTTGTTGTTGCCATGTGTTGAAACACATCTTCTATTGCATTGTGGTTGGGTTTTGGGGGCCAATGAAGAAGGATGGCTTCTCCTTTTCATTGGATGTTTTGGTTGGATGGAAAGTGTTTCCTTCACCTGCTTTTGTTGTGATCAAATTGGAGAATGATGGAATTCCTTGTTGTTGTTCTGGAGAAGATGAGAAAAAGACAAATTTGACAGTCTTTGGCTGAGATTTATTCCTTATTGTAACCTTTTTCCCACTTCTAAGTGGATGACATTGTACATTATTTGTGATGGAAAGATGCTACTCTGTTTTAGCTATGTAAAGTTGTAATTTGAAATGGAAAGAATATATCCTTGGTATTCAGTTCTTGTGAATAGAAAAGAAAGATATTGTATTTTGTATGTTGTATTTTGAGGAATGGAAGAAAGAAGTTTATAAAGATATCGTTTTGAGTTAATAGAAGATTATATTATATTCCTCAAATGGCATTGTTGTATTTGAAATCTGATTATTGAATTGCACTATGAGACCTCCATTTGAAAGTCATAAAATACGTATGAAGAAATGTTATAATATTGTGTTCTCTTGAAATGTATGACTTGGAAATCAGAATTGTATTTTGGGCTTTTCAATACCTTGATTGAATCAAGTTTAATATGCTATATTGGTTTGGAACGAACCCATATATCAAAATTGATAAAGGAAAATATAATTTATTCAAGTTCAAGTATAACTCCATTTTATTTTCACTATAAACTTTGCAAATTGTTATCAAAAGTACAAAACCATCCTGTAACATTGAAAGGGAAAAATGAATTACCAAATTGGACTTGTATGATCAAAGCGATCTCAAACAAACTAAAATACTTAAAAAATTTCCATCAAACCTTCCAAATTGGGCTCAGACAAAAAAACTAAGACTTTTTCTTGTATTAAAATTGGTAAATTAGAATTGATCTTATAATCAACAACTTAACCCTTGCAATCCATCCCAAATTATTCCAAGTGAAATCCTCCATGTCTGTTGGCATGTTGAGAAAGAGAGAATGTCGGATTGGAACAAAAATTATAAGTTAAAAAGACCAGTTCACATTTTTAAATCCTGTAGAACATTTTCTTAAAAATGTCCCTTCAAAGTTCATCAAAATTAAAATTTTAAGCTTCCTGTGCAAAGGGGATTTCGAGAGCTTTACAAAATGTCCTTATTTTCCAAAAACTGAGTTCCCAGTCAAAATTTATGACCTTTTGAAGTTTTTACTTCATTTGGTTTCAAAAATAATTTAATTGTCAAATTAAAATGAATAAAATATTTTGGGCGGACCCGTGGGCTTGAAAATTCCCGTTGTCACTTTTCGAGAAATGAAAGAAAAAAAATTCAAAAAGTTCTCCTGCCATTATGCTCCCGCAAGCGCTTCGCTTTTGGTCTAAATTTTCTTTTTATCTAGATTCCAAAAAGTTAAAATTGGCAAAATTTCCTAATTTTCTCCGTGGCCCCGCCTCCTGCGAAGCTAATCAGGTGATCGACACATGGATTTTACGAGGCAATGGCGGAGGTGCAAGATCATTTAAAACCTTAGCACTTTTGAAAATAAATTTGGAAAAAATTCTAAGTTTCCTCTGCAGCCCCACCGACCCATAGCCAATTAGGGGCTGCCACGTGGCATCGATCAGAGTAGTCAGAGGCACAGATCGTTTTGATCCCTTAACGCTTTATAGTAAAAAGACTAAATGTCTTAAGTTTATCCGGCGACCTGAATTCCCGCCGAAGCTTGGAAATGCTGACACGTGTCCCTTACAGACTCGCAGGCATGCGGAGACAGATTGCAGTTTTGTCCCAAAAAGGGGAAAAGCGCTAAGTTCTTCCCCGCTCCATCAGCCTGCATGTGGGAAAAGTTTGCTTTCCCGCTCCGCTGGTCTGCTTTTATCCTCCGGGAAAAATTTCTCTCTGAGGTCCACATGCCCGAGTTGGGGAAAATTTTCCTCCCAGGCCCGCAGGCCCACTCTTGGGAAAATTTTCACCCCAAGTTCCGCCAACCCATAACTTGATAAATATGAGGAGTTAGGAGGACTTCTTTATATCACTAGAAGGGATTTCGAGAGCTTTACAAAATGTCCTTGTTTTCCAAAAACCGAGTTCCCGGTCAAAAGTTATGACCTTCTGAAGTTTTTACTTCATTTAGCTTCAAAAATAATCTAACTGTCAAATTTAAATGAAAAAAATATTTTGGGCGGACCCATGGGCTAAAAATTTCATGTTTCACTTTTTTCCCAAAAAGTGCAAATTCAAGAAGTTTCCCGCTGCTCCGCTAATCCGCAAGCCTGCCTTTGGTCTAAAAATGATTAGAGTTCAAAAAAAAATTGGCAAAATTTCCTAATTTTCTCCATTGGCTCGCTAGCCCGCGGCCAATTAGGTGCTGCCACGTGGCTTCACAAGGCAACAACGGAGGCGCGGGATCATTTAAAACCTTAGCACTTTCGAAAATAAATTTGGAAAAAATTCTAAGTTTCCTCCGCGGCCCCGCCAGCCTGCAGCCAATTAGGTGCTGCCACGTGACATCGATCGGAATAGTCGAAGGCACGGATCATTTTGATCCCTTAATGCTTTACGATAAAAATACTAAATGTTTTAAGTTTCTCCGACGACCCGACTTCCTGCCGAAGCTTGGAAATGCTGACATGTGTCCCTTACGGGCTGACGGGCCCGCGGAGACAGATTGCACTTTTGTCCCAAAAAGGGGAAAAAGCGCTAATTTCTTCCCCGCTCTGCCGGCCCATGTGTGGGAAAAGTTTGTTTTCCCTCTCCACTGGTCCGCTTTTCTCCTCCGGGTGAAATTTCTCTCCGAGGTCCATAGGCCCGAGTTAGGGAAAATTTTCCTCTCCCAAGTCCGTAGGTCTCGCTCTTGGGAAAAACTTCACCCCAAGATCCGCCGACCCATAACTTGAGAAATATGTGGAGTTAGGAGGACTTATTTCTATCACTGGAAAGGTGAGGAAATTCCCTATCTAATGGGAATGTTTTTAGCAAGTATTTAATTGTGTTAATCATGGGAAAAATCCAAATAGAATCCTTAACCGATTTTTTGGAGTGGGTAAGTAATAACTTACTCTGATCATTTTAAATATGTATTCTTTCCCCCCCTTTAATTAAACCTTGCTCTTGTCTTGGATATTGTGGAATTAAATACCTTGGGATATTTAATTGTTTTGGTCCCTTAACCCTAAAATTTTAATCAGGGAATATTTAGCTAAAATGTCAATGTAATCAGTGATTAAATTAACCCCTAAGGATATTTGAGCTAGGTGTGGATTCATTACACTTATTGCTTTTTAATGTGGAATTAGTAATTGTTTTAATGGGAAAAGTTATTAGTTGAATTTAATGGTCCTTGAGACTTTGGTTGTTAACACTTTTTAAGAAAGAAAAAAATATTCCATATTTTTGAACTAAACCTAGGTTGTTCTTGGTTCTCGAGTGGGTTGTTTTAGCAGGCGATACAATAGGATTCTTCCAAAAGTTTAATGCATGAAAATGTATTTGTGTTTCCATTTTTCAAATTTTAGAAATTTTGTATAATATTCATTTAATGTAAAAATTAGATATTGAATTTTAGATCTTTGTGCTCTTTGCTTTATGAAATTACTAGTCAATATACTTATACGTTTAGATATTTCATTTGAAGATCCTTACAAGGTACTCCTTTTCTTACTATAAATGTTTCTCATCTAAAATTCGTGATTTAGCCTACAAGCTTCTACGAATGCCTTCTTTATGTGTTGGATAGTGTTGGGTAATATGACTCACATTTTTGTTTATTCGTCTTGCTAAAGGTCCATAATTGTTGCTCTTTACTAAGGCGTTCATCTCTAATTCTTTGGTAAAATAGATGTTACATTAACTATCATATGAATTTAAAATGTGCATTTAGTATCTCTATTCCATGTTTCCAATACATTTTTGTGTCATTTACACATTTTCTCTCTCTCTCTCTCTCTCTCTCTGGAGATTAGTGACCATCATATGAGATTTAAAGTAGAACACATGGAAACACTTTGGTTTGGTCATATAAAAAATCACTACAACATATTATAAATAGATTTAATGTACACTTCCACTTGAGTTTAATGGTGTTATCATCTACAATCTCCATTCAAAAACTAATTTATCATTTGTAGTCAATAGTTTTGTTTGAAGTGGAATTAGAAAAAAAGAAACTAATAAGCTTTCATGTTTCATCAATTTGACTTTTTATACTCCATGAAATCAACAAAATCTGCATTATTTAAAAAATAAAAAGTAATTTTACTTAAGAACGGTTTGAGTTTCTCAGTTAGAAATATTGCTTGATTATTACCGTTAGGGAAGTCAACAAAATTGACAATTAATGTCAAGAAGACATTGGTGTTGTGTATCTTTTATACTCCACAAATACTTGGAGTGACCTCCTTTCTTGGAGCGAGATTGTTTGATTCCTCGCTTAATGATGGATTATTGTGTCTTCTTTACTTTTTGAGCGCTATAGTGATGACTTGGTGGCTACGAAACTTTCGAGTTGTTCCATGATCTACCACTCTCTCCTTTCATTATGCTCAATGACCAATTAAGGCAGGTCAATGGGGCTCAAAAGGTACTACCATGGTTAGTTGCATAAGACTTAAAATATAAGTGTGCAAGAAACTATATGCTACCTAAAGAAACAAGAATGCCATGTTTGATACATTACAAATGTGAAGAAAATACTATCCATCTCTAATCATCGATACAAATAGTAATCCTCAAGTATTTTGTTTTTGGGTGGTTTGAACCTCAAAATATTGATGACCAATAAGTAGATGGTAAAATCCCCCCCTTTTTTTGAATTTATTCTTTAGGGCCTATCTTTGTAATTCGTGTGTTAAGCTTGAACAATCTACTTAAAATTCATTGCATCTAGGTTATCCATGCAAGGTTGATGCATGTGTTCTTTCAAAATCATCTATCTCAATTGTAGAATTCTCATGTTAATATGAAGTTTTAACATTTGAAATTGGAAGGAAACATCCTCGTCTATATAGGTAATAACAATGTAATGAAAATAAGGCCATGAATGGTGGATCCTGCCGAAGCAGAAGGAAAATGATGCCATTGAAGTAGCCCTAAAATATTTGTTCCACGCAGATATAGCAGCTAATTTTATAAAAACAAATTGAAAATTAAGAGAAAAACTGAGTATAAATTTTGGAAGTAATGGTCACTGAAGTGACCTTAAAAGATTTGTTTCACATTGTTATAGTAGCTAAATTTCTCAACACTTTAAAAAACAAGGAAAAGAAGCTGAGGATATAACCATTTAGAATAAATTTCCGTTGAAGTCTCCCTATGAGATTTGTTTCAGAGTCCTGTAACTGCTAAAGTTCTTAAACAATTTGAAAATGAAGTAAACACAACAATCGGTATAACGGTTTAAAAGTTAATAGCCACGTAAGTACTTAGTCCTAAAAGATTTGCTTCACATTGTTACTACTGTCAACATCGAACAAAAGATGTGAAATAAAATGTGTACAGTGAGTACTGCAATGAAATGGATAATTGGAAGCATCGTCGTAAGCAGGACTAGGGAAGCTAATATCGACACAATTGCAAGTATACGGGAATGCACACCATTTGAATGCTTATGCAATACATTGTAAAGCTGCAGGGGATCCAATGCATTTTGGATATAAATGAATTTTGATCGATAGGAGCGCCCTACACCCTCATATATATGGCAATAGGCGTGCTACATTGACCCAGTTGGAATTGTTGTTTTCCAAGGCAGCCCTGTTATTACGTAATCCAATTTTAAATACCAGAACCCAGCAGATGGGAACATGGAGACACAGAGGTACTGCAGAGCATAGCATCATGGGAAGGACAATGCCTTGTGACTGAATGAATTTTACAAGGAGCTGAAGAGCTGCATAGGCAAAGAATCATCCATCAGGCAAATTTCCCTGCTTCAAAAGATATTAAGGGTTCTTGTCCAAGGGCAGTAAGAATGTAGCCCATATATGCCCACACGGTACACCACAGAAAGTGGTATGCTTATACAAAAAAGAGCAACGATTGCCCTCTGTACATGAATCCCAAGCATACGATATTGCTTTGCACCATAGACCTGCCCGCAGAGTGTTTCCAATCAACTTCCTATTCCCATCTGTAGAGAATGAAGAGAAAAACAGTTGGTCTTCTATCTAACACTGCATTCATGACACATAATAATACCAAACTTCAAAATTTTACGAACGGAAGTGAACTATTTCACTTTATGGCATTATATTAAAATCATGAAAGCAGTGGTGCATCACTCTGGAAAACATTTTGATCTGACACCAATATGGCATCTAAAAACCTAAAGGATCCGATATGATTTTGGTTTGGTGAGGCTTATAGTTTAAGTTTCAAAGCACCACTACAGGATCAAAATTAGTGAAGATACTGGAATCTGTTGAACAACCTAATTGAAATAATGTTTGGTCTGAGGAATTGAAATTTAGGAGGTATTGATAAATCTATTAAAATGTTTAACTGTTGGAAACACAAGTAGGACTGTGCAAATACAGAATTAAAGCCTAGACCAATTTATATTTGGAACCTGGGTGCAACTCCACCTCAACAACATCAGAAGCCTACTAAATGATTTGAATCTGTATTTGGGGTTTTACCAAATATTTTTTGGGCATGTAGTCTTTGAGTAGTGCATCATTATCAAATACCATTTTGGGGAGCCAGCGTGTATTCGATACTGAGTTGTTTGCAATGACCCATCTATTCTTATACCTATGTGACTTGAGCTTGAATTGTCCACTTGTAAATCATGGCATCATTATTAACAATAGCAAGAACGTTTTAAAGGTCATACCAGCACGCTGAATCCGGAGACACCTGCAAAGGAAGTAGCAATAGAAGCACTAGAAAGAGCAAGCTCCCCCAAATGCCCTACCAGGATAACATATATCATCTGCAAGGAATATTGTAACATATTCACAGCCACCATTGGCCCTGCTATCCAGCATTGTTTCTTTATTTCCTCCCACAGTACAACTCCAGTGTACTTGGAATCATCCTGCTCATCTCCAAACACGAGAGTTTCCTCCTTGGGTATAAGTGACTCCTTCAACACATCATTTTCATGCACATAACTCTGAATGAAATCAGAATCACCTCCCTCCATGTTAGATCCAGTAATAATCTCCCAACCTATCAATCGGGATTGTATGGTTATACCATAAGAATCTTAGATCAAACTCTTTTCAGATGATACTTAGTTTCTACGCGGTTGAATCCAGAAGACCCCCTCCCAATACATGACAGGGAGACTTGTCAGTAGAGAACAGAGACCATCTTATCAAATTCCCAAAGGCCGCCCTGTTGTGGAAAGTTAAACATTGTGCAGCCATTTAATGCAGTTGTGAACTTTGTACTCATCTTTATTGCACAACATAGTTTTAGAAAAAGCTGTATGAAATCTTATATGAATATTCCAGGCAATCAGAAATCAACCAAAGGAATTTTAGAAAAAGCTGTATGAAATCTTATATGAATATTCCAGGCAACCAGAAATCAAACCAAGCAATTTTAGGAAAAGCTGGGACTCATGAAAAAATGAACGGGTCGAATGCTACTTAGGACTGTGGCTGCTGAGATTCAAGCCCAGGTCTCCAAGGCCAAGACATATTTCTACCACACATTTTGCCTAAAACTGTTAATGATACAATATGGAGAACTCGTGCATATATTGCAGGAAAAGTTGAAGACCCCTATTGTTTTTTGGTGGACAATGATTATCACTGCACATTCATAGTTTTTTATGTTTTGTAGTGCAAAACTATATCTTCCAACAGAACAAAGTAAAAAGCATAGTATTTGAAGCTCAATAGCATACTTACAAAGGTAGTCTGAGCATACTCCCTTTACTATCTCTCCTTGGTCATTAGCATAAACAAGGCATTCAACACACAAAGAAACCTGCGCAAGATGTCTCCTCAGTAAGATTTAACAAATATAACAGAGCATATCAAATTGTCATAAAGCTGTTAAAAGTGAGCTCCCTTCTGTTTCAAAGAGCAGCAAACAAAGCATATTATATATTACAGCTGATTCTTAAAATAAAAAAGGACGCCGGATTGTGTGCAACCCCAATTACCAAAACAGAAAAGAGACAAGGAATACATGTTTTGGATAATGTGATTGTGAGAAATGACAATGGAGCTTACTGTTTTGGAGTCACCAAAGTCCCCTAGTGCGCTGCTGGAAATGGAATAAAGACAGAGCTTGTGGGGCTTGCCATTCTTGTTTACACCTTTAGGGACGATCCCAATGGATTGCCCTTCTTTGTATGGCACCTCTCCTGCACATCCCCAACAAAACAAACCGTAATTGGATTGTGTCAACACTAATAAGGATGCTTGGTATAACAACTCAATAGTTTCAACTACTTAAATAACTATTTCTGAAAGGTGGGTGATGAGAGCACATGTCTGACATTGTCTGTCATATACAGAGGAAGGCCCAGGGAAGTCCACCAAAACCCCTGCGGTCTTAGACTACAAACAAAACAAGCAATGCATTAATACATGCAACACACATTGCATTCTCAATTGAAGAAAGCTCACCTATGACAGAGAGCCCAACAACATAACCAAATCATTCAGAACAGGGACCTCTAGAGGTTCATCCAGGTTGGCTATCTGATTTTAAAAAGTAAAATCTGATTCAGTCACAGTAAAATGTATCAGACAGGAATACTTCTTGTTGGCGGGTATGTGTGTGTAGTGGCAAGTAAGGAAAAGAACCCACCTCCCCTGCATCCCATCCTACACGTAAATGGTCAATTGCACCAGCCAGTTCCATTCCTCTTGCTTTACTTACTGCAGCTATTGCAGTCCTTCCAATGTCCTTTCCTACCCCATTTATAATTACCTGCATTTTGTATTCTAGACTCATTGCCAAGAACTCCCCGGCGCTAACTGAACCACTGATACCATGCAGGATTTCTTTCTCTAATGAGGGTGCCTTCTTTATTCTCCACAAAGGAATTAGTCATTATGTATGCATTAAATGGAATTGTGAGGTATGTTTTGGACATTTTTAAGAAAATGCAATTCATGAGTGTTAAGACAAACTCAGGAACCTTCAACATGTAGCCAAAAGTGAGCTACATAACAGAGTAATTTTTAAAAATATTTATTGAAAAAGTTGTGTTCGTACCAACATTATTATTTTTTATTCCTTACAATTCCTATATCCTAGCGATCATTGTTTTAGTTTTCCCATTTTATTTTAGAATGTTTGTATGGTTGTGTCATTTGTCTACACACTGATCAATTGCATTTTACTATGTATGGCCTCTATGACTGCCTCGAAAAAGTTATTTTATTCACATTATGTTGTTCATTTTATGTATACCATGTGCCATAGAATTTCAAGAGGTTGTATTTCTTGTAGGCATTTTATCGAATAGTTCGCATGCCTTTGAAACACTGCATACTTCAGTGATTTTTTTCTTTGTTGCCACTTTCTATTTCAATAACATATAAAATTGACAATTTTTTAATAAGAATCATCTTAAATACTGTTATATTTAATTCTCATTTTGTTTGCTCACTTTCTATATTCATATATTTAATTACACTTTTTTAATTCTAAACTAATATGTGTAACTCTCTTTTTTCTTGCTCACTTTGTAGATGGGGTCTAAGTGGAAGTATTTGTTATCTCTTCTTGTGCTTAATCCCCCATTTGGAGAGTTATCTTCTAAGGAACTAGATTGGAGCGAGGTGGAGTATAACTTGTCAAGTGAGAAAGATATTGTTGCATGGATACAGGAGAGATCGCATAAATGATTTCCTAAGGGGTGAATGTAAGAGACCGGGTATCCCACCACATTTCACATCTAGGATAGTACATACAATCATGAACCATACGACCTCTAAAAAGTTAGGATTGATAGATCTCTTCAATACATAATGTAAGTACATTGTCTTGTAATAGATGTTTTTAAAAATCTGAATTGGAACAATTTTTGATAACTTGATTTATGAATGTGTAATATAGTTACTGGTGTATGTATGGCCCTGAGGATTATAGGCCTCAAGATGAGGCACACTATGATATTTATAAGGTTCCAAAGGTTGGTCATAACAGTCGACCTAGCCGTAAGCATTTGCGTCGTGGATGCCAATGTTATTTTTCCATCTACATGTTGATGAAGATGCAAGATCGAGATTTGATTACATATAACAAGATGGACCATAAAGACCACGAGGGAAATATTTTTCATGGGCAATATACTAATGACTTCCGAGGTAGTCGTTGTTCTTCGGCTCCACACATAAGTGGTGCATTGAAGGACTAGGTAAAGAGATTGTTATTACTAGGCTTGACCCCTGAGCTTTTTAAAAAAAGCATCGTCACATAGTAGTCCATGAGAAACTCACCTTATTCAATGGTCAAACAGAGCGTGAAAATTTCTTGAGCAAAGATGATATCCGCAATAGTGAGGGAAAGATGAAAGAAGCTGAATATAAATTTAAGCTCAACGATGCAAACAATGTCAGAACATTTTCCACCAAAAATACTAAAAAAGTATTTGTGTATGAAGAATTTATAAAAATAGGAACAGAAGAGAAACAATTTGTGTTAGGCCTCCAACTTGCATTCCAACGTGAGTGGATGTTGAAGTATGCACACAATTGTATACTTTTAATGGATTCCACGTATGGGAAAAATGCACAAAAGTTACTTGTAGATATGCGAGTTTGAAACTTTGTAGTAGTTATTGTATAACAGTTAACATTTTTTTTGTTTTGTGTAGTTCATGTTGTACACAATTCTTGCATTTGATAATATGCATAATGGGCTTCCTGTTGCATGGGTATTAATGTCAAGGGCTATTGTTCCTGACTTGAAATTGTAGATGTGAAAGTTGGTGGTTAGTGCACATTGTCATATGTTGGAATGGAAACCAAATGATTTCATGGTATATGATGCTCGTGTTGAAATTGTTGCTATTAGGTAAGTGAGACTCGTGTATATCATAAATATTGCTTATTGTCATTGAAAACAATGTTTTACTTGCTAAATTTTATCTTCCATATTATATTAGCATTGTGAGTGTAGGGAAGTGTTTCAATGTGAGGTATACCTCTATATTTGGCACGTGAGGAGAGCATGGCTCAAAAATTTGATTGCAAAGGTGAATGATGTTGAAATAAGGCAGACAATGTTTACAAGCCTAGGTAAAATTATGCACAATTATTCTACTAAGGATGTAACAATTCAGATGCGAACGTGTTCATGGAAAAATATGCAGCTCAAGAATCATTCATCTCCTACTAAAATATCAATGGGCCCACCATATTGGCATGTGGGCAAGGTGTTTGCATACAATGCCACATGCAAGTCAAGAGACAATTTTTTCCATAGAAATATATCACTCTCATTTGAAGCACATGTTTATAATTGAAATACAAATTTTCACCCATCGAAGATTGGATTGGTTGGTACTAAGCTAGTAACGGTTGTATTTGTGTATTATTAGTGGACACAAATGTGTAAGGAGAATGGATTTTATAGGAACTTCAAGCTTGAGAAATTGGAGAACAAGTCATGGATGAAATCTCTATGCATCTCGGATGCTGACGTGAAGTTTTTTGAGTTTGACATTAATGTGGCATGGGTCAAGAGCCAAAGCAAGGAAGAGAAATATTATAAGCTTTATAACACGGATCACTCTTTTGCAATGTGTGAATGCATGTGGGCTGCCCAAGGCCATGTGTGCAAGCATATATTGAAAGTTGTTGATTTGAGAAAGAAAATGGGAATGAAATTTTGTTTCAAAAGAAATGTTTCAATTTCTTCAACAAGTCATGTTGCTGCTCATGTACATATTATTTGTGTATTGTTTTTTATTATTGCTTATTTTTTGAACCTATTAATGGTTTTCATAGGGTTATTGACAAGTATCCTTTTGTGGCATATTTAGGATGAAGTCAATAACATTTTTTCTGACCTCGTCGACGACAACGTTGGGGATGATTATGCCAATTACAGCGTTGGCGATCCAAGTATAAATCAAAATTATATTGGTGATGTGAATGATCCTAATGATCCCCAAATTTTCAAGATCTGAGGATTGTTAAACAAAGCTCTTATTTCTTTACCAGTTCATAGGAGAAGTCTTAATTTCCTCAAGAAGATGGTCGAAGATGCTTGTAACAGATTTTGAGCAAAGTCAATCTTCAATAATGGTTTGGTTGTTCATCCCCATGCACAAGATTTTGAACGTGTAAAAGATAATTATGGTACCTCTCTACAACGTACAAGGGATGTTGTTGAGAATATGGTAATTTGTAGGCGTGCGCAACCAAAAAATTAACATGTTGAATTCCCTCCCAAACGTAAAGGGCGATCAAAGCGTGTTACATTTCAAGAGGACTTGGACAAAGCAGTTGCAAGAGATGCAGAATAATAATATTAGATATATTGCAAGGGCAACTCCTTTGCTATCCCATTTTTCTAAAGACATATTCTTATAAATACAAGTTCAAATATTTTGTCAGTCATTAAGATTGTGTGTTACAAATTATATTGCAATGGCTCCTCTGTTGTCTTATTTTTGTAATTCTTGATGTTTCTCAAGAGTGTAAACACCTCACAATAGTGAATAATTTGTTAAAGTCTCAAAATTTCATTAAAAAAAATGTTGGCAAATAAAAAATATACCCGAAGATTCTTAATAAAACTAAAAGTTGTCCCAGAGGGCATGTTTAACAAATCAAATTAAAACACTTAATTTTCACTATGATGGAAGAGGAATAAATATTTATCATCTTCCACATCATTTAGTAAATGTCTTAAGTCCTAAAAATACCCTTCTTACTTAATCTCCGAAGCCAATTTCTTCAACTTTGCGCAGATTTATGTGTCTATGGATGTGATTTGCTTCCTACACAAACAACATGTACCATTTTTTGGCCTTCAATTTAAATATACCTAGGGATATTTTTAATTCCTCAATATTTCATCATTCACCTTACCTTTTGAACATCACCTCACCTGTCCACTTCTACGTAGATGTTTGAGAGAAGAACATAAGTCACACCATTTTTAGGATCCAAATCAAAAAGTATTGTTGCTATAAATACTCCTATATTCGTATGTGATCTATTAGGCTCTTAACAAAACTAATAGTTGTTCCAGAGGGCATGTTTAACAATCCAAAATTTCACTATGTTGACAGAGGAATAACTATTTTTCCTCTTCCACATCATTTAGTAAATGTCTTAAATATGCAAAATACCATGCTTACTTCATCTCCGAAGACAATTTCTCCAACTGAAATTCAAGAATAAATAATAACCAAATATCATCTAGTGCAATCAACAACTACATATCGTCTATGATGTCAGAGTGGGTTGATAATCAATATTATAAATTAATAACAATTTGAGTTGAATCTTGTGCCCACAAATGGGTCCACAAACATTTTATTAATATCAAATAAGATAAAATACAAAAGGGTGCTTAAATGTCATTAACCCTTGATTATCAGAGGTCTGTTTGCAATCAAAGAAGCATTTGGTAACAAGAGGGTTGCATTCCCTCAGTTGAATTGAGGAATCCTGCTTTATCAATTATGACACATGAAATTTGACAAGGGAATATCTTATTTCAACGAAGGTTCCTTGTTTCCTGCGTATACCAAAAACTACCAAGTGTCAATAAAATGTCAGAAACACACAATACAAATTTAGAACAGCTAAAGCAAGGCCTTCCATTGATAAGTAAAGGAAGATGGAAAATTTATTACTGATCTCAGTGGAAGCAACACAGTCTACAACATGAGCAACAAGGCCCAACCTTACAAGATTGTGTATTAAAATACTGCATGCAAACTATTTGACAAAATATCTCAATGAAATTTGGTCTTAACTCATGGCCACCTTCTTACTTCAGGACAAATGGATCATTGGATGTTAGTAGAGAAGAGAGGGAAATGTGAGATCATTATGGCCAAACAATCTTTCAATCATATAGGAAAAATCTTAGGCAAGTTTACCACCATGACAAAACACAACTTTAAAACCAAGAGACTAGGCACCTACATACTATAGATAGTACTGAGGAAAAATCAAATGCTAACAATTCATTTTTAATTGTTATGATAATTGAGAGAGCCAGAATGGTCATTAAATTACCATAAAATAAAAGTTAATATATGCATTTATAAAACATTTTGAGGGAGAACTCCAAGAAATCAGTGAAATTATACGGCACAAAATCATCTACTGACCATTTTACCAATACAATTATTGCACTGACAATAGATCCAACAAAATCCGCAATAAATCCAATAGGCATCCCCAACAAGTATCCACCCCTAGTTGCAACATGATTACCACACAAAAATGGTATGCAATGAGTACATGATTATAAGGCCCACAATATTTTTCAGCCAACAGAACTTACCTCATGCATGAATTTTTGGAGTATGTGAAAAAAACAAAGGACTCTATTCTTTATAATTCATGGACACCACTAAAAAGCTCAATAAGAATTATTCCTTGATGAAATTATTTAGTTATCAATCTCTAGGCATAAAAATGAATGACAAGGGTATATTATGCATGTACTTATTCAAACTACGCTTTTGTGCCATAACATGTGAATGTTTTTAAGTAAAATTTCATCAAAACTACGTGTTCAATTCAAGATCCATTTTTGCAATAGCCACAAATTCCTACAAACAAAAAATTGAGTAACCGCGCCCAGAATTTGCATGTAGTTATTCAAACTGCACTTTTTCCCATAACATGTGAATGTTTTAAATAAAAATTCATCCAAACTATGCATTCATTTCACGAAATATTTTTGTTGATATGCTTAAATAATGCATGCAAAATTTGGAAACATAGACGAGGAAAGTGAGCTATTTACCATAACGCCTCAAAGAGATGCATTCGCATGGACAACATTCATTGTAGGCTATGTAAAAAATGAATTTGAAGAAAAGGCTTTTGAAAGTTTCAAGAAAATGCAATTGGCATATTTAAAGCCTAATTCCACAACTTTTTCCACCATCCTACCTGTCTGTGCCAAAATTACAATCAATGGGATTTCTTTGGAGAGAAACAACAAAAATTGTACATGGATCAACAAAGAATTTTCATTATATTTCCCATTATATTTAAGAAAATGCTTTGTTATACTTTTGAGTTATACATGCTTCTGGAAATTGCACCCACATATGAATAAATACCTCATAATTTTATTTTATTATTAAGCAATCAGAGTGACTCACAAAGCACACAAGCACCTCCCACCAATGTTAGTACTAGAGGAGGATTTTATGGCATCAATATGGGGATTTTCACCACAAAAGTGTTCCCTATTTTCTCTATTAAGGCCCCTAACTAATAGACTTAAAATTGCTCCTAATTTCTGAATAAACCAACAAAAATGGGGAGATACACATCTCCAAATTTTCTAAACCACTAACTATATTTAAGATGATTTGGGTTTGACATGCCCCGATAATAGTAAAAACTATACACAGTCATCCTGCCACATTTAAACTCCCGTGCATCATTCAAAGGCCAAATATCCATTGTGTCACTGGTTTGTTTGCACGTCAAAATTAGGTCATAATCTGGAAATCAATGAGCCTTATTCACTTGCATCTCACCATGAAGAAACATTGCAACATTAAGCATCTTACAAAGAGCCTTTGGGATTTTGAATCTTCAGTCTTCCAATTCAGTCATACCATTTCCTTATCTACTTTCTTTGGTCAATTTCCTTTTGGAATCTCATTCAATGAATTTTTCATGCCTTATAATGAGGCACAACTTTAGTTCTCCAATGAAGGAATCATGTTATGTCAAGTTGTTAGTGATAGGTAAGGAAAGAAACAATTTTCTTTTTGAGAAAATATGAGAAAAAACGTTCCGTTTAATTTTTTGAATTTTTATTCTTTATGATATTAAGGATTTCAATTGGACAATGTTTTATTTGTTTGATAAGACGAAGACATGAATGGAAATTTGAAAAGAAAAAGGTGGGAATTAAATATCTCCATGTCCCACACCTATTCCACGGTTTAGATTCTTCCTACCCAAATAATATATGCTATATGTGTGCCACTTTATCATCCCGATCTCATTCATATTGTTCACATGACTGCAATTTATACTTGAAGGAGCTGAAATAAAAAATAAAAAATCCAATAGGTTCTAAGTTTGAACCCCAACCACAATACTGACTTGTTTTAACACTCTTGACCCCCATTTTCAGTTGCAGGATTTAGTATTACAAGAAAACAAGCGATACAAAAATAATCAGCCTCGTCTAACCATTGTACATATGAATGATAAGTAGATTTTATTTTTTGCACTCCAAGTGTCCAACTAAAATCTTGCCAAAAAGATTGTAAATCTGATTAAATCTAATAGCTATGTTCCGGTAAATCTAATCCCTTAATATATGTATGTTAGCGTCAAATTTACTTCATTCAAAATTATAATAAGAGATAGGTCTAAATTTTGAATTATCTGTCCATGTCAAATCATAATTTGTTGATGACCTAGCTCCTTCATGTGGTTATAAATTCCATTTTCTATATTTATTTGTATAATTTCTTCACATAAATATGAATAAGTTGTATATTTTTTTGCGTGCGAACGCACATATATTTATAAAGAATTATTTTATTTTCTAAATTTTGATCATATCATTATTTGTGGCTATCTATTTTTTACTAGTTATATAAGGTTAAAATCACAAAAAATGGTTTGTGTCAATTTCCAAGACTATAAGAGTTATGATAATTCTATTTATTAAAATATTTCTTATGTTCATTATGAATATGTTTAATGTATCAACGAAAAAATGATATACAAACCTTACACATAAAATCAATATCACTATTTACTAGCAATCGTACGTGAGGTGTACAATGGGAACGCCGAAGGGGATTGAGTGAAGAATGAAAAAATGAGGAAGTGAAATAGAGGGAAAGGATGAGTGGTGATCAAGAAAAGGTTCAATGGGCAAACTGAGGGTTTCACGCAGAGGAAGAGTGATGAGTCAAATCTTGCGAAGACATAAGTGGGAGAAGAAAGCTAGGCGATACAGCTAATAGCCTTTAAAAACAATCTTGGAATTTGCTAGTGGCCTTTCTAAATTCCAAATTTTGAGTCAAAAATTGCAATGTAAGATTATTGTCTAGCCTAACAATGTAGGTGAAAAACAGTTAATATTCTATGTATAAATATGCTAATAAATATGACCAAAAACAATAAGGTTAGGTGATCGCAAGAATTAGTCTTTAAAAACAATTCTTGCATTTGTTGATGAGCTTCCCTAATCCAAGATTTGCTTCAAAAAAGTAGTCTGAAAGCACCATCCACTCCAGTATTATAGTTGAAAAATGATTCATATATCTATAAAAATATGTGAAATATTATCCCTATAAATAAAACCAACAACAATAATTAATATTCTCACATCTGTTGATAAGCTTTCCAGATCCAGAATTTGTTTGACAAATCACAATCTCATGGCACTGTTGATGTACTGTGGAACCCTGACCGGCATTATTTTCAATGCTAGAGCAGTCCTAAGAAAAAAGTAGGCTAGAGCCATATCGCTTTCACCTAAAGAAGTTGTAGTATTAATATGAAGTTTTTTCAGCTACATTAGTGGAAGGATAAGCACTTGTCCCACTTCATTGGGAACCAACTCCTAACCCTCTCCCTGCATGAAAATACAATATGTGGCTCATTAAACTACATTTCTTTTTCTTCTTTGACCATCAAAGCCGAAGAAAATGAGTAAAAGGGGTTGTGGTGTAACAGTAAAAGAGGTGAGAGCATGATCTACGTTCAAAACCCACAACTGTTTGGACCCACGATACGATAATGGGATTGCCACCAACATCAATCCCCATTTAAATTAACTTTATGAAAATACAAACATTAAAAAAGGAGAAGAAGATATTAGAGTTTACAGTTACTGATTATTAACCTCCTATCTTGTAAGATTATTTGATCAACAAATATTGGAAAATAACACAACTGTAACTTCACAAATACAAACACATAAAAAATACCCAACAAGGTGAACACAATATTTTCAGACAATTGTCCCTGGAAAAACCCCGTAGGGAAAACCAGTACTACAGATGAGAAATATATTAAACTTCAGCAAATCAAGAGATACAAATACTGCTTGCCTCTTACTGGCAGAGCTCCGACAATCTCCTAATCCTCCTGCTGATATTCCTCCACTGCTATCTCCAACGCTATCACTGCGCCCTTGCTAACACTGCAAGACTACTTGCTAACACTGCAAGTTTCTCTAAAAACTTCCTTGTTACAAATGACCCAATGACCCCCTTATATACTACTCTCGTTGAAAATCAACGGCCGAGATTAATACAAATGAACGGCTGAGATTAAGACAACTCAATAACCATTAACAACCTTGGTTATGAGGTGTCACCTAAAAGGAGTCAATATTAAATAACAATTGTTTTTATCCTAACAATATTTGTTTGACAAAAACAACTATTTTTCTAAATTCTAGGCCAGAACGAATAGCTGTCCAAACTACCCATAACTAATGCTGCTATATTCGGGTGAGGACAAACAGCTGTCCAAGCTACTAAGATTAACACTCCCTCTTAGCGAGGAAGTTGTTCTGCATGACACCCAACATCTCTCTGAAGAAGATGAATTTTGCCTTCCCCAATGCCTTTGTCAGAATGTCTGCTACCTGCTGATCTGTAGGTACAAACTGTAGCTTAACAACCCCGCGCTGTACACAATCTCTGATGAAGTGATACTTGATGTCTATATGTTTTGACCTATCATGAAACACCGGATTCTCAGTCAACTTGATGCAACTCTGATTGTCGCAGTGTATCACCGTAGTCTCAACCTTCTGACCAAACAAAGCTACTAGCAACTTCCGAAGCCATATAGCTTCACATGTTGCCATGCTAGCTGCTATGTACTCTGACTCTGCTGAACTCAGAGCCACAGACTTCTGCTTCCTGCTGAACCAAGATACAACTCCTGATCCCAGACTGAAACAACACCCTGAAGTGCTCCTCTTGTCCGTTGTACTACCTGCCCAATCTGCGTCAGTATAGCCCATCAACCTGATTCCTTCACCTCGAGCATATCTAATTCCATACTCGATTGTACCTTGCAAATAACGCAGCACATGCTTTGCCGCAGTCCAATGCACTCTCTTTGGCTCAACCATGAACTGACTAAGAGAGTTAACTGCAAAAGCTATATCTGGCCTGGTATTGACCAAATACATGAGAGAACCAATCAACTGCCTGTATAAGGTGGGGTCTACATCCTTCTCCCTGGATGTGTCTACCTTCCTCCAATTCATGATCATGGGTGTAGACATGGCTTTGCAATCTTCCATCCTGAACCTTTTCAAGATTTCCATGCAATATTTCCCTTGCCCAAGGAAAATCTCTCCATCTTTCTGCCATACCTCCATGCCTAGAAAGTAGTGCATAAGTCCCAAATCCTTCATCTCGAACTCCGCTGCAAGATCCCTCTTGCATTCTTCTATGAGCCCCAGTGAACCTGTAAGAAACAAGTCATCTACATATAGGACAAGAATGAGAATCTCACCTCCAACTACCAAGTAGTAGAGATTAGCATCTGCCTCACTCTTCACAAAGCCCATTTCCTGCAAGTAACTATCAATGCGCTCATACCACGCTCTGGGAGCCTGCTTGAGTCCGTACAACGCTCTCTTCAATCTACACACGTGGGTCTCTTTGCTGTGTGCTACAAAGCCTTCTGGTTGTTCTATGTATACCTCCTCTTTCAACTCACCATTAAGAAACGTTGTCTTGACATCCATTTGATGGATCTGCCATCCCATCTGTGCTGAAATTGAGATTACAGCTCGTATAGAAGTATACCTGGCAACTGGAGCAAATGTCTCCTCGTAGTCTATTCCCTCTTTCTGAGAGAACCCCTTTGCCACGAACCTTGCCTTATATTTCTCGATGCTACCATCTGCACCGTGCTTGATCTTATAGATCCAGCGTGATCCAACCACTGCCCTATCTGTTGGTCTAGGCACTACCTCCCACACATCATTCTGCATAATTGAAGTATACTCCTCAACCATTGCTTCTTGCCACACTTGATGTTGTGCAGCCTCCTGATAGCTAGAAGGTTCACTATCTACCAACATACTAACTAATGCAACATAGTCATCATACCTGGCTGGTGGTTTCCGTTGTCTATTACTCCTCCTAGGAGTACCCACTAACTCCTGAGTATTCTTCTGTGTCTGTTGAACCTCACGGTTCTTGCTGCCAACTGTAGAGGATGAAATATCAACCTCCATGTCTTCTTGATGCATCTCTTCTTGCACCTGTTGCTCCATACTTTGAAAACTCTCTCCTCCTGAGTCTATGCTTGTACTAGTAACTGTACTCGAGCTTTGCTGCCCTTGACTCGATTGAGTGATCCTTGGAGCTTCTGTTGGCTGCTCACTCTGATCATCTACTGGAAAATCTCTAGACCTTCTAAATGCCTTGTCCTCCATGAACTTGACATCACGTCGAACAATAATCCTCCTGGTCCCCAGAATGAATATCCGATATGCCTTTGAGGTTTCACTGTACCCCACAAAGTACCCTCTCTCCGCAGTCTGATCTAACTTGGTACGTGTATCCTTAGGAATGTGACAATATGCCAAACTCCCAAAGATCCTAAAGTGACTGACATCTGGCTTCTTCCCAGTGAATGCTTCCTCTGGTGTCATCTTCCCTAGTACCTTATGTGGAACTCTATTCTGTATGTATACTGTTGTACTGCATGCCTCTGCCCACAGATAACGGGGTATATCCTGGTCATGCAACATAGCCCTTGATGCCTCCGTTATAGACCGATTCTTCCTCTCAGCAACTCCATTCTGTTGCGGATTGTAAGGAACAGTCCACTCTCTCTTGATTCCTTCTCTGGTACAGAACTCCTGGAACTCATTGCTTTTGTACTCGCCTCCATTGTCTGACCGAAGAACTTTTATCTTCCTTCCTGTCGAATTCTCCACAAGAGCTTTGAACTCTTGGAAGCGACTGAAAACCTCATCCTTGGTCTTCAAGAAGTATATCCATGTCTTCCTGGAGAAATCATCAATAAAAGTAACAAAGTACTCATACCCTCTGAGAGACTTCGTCGACATTGGTCCACATACATCTGAATGTACTAGATCAAGAACGCCCTTGGATCTGGTGTCACTCCTTGGAAAAGATGCTTTAGCAAACTTCCCCAACACGCATCCCTTACATACATCATCGTGCTCTGTGCTCACCTCAGGAACACCTGTCACTGTCTCATGAAGTAATTTAAGGGCTCCATGATGGATATGGCCCATCCTTCTATGCCATAGCTCTCCCTGATCTCTAAGATTACTGTTGCTCATGAGTGCCTTAGGAATATCAAACTGCAGCCTATAAAGCCGACCGCTCCTAACTCCAATAGCTATGGGTGATTTCCAATCCTTGTGCTTGATCAACACATGTGCCCCTCTAAAGAGTACATTGTACCCTTTGTCCTGAAGGACAGATACAGAAATCAAATTCATCCCTAAGCCTGGAACATGCAACACATCATGAAGGGGAATCATCTTACCACTCTCCCTCTGAAACTGAACAGTCCCTTTCCCAACTGAGTTGAGTTTGGACATGTTCCCCATAGAGATCTGGATTCTGGTGCTCTCTTCCTTATAACTGGAGAAGTATTCTCTAACTCCTGTCATATGATATGACGCCCCACTATCTATGTACCAAACACTCTGTGAGGTTGAGCTAACCATACATGCTATGAGTGCAAACTCATCTTCCATTCTACTAGAGAGCTCATCTGCACTTGCTGAAGCCGCAACTTGCTTCTTGCCTTTCTTTTCATTCTTCTTCCTTTCTGGGCAATCGCTGACATAGTGGCCAAACTCGTGACAGCCATAGCACTTGATCTTCGAAGAATCTTTCTTCTTCTTTTCACCTTGTGAATTTGATCCTTTACTAGACCCCTTCTTTGCTTTCCCTTTACCCGCTAGGGCAACATTTTCCTGTTCCACCTCACTTTTCTGACTCTTATTGTTGGCTCCATTGACAAGACTTAGTCTAAGCTCCTCCTGAGTGAAATCACTCCATAGTCGATCCCAACTCGGTAAGGTGTCTCGTCCATTGATGACTTGAACAAAGACATCCCACTGCTTAGTAAACCCATTTAGGGCTATTCTCACTAGCTCGTCATCATTTGGTTTGTCTCCAACAGCTGCCAATTCATCCTTGACAAGTCTAAGTCTGGTGAGGTAACTTGTGACGTCTTCTCCCTTATTCATCCGGGTATTCCTCAACTTTTCTCTGAGAATCAGCTTCCGGTTAGTGGTAGCATTCTGGTACAGATTCATAATGGCATCCCACATCGTCTTCGTTGTATCTAACTCTGCAATATGCGGAACAATATGATCCTTGACACCGTCAAGAATCAGCCTCCTCGCCTTGGCATCTTCCTTCTTATATGCTAAGAGTTGTGTTGCATCTGTAGGTACAGGTACAACAGTGGTCACATATTCCTTGATACCATTCTCTTCCAGCAATAGAGAAATTCTGGCTTTCCAGACACCAAAATTCGAGGCTCCATCCAATCTGTCCTGATCTCTTAAACCTGCTGAGGCCATCTTAAAAGAAAATAATAATAATAATTTTGAAGAGGTTAAACTGGGTTTTATAAACCCTCACTTTCTTTCACCTAGGGTAAATCTCTTCTACCCGAACTTAGCTCTGATACCATGTGAAAAATCTATTACAGTTACTGATTATTAACCTCCTATCTTGTAAGATTATTTGATCAACAAATATTGGAAAATAACACAACTGTAACTTCACAAATACAAACACATAAAAAATACCCAACAAGGTGAACACAATATTTTCAGACAATTGTCCCTGGAAAAACCCCGTAGGGAAAACCAGTACTACAGATGAGAAATATATTAAACTTCAGCAAATCAAGAGATACAAATACTGCTTGCCTCTTACTGGCAGAGCTCCGACAATCTCCTAATCCTCCTGCTGATATTCCTCCACTGCTATCTCCAACGCTATCACTGCGCCCTTGCTAACACTGCAAGACTACTTGCTAACACTGCAAGTTTCTCTAAAAACTTCCTTGTTACAAATGACCCAATGACCCCCTTATATACTACTCTCGTTGAAAATCAACGGCCGAGATTAATACAAATGAACGGCTGAGATTAAGACAACTCAATAACCATTAACAACCTTGGTTATGAGGTGTCACCTAAAAGGAGTCAATATTAAATAACAATTGTTTTATCCTAACAATATTTGTTTGACAAAAACAACTATTTTTCTAAATTCTAGGCCAGAACGAATAGCTGTCCAAACTATCCATAACTAAAGCTGCTATATTCGGGTGAGGACAAACAGCTGTCCAAGCTACTAAGATTAACATTTGAAGTTGCCAAAATCGATGGGCATCAACATTTCCTTCCATTTGAAATTTCTGAGGTACAAGTATTTGAGATGCTCACTGACACAACCAAACAGGGTGCTTGGAACATCAAAAATATCGATTTAAAAAATTTTCACTATTTCTAATATCCTTAGCTCTAAAATCATGTGCTTACAGCACATTTGATCCATTCAGAAATCTTTTCTCTGAGAACCACATATAAATCTCACCAAGAGAGATCTCTACTTTTTTCCCAGAATAAGCATTTTTAGCATTTTACCCGAAGGCTTTGATCAAAATTTTTGAAAGTGGACCCTGTTGCCATACTTAGAATTTGGCTGTAAATTTGCAATACTTTCTTTGTATGCAGCACACTGCTTCTAGAATACTGCAATTTAATTGAAGGAAAGATGTCAAGGAATGTTTTACAATGAATCTTTAAGTAGTCCTGAAATTAGTTAGTAGTCCACAAATCTCTGTTTCCATATGCCACCACTGTTTGGAGGGGTTAAGAACCAATTAGTGGAAAATATGTTTTCTGCAATCTCTCTTTTACGGTGATTTGTACAACACTTTTTCTACTACAAGACAGAGAGATTGCCCCCAACCCATATTTAAAGATAAAACTAATAAAAGGGCTGCCATGTGGACCTTCAAAAATCAAGGATGGTTGTTCGTATGAACTCAAACCAAGTTGGGCATCATATCAACAGTAATATGAGAAATTGAGTTGAAATTTGGCTTCTACTCTATTTGGGCTCTCTGATCCAATTTCAAAAACAAGTCTAGTAGTTTAACCCAATCTTAGAAACAACTCAAATCAACTCTTCTCAAAAGTACAACCCACTATTGGTAAACGTCCCTATATTTTTTATAGTTCCCCAAAATTCTCCTCTTCATGGCTCCACTGAAACTCAAGAAATTCAAAGCAAAATGATTATTTGTATCAATCAATGTATGAAAAATGTAGACCCAAAAGTATATCAGTACAAAATTAACTTGAGAAGACTTGGAAGTGTGGTAATATATGCTTAATGGGATAGAGCTTTGAGGATCATCCCACTTGAAAACAAAAACAGATCTTCAGAGAGTGAGGTAACTGTATCTATAAGATCATGTTTATTGTATTTTCCCTGATTGCTCACATAAGATCATGTACAAACTAAAAAAAGCCCATCATTAACAAAATTACAAATAAGATGCAAATATAATTGTGACCCAAAGAAGTACAAAATCTTAATAACAGTCTTTATCGAAATTAGTTGAAAACAAACACAATCAAATTTACACACTTGCTATTGCTAGAAAGAGATAAGAAGAACCATAGACTAAATCATAATAGTAGATATTACCAACAATGTTGTTCAAGAGGAGTGCAGATTAAATGTACAAACATTAATACAAGAAACAATATAGTCCAAATATAAATAAAAAGACTAAGACCAACTTTTTAAATTGTCAATGTAACAAGCATACATGTGGGGCACTGCACACACAAACTAAGTCTTTAAAAACAATTCTTGTATTTGCTAGTGGCCTTTCCAAATTCCAAATTTGAGTCAAAAATTGCAGTGTAAGAGTATCATCCAACCTAACAATATAGTTGAAAAATAGTTCATACTCTATGTACAAATATGCTACTAAATATGACCAGAAACAAATAAGCCTAGGTGATGCAAGAATTAGTCTTTAAAAACAATTCTCGCATCTGTTGACAACCATTCCTAATCCAGGATTTGCTTCACAAAGCAGTCTGAAAGCACTATCCACTCCAACTTTATAGTTGAAAAACAATTCAATCAATTTGATGCCACACACATACGGTACCTAACACTCAGTGAGGATTAACTTAGACATGCATGTATGATGTGTGTGTTCATGCGGTGTTAAATCAAATGATTTAACAGTTCCCTTACTACTTTTATACAGAAGTACTCACAAAATGCAAAGCTGAATGTGAGTGTCTTGAACAATGACCAACATAGTTGTAAAATAGAAGAGATGAGAATAATAGCTTCAGCAACAAATCCGTGAACAAAAAACACCATCCAAACTCATGGATCAAAACCTCATGCAAATTATCAGGATTTGAGAATTCACGGGAAAACAATGTCTATACTATAAAGGATATCAGACAACCTAGATTAAAATACCTACCTCGCGAGATCCAGATTCATAGAGGAAGTACACATAAACAATAGAAAGTATACACAGTACCCCAACACAAGCAATTGCACATACATTTTGTTTAAGACATATATTTCTAATTTCCAAAAAGTAGTGCTGCAGTTGATGGAGTGCAAAAAAAAACATAAACTCTTGGATCAACAGCACAAACATTCCTGCAAGTATGGAAAAAATCGGCACAATTCTCTTTTAAGGACAGGTAAATTGATCGGAGACCTCCAAAACACCAAAGCCCCAAAATACAATGCTAAGGCGCTGAAACCCTATACAAGTTTCATTTTTTATAGAATGTATGCAAAGCAAGCCAAAATGGTAATCATCTTGCACGGCTCTCCATGAATATTTCATTTTTTGAATGTCCTCTCATTCCAAATGTTATTTCTTGTTTTCCTCCATCTCACCGAAAATCTGCATTTGCTCTGCAATTCTTCCATTAAATTTAATGCGGAGAGAAGCTTATAAAAAAATGCATGTTTGATTTTAAAATGACATTTTAAAAAAAATACGTTGTAGAACTTGGCGGTAGCAGGGGGCTTTAGAGCCAAATACGAGCCAAATACTTGAGGAGAAAAGTAACAGCAATAACATTGGTATCATGGCCGCCCATTACAAGTAGAAAGTTGTTGTCCTTTACCTCCTCTTTCATCAATTTATTTCCGACCTCGTCCGCGCTGCAAAGCAAGTAAGACAATACCTAGATCTTGATCGTGTGAAGAGCATCAGTTTGCCAGATCCTTTCTCTTCCGATTGACAATCTTTTCAAGTATACGGTGGATATGATTGTCGGTGATTCTGCCTTTCTGATACGGAGTTCTCGGGAGGTTGAGAGGAATGGGAATCATTTCCCGTAAGTCATGGAAACGATGATACAATTTCGTCTGTTGAATCTCATCGTCCATGCTATGCCCGCACTTGATAGATTTGCTATCCCCTGTTCTCATCGCTGCAAAAGCCTTGAGAAGAAATTGTTTTCCAAATCCACTGCCGAGAACCCTATTGCATGTGGGCACCCACCTGTCTCCACCATGCAGAACAGAAGCCTGAAAAATAGAAAATACATGATACACATGCCAAATTGTAAAGGTAAAGCAGTTCACTCTGAGAGAGAACGAGATTGCCACCGTCTGATTTCATCGTATCCTTTAAATTCCAATCTTTTCCATCCATGTTCTGACTGATGTCAGAATCAGCAAGGTCCATTCCAACAGGGAAATGCCTCCGGCGTAAAAATAATTAGTATAATAGTTTATGGGATAAAAAATATAATTTCCACTTTGATAAAAATGTTACCAAGAGAGCGGGTTAGAAATTAGAAAACTTTTCAAATCTTTGTATCCAACAAGGCAATTAATGAGAAATGATGTAGTTTTTAAATACAAATAAAAACCACTGTGAACGTGCAACATGAAAAGATGTATTTTGTCCTTACGTCCACGTGCACCTCCCGTTAAAATTTGTTTTTGGTTTTTATTTCCTTTCCAGCAGGCGCAGTGCCAAATGCAACTTACGCAACAACAATGTAAACGAAGACGTTAACGGAAGAAGGTAACGGAAATTTGTTGATTGCTTTTTGGGACCCGCAAGATAAGTCAGCTAAAATTTGGAGTGTGGTTGACATGAATATGGAGATGAAGATGTAAAGTTGCTCTAGAAAAAATAAGCTTTTAGTGATTTCTCATGGTACATTATAGTGTCTTTTAGTATCAACTGGGTAGCTGGTGATGTAAATTATGTAGCACATGCTTTTTATAGGAATGTCTATGTTAGATACATTTTTACAATGCATAGCAATAGGAAAAGGAATAATATGCTTTTAAAACATGTCCGGCTCATAAAACATCCGTTCAGACATTCTGCTCACTAGTTTAAACCCGACAATCATTCAATTGAGCATGTGTTGGGAACTCACCATCCAAGGACCCTTTGCTTGCAATACCTGCGATTGGAATGTATTCCGCTTTTCATTTCACTTATATTGCATGGACCTGCTCTATTTTGTTCTTATTTGTGAGTTAATTTTTTTAATATGTACATGCCATATGCTGAATTGTAATCTATTTCTGTGAATCTACTCCTGCGATATTGTAAGTTCATCACTAAATGCAAGTTGAATGCAACCAATTGAAGTTGTTTAGTCATATATTCAGTATTCTTCTCTTCATTTCACTTATATTGTGTGGATCTTCCCTATTCCACTCTTATTTGCAAGTTATTATTATTAACCTATTGTAAAACATAGTACGCCATTTATCATGATTCATAAGGAATCCAACCTGAATAAAATTTGGTCAGCTAGAAATACAGAGAGAGTGTGTGATCCTGATCTTGAATTATGCACATGACAAATCTAATTGCATGGTTTGGATTAGAGATATAAAAGATAACGTAAATATGCTTCCATGAAATGCCTGAGAAAGGGTGGCAATCATCAAACACCAACCACATTATCATCAACGTGAAGGTGTACATTCTAGGGAAAGGGTGTTGGAGCATGTATTAACAAATTTCAAAGATGAAATCTAGGAGGTCCAATTTCACAAGGAGGTTATGAAGTTGATTAATCAGCATGAAATTATAATTTGCTTCCTAGCTCTTCAAAAACTTAGTAATATCAAATTAACGATTGTCTAGCCATTATATAGGTTTGTTTTATACAATAGTCTTTGGCACATTTGTGATTAGACAAGGTACTCCATGATTTATAATTAGTTAAGTGCCTGCAAACGTTTTGAATTCCTCGGCTCTAACAATATACTCCACCACATGCTAATGTATGGAATCAAATGAAACATAAATGCTAACATAAAAATCAATAGAAGCACTACAACTAGAATTATTTATTTCTATATAATTGTTTTATCTCGAAACTTAACTTGTGATATTGGTAAAGCAAGGGGTTGCTACTGATACATTGTTATCACAGCTGTTAAATTGAGATACATACTGGTCAAAAGTGTCAAAACAGAGCAATCCCTGAAGTGATGGTGTTGATGGCTATGGTAACCCAAACATAGCAATGAAGGAAGATTACGGTAAACACCTGACATGACCTCTGTGATGTACAAAGTGGAGTGGTTTCAACCATTACCTCAATGTGCACCTATGACTATTCAAAGAAAGAAGGCAAATAGGTATGAAGAACTCAAAAGCACATCATATGGTTAAGCCGAAAAGACCTAAGCATACAAGCTGAGAAGTTCAAGCAAGAAGTTAGGACTTGTGGATATTGAGTGAGGTGAAATCGAAACATAAGCTCGTGCAAACAAGGTAAATGAAGAAAAAGCTTGACATATGGAGGAGGCCTGTGAAAGTAGGTACACAGAGCCGAGGTGTATAAGTCCTATTTCCAAATAAAGCAAAGAGGATTTACAAAATATCAATCAGATGTGTTTTACCATGAGATGATATTGCTAGTGGTAAAGGTATTTTCATGAGGATCCGACAACCCAGAGAAATGAGAAACTAGCCACGCAAGCTGACTCTTATATCGAGACCATGCAAAATAGACAATGAAAATATGAACCCTGCATGAAACATCAAAGAACCGGCGGTGATGCTTGTGCAATAAGTGATAAAGATGAGCCATTCTGAATGGATACTGACACATATATTTAAACCCATTGATGAGTGAACAAAAGACAACCTTACAGATAACGAGACTTGAACCTCAGACTCGTAGAGATAAATGAAGTGATAAAAATGTAGCTACAATGTTGGGAAGATCAATGTAAAAAACTTAATCCAAAGATAATTTGATCAAAATCATGTATATTGGTGCTAAACTGAATGGACTCGACAAGTGATTATATGTACAGCAAGTTAGTTCAAGGTGAATGACCCAAACAGCTCTTATATGATCTACTCTGCTGCATTAATAAAAATAAAAAACCCCAAAATTACAGACCATAACCAAATTTAAGAGAGAGAGGGTGTAGCTTACCGTGCAACAACATGGTCCATCTCCTCGAAGAAACTATCCTCCCCAGCCCCGAATTGCATTTGCTTGAAAGTTTCTAAAGCCTTTTCAACAAATCTATTTTGTGCATAGCCTGCAATCATTTCTGTCTTTGGGAACACATTTCATTGAGGCATTCTGTCAAATAGTTTAAGTGCTGTATATGCTTCCACATTTTGCATACATGTCTACCAGAGCAGTTGCAACTACAATTTTTTGATGAAATTCCATGCCCTGTTCCAAACCTTTATACTTATACAATGACATACGTGTATCCTTTATACTTTTATGGATGTCCATGTCCATGCCCTGAACCTTCCAAACCTCCCATTTTGGCACAGGCTGAGAGGATGCTGGCAAAAGTTGTGGAATCTGGCTTTACACCTGCCAATTGCATTTGCTTTAAAGTTTCTAAAGTCTTTTCAACAAATCTAATTTGTGCATATCCTGCCATCATGGCATTCTATGAGACCACATTTCTTTGAGGAATTCTATCAAACAGTTCACCTACGTTTCCAACAAATGCATTTTCTGCATATCCTACAGTCATTGGGGTCCAGGAGAACATATTTCTTTGTGGTATTCCATCAAACACTTCACGTGCTTTGTCCATGATCCTGCATTTTGAATACATGTTTACCAGGGCAGTTGCAACTCCAGCATCTGACACAATTTCTCTATTCTTTTTAGCTTTAATGAATGTTCATACCCTGTTTCAAACCTCGCGTTTTGCACAGGCTGGAAGTACTCTGCCAAATGTAAACTGATCGGGTTGGGGACTTGTTTGTTGTACACGGTGAACAGTGGGACTGCCTAATCAGGATACCCATATCTTCTGTACGCTGCAAAATCATATGCCATGACAGTGCGTGCAAACAGCAAATACACTTCCATTATGCTGAGCAGTGAAGAAGAAAATATCAAAATGCATACAAGAAGTTCATTGCGGAGCATGGCATGGAGCAGGGTGTTCGATAGGCGCTGCTGGGCGGGAGGATATTGAAAAAATAAAAGTAAACCTACAATTCCGTACAGTAAGGCCTATCAGCTCAGCTGGTTAGAGCGTCGTGCTAATAACGCGAAGGTCGCAGGTTCGAAACCTGCATGGGCCATTTAAGTTGCAGATTTATCGGGAAAGGGAAAGAAGGTTACCAAGATGATTTCTTGGAATGAATGAACCAGTATTGGTTGTTTCTTCAGGCTTGAGTATCGTAGTGCTGATCTGTTTTTTTTTTTTTTTTTTTTTTTTTATTTTTGGTTTTTGTTTTATAAAAAAACCTTTCTGCTGTGGGGAGATGCTTCATAATTTCTAGCACTTCTTTATAACATCACTTTATGAGGCTGGCAAAAAAATTAGCTAACCAATACAAATTTCATGTTTGATGGAATAAAAATGATATGATAATGTTTATTTGACTTCTGAGTTGAGTTGGGTAAAATCACTAACATGTTCATGAATTCGAGAAGTTTTATGCATAAAAACATGGGATAAAAATATACTCCTAAATTACTTCTAATCTTAAACAAAATTACAATTCTTGAAGTGTTGGGTGTATGAGACACATTTTTGTCTATCTTTGCCAAAAGTCCACCATTTTATATCTTTGTTAAGACATAAAAAGGGAAACAAGGAACGCATTCATCTCTAATACATAGATGTTTGATTGATTATCATACGAAGTTCAAACCTGTTATATTTTTGTTAAGACAAAGTGAAATAAGGAACACACTTATCTCTAATACTTTGGTAAAAATAAAATAGATGTTTTATTGATTATATTTCCAATTTGTATTTAATATCTCCATTTCATATCTAATTTAGATTTATTAAATAATTAGATTTATATAAGTATAGTGATTTCCTATTCATTTAAAAAACTAACACAAATTAAATAACAAATTGTTAACATTTACTATTAGTTAGGTACCATTCCTTGTCAATGACTTATAACTACTTGTAACCATGGGTGACCTACTAATTGTTGATTCAAACTTGACCTCCTTCTTTGCTAAATATTTACATTGATACAATCTTGCAACAATTGTAACGATAGTATTAGTTATGTTGCCTTGTTTAATATCTAAGCATGGCTTTGTATTATTTATAAATGGGATTTTACTTATATAATATAGGTAGTGTGAGATTTTTTTATTTAATAAGGGCCCATGCACTAGAAATGGTGGACAAGAGGAGGTCATAAGCACGACGTTTCTCGAAATAGAAATACATGAATTTAGACATATAATTTGAGATACATACATTTTAAATTTAAAGAAATAATTAGAAATACAAAATGTAGAATTTTGAATATAGTTTTTGAAAAGCTATAGAGCATATCTTGTACATGCACTTATTATTTATCCTCATATATGTATGAGGATAAAAGGCCTATAGTTTGGTACACGAATACACTTACTATTTTAGTATCCACTTATATTGTGAATATAAATAAATAAGTTTTTAGTATTATCATGAGCATAAGTGTTACAATCTATTATTCTTTTGTTTTGGCCAATCACTACAATTAGATTTTTATACATTTGTAAATTTTTAATGTTCACACTTTTAACGTTGTAGTTTTTCACTTTTAAAAAATGTAAAAAAAATTCAACAAAATATATATTGGATAGAATAAGTTGATCACTTATTATAACCTTCATGTGGTCCAATGCACTTAAATTATTGCATGACATAAAATTCAATAAAAGAAATATCGTTTTAATGTGACAATGACAAAATGAAATGTTTTGTTAAGAACAACCAACCTTTTATGGTTATTATAAGATTCTTTATTTTGCCAGATCATATTAATATCCTCTCAATTTTGCAATAGTTAAGCTCAAAGAAAATCAAACTTATATTACATGTGTGTCTTCATTTTTCAATGAGGGAAATGTAAATATTATAGTTGTGATTCTAGAACGAAAAAACTATAACTAGCAATCACACGTGAGATGTGCGATGGAAATGTCAAAGGGGATGCATTGATGAAGTTAAATTAGATGCAGTGAAATGTTGGGGGAGCAAGAGGGGATATAAATAAGGGGTTTGAGGGAGGATAAGTCTAGGAGTTGGGAAAATATTGGCGAAAATTAATGCAAAACTCTTCTTTGTTATGGCTAGGCACATATGAACCACGTGTCATTCTATTCAATCATTTGAAAGAAATAGAGGGTTTGGTGTGCAAATTTGTTGAGGAAATGTTTTTTTTTTATATCTTAGAAAGAAATGCGTGGTCATTGAAGACCTAGAATGGAGACTACCATATGTCTAAATCTTGAACTCTACCTATGTTAGATATGAAAACTTTGTGTTTAAAGCTCCTTGTGTCATTGATTTCATACATATCAATGATTAGGGTTTTCCTTTACTAATTAAGGTATAGATTAGGATTTTACCTAATCAATATTCATAATGATCTCCTCCAACAATGATTACCAACAAAAAACCTCTCTCGTAATGCAAAAATGTTCCCACAATGCACAATCCTAGTAGAGGAGGAAACACAGTCTTGAAATGTCAAACCCAATTCCATCCCCTATCTCTCATGCATATTCACCAATACAACATTTGTCTCATACACCACCAGTCTTAAATCATGGCCACCCACCTTCACATCCGTAAGCATCAGGTGGAGGACCCTTGTCTTTTACTTTCATTGGATAACACGTTCATTATCACACACTTTGGGGGAATTATGCTTATTTCCCCCCTCTAACATCAACACACATCTTATTCTCTCATCACTTCACATCTAGACTTTTATATACAACATACACATATTGATATATTAGTATTGTTGTTACCCGATGATGCACTATCGTGATTTGGTTCGCACTTGATTGTTGAGGTCATCCCATACACATGAACCTCACAAACTACCGAATCAACACACTTACGACACCTTCTTCCTAACACACATTCAATATAACATACTACAAACTCGACACACTCACAATACATCTTTTCATGCCTATTCATCAATACAAACTCAACACAATAAGAACACATAATCTTCGTGCATATTTGATACAACATACTACACACTTGACATATTCATAACATACCTCTTTCACATTATATGGCACATCTCCCTTGCATCAAACCAATACAAACATCTTACACAATCTACATATCCAAAACACACTACCGACTCGAAACTTTCACATATGACATAACCTACGACAAGTACGATACGTCTATAATACATGTCTCTCAATGCGTACCATTATAAACTCAACGTGTTCACAGTCACTCTCTTTTGCATAAAAACAACACAACACATTGCACGTCCAACATATATCTCGCACAATCAACATGACACATTACCCTTTGATGCACTCTAGTTCCACGGTCCATACTCAACTTCTGAGGGTCTACATCTCAAATGGACTTCACCATACTCATGTATTGACTCACCTACTATGCTCTATGCTTTATCGATCACATCTTTCTAGTGCACACATTTAAACCTTTTCCCAATGACACACTCTTTCTTTACGGTTCATTATTAACTGTTGAGGGGCATGCATAAATGAACCTCGTCTCATGTATACAAATTCACACTCACTCGCGGAGCACATGGATCCTATAACACCCACACAACATTCCATTCCATCTCACTCATCCACAACATATTACATATCTGGGTCGCATTTAGTCTTGCTTACATTTACTTGTTACATGTACACTTTATTACAAATGCTAGAAAAATATCTTGTATGTCATTATCTTATCATATACACATGTGTGTTCACTTTTTTATAGTTGTGATCGTATATTCTATAGATCCACACACATAACATGGATGTTTGGCGCATTAATTTTTACCAGTCCTACAACGGCTCCTGGGGGCATCTGTCGACACTAAAATTTTCCCCCATGATTTCTATTCCCTTAATGTATAGGGTGTTGTTAAGTATAATTAGTAGTAGCATCTGATAGAAGATAACGATGGTGCCAATACAACGCCGCCAATAATGTAGAATACGGTAACAATCAAAGTATAATAGAAATGTTGTGGTAAAAAGTAAATATTTGTCATAAGTGGTCCGGTAATGTTAAAATGTCAAATTTAGGGTAAGTAGAGAAGTAGGGTCTACATGATTAGGAATTAGAAATATTATATTTGTAATAAGGACAAAGAGTGATGTCATAAATATTTTGTGTATTTTATTTATAAAAAAGTCTAAAAAGGTGGAACCTGTGTGAAATGATGAGGTCCATCTTATCTTAAAAGATATGCCTACATGTAAAGATAAGAGTTAAGGTATGGAATATGATTAGTCAGATGAGATTTCTTATCTTATCTTAGAGATAGGGTGGATAAGCCTAAAAGTTCTATAAATAGAGAGGCCACCCCCCTCAGTTAGCATAGAAGGGAAGTAGTGAGAAATATTGTATGAGAAAGTTTGTTAAGGATGCCATCATTTAGAAGGTGTGTTAAAGAAGCCATTAAGAGGTGTAATTGTGAAGTTTCTCCCATAGTTATTGTTGGAAGGCAAGTGGAGTTGGTAACACTTGGAGTACTTCATGGGTGACATTGTAACAATTTCATATTGATTATATAATTTACACTTATATTTCAGATTTTTCATCATTTCTTTTGTATCATAGTTTATGATATTTCTTGTGTTATGTATGTTATTGTGTTTCCAGATTACTACCACCAACCTAAAGGTTGCGTATTAGTAAATAATCATAAGCACGAGGAGTTCTCGATGGAGAATTATCACAGTGTCATATTAGTGATGACACTTTCGGTTTTGTTGTCAGGACCATTCCTCGTTGGTGGAGTTTCTGGAGAGATTCTCACTTAGTCAAAAATCATTTGAAGAGTAACCTTGTTTTTACCATGTATAGTGTTTACCATAGTAAAGTCACTTTTTACCATGCATAGTGTTTACCACAGTAAATTCACTTTTTACCGTGCATAGTATTTACCGCAGTAAATTCATTTTTTACCGTGAATAGTATGTGTAAAATCATTTTTTATTGTGAATAGTATTTACTACAGTAAGTCAAGTTTTACCATAGTAAATGTAAGTTTATCATGGTCATTCCTATTTTTCCATAGAAAGGTGTAAAGTCATTTTCTATTACGGCGATTCCAATTATTTGTGCACATAAGTCTTGTTGATTGTACTTGTGGGTTGATATTTCATTGTCGGAAAGATTTATATTTTTTAATCTCAATCTAATGAAGATGCTCCCTCTTTCATTCAAGAATTTAAATGATCTTGTATTTGTAATAGTTTCATAAGAGGGGAATAATGGACTGAATATTTTCTTACCTTTTTGGATGGTTCATCCCTTAGGTGGTTTGAAACACTAGGTGATAATGTTAAAAACTAATGGGATTTATTAACTGAAAGTTTTCT
Source organism: Taxus chinensis (assembly GCA_019776745.2). Lineage (NCBI taxonomy): Eukaryota > Viridiplantae > Streptophyta > Pinopsida > Cupressales > Taxaceae > Taxus > Taxus chinensis. The sequence goes on from CM034155.1 coordinate 374,905,336, forward strand.
TGAAGAATTTGGTGAACAACAGAGGTATGCAGATCTCATGATCGATATCACAAAGCTAGCCCAAGGAGAGAAGGAAAAGATCAAAGATTACCATGCTCATGTTCTAGAGTTAGGGAGAAAGCTTGATGCCCCTATCTGGAAGGAAGGATTAACAGATGGGTTGATGAATGGCATGGATAATATCCTATGTAAGCACTTCATTCTTAGGATGAAGCCAGAGATCAGAGAATGAGTGAAGTATTACTGCCCAACAGCCCTCAAACAAGAAAAGGATATTGCTAGAAGGCAAGAAGAAAGCATGGAAGAGGAGCCTAAAGAAGTTGTTATTAAGGCAAATCCTACACTGACACCTTTAGTCCAGACACCACATCCACTTTTGGTGAGCAAAAATATTCTCTCTAATACCTCCACCGAGTATGAAGATATCCTTAGGAAGATGGGCCAGTTAACTATTAATCTTCTTTAAGTAAAGGAATTAGTTCCCAAAATTCCCAGGGAGATAGGGGTCCAAAAATAAATATATATATATATGAAGTTGTATGTTACGGATTTTATAAAAAGGGTCATTATAAGTATAATTGTCTAGATAGAGCTTCTACATCTGGTATGGGAGATAATGATAAAGGAAAATAACCTATGAATTCTTTTGATGTAATAGATAAGAGCATAAATAATGAAGTAGATGTGCTTACAACAAAAATAAATATAGAAAAAGATAACCAACATGAAAATGATCCTAAGAAAATAAAAAGAGAGACTAGTTAGAAACATAGGAGAAGAAATTTGGGTGTGCAGGATTTTTTGATTTCATAGGGGAAAGGACCATACTCCATCTTAGAAGATCTGTCCAAAAGGCTTGCAAATATTACATATGGAAAACATCTTTCTAGTCTTATGAGAAGAGGTGGGAGCTGCGAAGTGGAATCAATGCTCGAAAAAGGAAGGAGGTCCTTGTTTTGGAAGTAGAAGCTATTCCCTATGCTCCACAAGTTGAGGTATTATGTAATGGTATTTCAATTCATGATGTCTTTAGTACATGGAGGTGTTGCAGTTAATGTAATGACTGAGTTTGTAATGAATATGTTGGGTTTAAAAATTGATCGCCCCTCAACACTTATGTTAAGGTCATTAAATAAGGGAAAAACTAAACCAAAAGGTGTTGTTTCAGATGTGGAAATATTTCTCATGGGTTTTGTATGTGTGGTATACTTCTAGGTGATGAAGAATGGTACTATTACGTACCCAATGTTGTTGGGAAGGCCATGGCTAAGGAGAGGTCTTACAAGAAACTACTAGAATGAAGGATTCATGATACCTAAACGTGGCAGAGAGAGGATGAAGATAAATGTGATACCTCGACATCATAAGACATAACTTGTGGATTAAAGTGATGAAACTGATGATTGAGCATCCTTTGATTACTCTAGTGCTAGTGAAGTGGACACAGAAGATGAAGAAAGTGAGGTTGATGTGTCATTCATGGATATCCTTCCAGTCACACCAACTCATGAACCCATAAAATTATATGAGGAATAAATTGATGATTGTCTCCAACAAATAAATATTGGTGATAATGTGATGGAGAGTGAGAAGGAATCCTAGCTCCAGCTATTTTGTAGGTACATGCACGTATTCAATTTTGATTACAAGGAACTCTGTTAAGTAAGTTGGGTAGAACATTCTATTGAGTCGGTAGATGGTATTAATCCCATAAAGAAAATGTCATATAGAATGAATCCTAAATTTTTTCAAGACTATAAAAGAAAAAAATAGATACGCTGCTTGATGCAAAATTCATATTTGTTGTGGAGAATTCGGAATGGGTTTCTCCCATTGTGATCTCAATAAAAAATAATGGGAAGCTACACATTTGTGTTGATTATAGGAAAGCTTAACAAGGAAACAAAGAAATATCATTACCTCTTCCATTCTCAAATCAGATCTTGGATGAAGTAGTTGGCTAGGAATGCTATAGTTTTGCAGATGGCTATAACGGATACAACCAAGTTTGTATATCTGAGAAAGATCAACTGAAGACTACATTCACCACTCCTTGGGGAACGTTTTCTTATAGAGTTATGCCATCTGGATTGTGCAATACTCCAACAAAATTCCAGTGCTTGATGAGTAGGGTGTTTGAACCCTACATTGGAAGCTTCATCAAAGTATTCCTGGATGATTTTTGCATCTACGAGAGAAAAATGGACCACCTGCACTAGATGGAGACGACATTTCAAAGGTTAGATGAAGCACAAGCCTCACTAAACCCTAAAAAATGTGTTTTTGGATGTTCTAAAGGCATCTTGTTAGGGCATGTTGTATCCAAAGATGGTATTGGTACCGATCTTGATAAAGTTTCAAAAATAAAAGAGTTACCATTTCCTATGAATAGAAGTAAGTTGAGATCATTTTTAGGCCATGTGGGTTACTGTAGAAGGTACATCAAGAATTTCTCAAAGATTACACAACCATTAACCCATTTCTTGAAGACGAATGTTACTTATGAACCAAGAAAGAAGGTGCGTGAAGCTTTTGAAAAACTAAAGGAAGCTTTGGTGTCTTCGCCTATTTTAAAGAATCCAGACTGGAACAATTCATTCATTATGTATATTGATGCTTCAGATGCAACACTAGGGAGTAATCTGAGCCAAAAGGATGAAAATGAGAATGATCATCCAATTTAATTTGGGAGCAGACAAATGAGAAGTGCTGAGGTAAATTATATTGTAGCTGAAAAAGAGGCTCTAGCTATCATTTTTGTTGTAAAGTTTAGAAATTATTTGCTAGGGAATAAATTTACAGTTGTAACAAATCATCAGGATCTAAAATATATTGTAAATAAGCCTAAACCCATTAGGAAGAAATAGAAATATGGATAATTTTTGCTATAAGAATTTGAATTTGATATTATAGATAGGCCAGGAAAGAAGCATGTCAATGCATATGCACTCTCTTGAGCCTATTATGGTTTAAGTTCATATTGTGATGATGATGATTTCCTAGATGTAGCATTGTTATCCTTTGACACAATCCCTATTGAATGCATATATATTTCAATGTGCTTTGTGATTTGGTTCTCCATTGGGTTGTGAGGGATGTGGATGGAACTTTGATTTTCACATAAAAGTGTAGTGGGTAGGGATTATGAAAATTTGTACTAAAATAATATGCATTGAATCTATACTGACTGTTTTCCAACAACTCTACTTTAGTCAACTTTTTTAATAGAAAAAGAAATGATAGTCTAATTTATATAATAAAAAGTCATGGGATCTACCCCAAGATTAAAGACGTATCATGTAATCAAATTATGATCATTTGGATCTCCTTCCCAATCACTATTTATATAGCCTTAGACTACTATTTTCAACACCATTAGGAGTAATATTTTCCAATTGGTGCCCTTGAAAAGTGGGCAACCAGATATTGTAGGATTCACTTTCATCTACCCCTTTTACTCAATACCATAATTAGCAATAATACTAAGATATTGTAAAATGCATTTAACAACATGCAAATGGATTTGATGGGGGTCTTGACTATAGTGTAATATAAGATTTATTACAAAAGAGACATCAATATGTGTACAAGTCAAGTGTGAAATAATTCCCACCAAATGCTTACAAATTTTACCATTAACGAAAGGAGAATAACGCTTAGCAAAAAATTGACCCCAAATTGAAAAGTAATTATCACGGACTTGTAATTTTCTATTTTGAAGCAAAGTAGAAAAGATCAAGTATATTTTGATTGATGGATAAAAATACTATCTCAAACTATGAAATTTGTAGACCAAGGAGAAAAATGTAGCTAAACCATGTCAATCATCTCAAAATACTTATAACATTAATCTAGTTCTTTCTATTCAGTTGGATATTCCCATTGTAGAGAGCTCATGAATAATGATTAAGTGGATCAACAGTAGATTCGATATAGTATCAAGGTTTTTCTTGTTTATTTTCTCAGTGTATATTGTAGATTCAAAGAGATTATGTGATAAAACCATAATGATAAGAAATGTGATAACAGTTTTAGACCATGCTAGAAGATCTTGTTTCAAGTTGTATAAGGACCTTTTCAATCTACACACATAGCTAGAGTTCTCAATATTGATAAACCATAGAGTTTGGGACATAAATATTTATTTCTACAAGTTTCCATGCAAGAAGATATGTTTCACATCCATTTGATGGGCTTTCCATCTGGTTTTAGCCGATAAGAGTACAAACTAGATGTATTTCATCTTGGTAAATGGAGTAAATTTTTTATGGTAATCAACTCTTTCAACATACAAAAAACATTTTGCTACGAGTCAGGATTTGTATTGTTCAATGGACACATTTGATCCATACTTAGTGTGGTATACCCATTTGCACCTCACTAATTTTCTACCTTAGAAGAGGAACCAAATCCCCATTAGAAGATTGAATATATTCTACCATAGACTTTCCTACTGTAACCAAATCCCCATTATTGTTTTTTTCAAAGATTGAATATATTCTACCATAGCTTCCTATTGTTCATGATGCTTAGAAACTTGATGTAAATTATCTAGATCCCAAGTCAATGTCAAATGTGTAAAATGTGCAACATCATATGGATGTTGTGATATTTTCTTTCATGGATGTTTGTGATGCCCTATGATGTCACCAACCTTAGTGTGTAGTATGCTAGCCTATTTTGGCAGAGGTTGTGCAAGTGCATTCTGAATGTTTTCTTGCATTGGTATCGGAGGATTAAAAATAACATCATCGTCATCATCAAGAAGTGTGTAATCCTCGATATTTGTAAAATAAATAAATGTTCAATGAAGAAGATGAAGATGAATAATATGGAGGGGTGAAATGATCATCAAAATGGACATCCCGTTGAAATAGAAAATCACTAATGATAGGGTCAAACATTCGATAAGCCTTGAATATCCAAAAAAATATTTAGTTCACTCTTATTTTTCATGGCTTTATGTTTTTCATCAAAATAAAATGCCCAATATGGTCACTACCAAAAACTTGAAATGCGGAAACATCAAGTTTTGTATGGTATCAAGCATCCTCTACTATTTTTTACTAACTTATGGGCTATGGGGTTATGAATTTAGTTGTCATAATTAATTGCCTCATCCCATAATGTAGATTCCATGATCTTGTACAAGATCATACAATTCGCCATATCCCTAAAAGTCCTATTTTTCCTTTTAGCAACACTATTTTGTCTAGGAGTATATGGATATGTGTATTAATGTTGAATGTCATGAATTTTTATATGGTGATGAAAAATCCGTATAGATATATTTCTCCCATTTTATGTGCATAGATTCTTGATAACAATAGAGGATTCTTTCTTTACAATTGCCTTGAATGCCTTAAAGAGGTCAAAGACTTCACTTTTGTACTTAAGAAACTACACTTGAGTTTGACATGAGAAGTCATCAATTAATGTCAGAACATATTTAGAACCTAAAGAGAGAGTGGGAAAGGACATAAGGTCACTATAAACCACCTCAAGGAGAGTAGTATCTCGCAAACCTGTACCTTTTCAAATAGGGTCTCAGTAATGTTTGTGAAGTACATGACCTCTACATACTTTATCTACACAATACACCTTAGGTAGACCAAACACCAAGTTTTGTGGACTCATTTGTTATAAATATATGTAGTTCAAGTATCCAAACTTTTTATGCCAAAGTTTTCTAATTTAATGAACATGAGAAATGAGTGGCGTCCCTGAAAAAGACTCAAAGCCCTCAAATACATATACTTGTAAACTATGATTATCACTAACTGAAGTAATCACAACCTATAACTTTTTATGGAGTGAGATGATCCTATGTCTATGTCATGTGATGAGAAACACTTGAATCTAAAATCCAATCGTCTTTAGATGCATGTATTTTTTCCTTGGAAGAAGGAGGAACTGAAATGTTATTATGTTGTAATACTTCATCTAATGCTTGCATCATAAACTAACACTCTTTCCATGAATGTCCAAATTTGGAATTAAAAATACACTTTGTTAGGGAATTAGTGCTCCATTTGGTGACTTATTATATTGGTTATTCCAACCTAGTATATTATTATCTCCGTAATTATTTGAGGATTTCATGTTACGAGTTGTTAGAATAACTCAGTATATTAAGTGAGTGGCTATAAGAGTGTTGTTGAGCCTCCTAGTTTATAGGAGATAACATAGTCTATTCATATGTATCATGTGTATTGAATAATATACAAAGTTTATTATTGTTTGATGTGCTAATTTTTTTTAAACTCTTACCAAACCTTCACATTTGGTATCAGAGCTATGTGTGATCCTTATAACGGTAAATTAACATTTTAAATAAGGGGTTCTATGTTTTCACATTCCCCTATGCATGGTAGTTACGCCGAAGGCGTTCCCCCTATGGTAAAGGGTTTGTGATTGTTCACACTGTCGACACTAAAATTTTCCTCCATAATTTCTATTTCATTAATGTATGTATTAGGAATAGAATGTTGTTAAGTGTAATTAGTAGTAGCGTCCGATAGAAGATAACGGCGCTGCCAGTACGACGCCGCAAATAATGTGGAGTACGGTAACAGTCAAAGTACAATAGGAATGTTGTAAAAAGTAAATATTTGTCGTAAGTGGTCCGGTAATGTTAAAATGTCAAAGTTTGGGTAATTAGAGAAGTAGGGTCTACATGATTAGGAATTAGAATATTATATTAGTAATAAGGACAAGGAGTGAGGTCATAAATATTTTGTGTATTTTATTTGTAAAAATTCTAAAAATGTGGAACCCATGTAAAATGATAAGGTTTATCTTATCTTAAGAGATAAGCTTACATGTACAGATAAGAGTTAAGGTATGGAATATGATTCGTCAGAGTGGATTTCTTATCCTATCTTAGAGATAAGATGGATAAGCCTGTAAGTTCTATAAATAGAGAGGCTACCCCCCTCATTTAGCATAGAAAGAAGTAGTGAGAAATATTGTAGGAAGTGTGCGAAGGAAGCCATCAGTTAAAGGTGTGTTGAAGAAGCCATCGAGAGGTGTAATTGTAAAGTTTCTCCCATAGTCTTGTTGAAGAATCTCATGGGTGAGATTGTAACAGTTTCATGTTAATATTATAATTTATTTTGATATTTCAGATTTTTCGTCATTCTGTCTTATCATAGTCAATGGTATTCTTGTGTTATGTTGTTGTTTTGTTTCCAGATTACGTCCACCAAACTAAAGGCTGTGCATTAGTAAATAATCATAGCACGAGGAGTTCCTGGTGAAGAATTATCATAGTGCCAGATTGCGGATGACATTTTGGTTCCGTTGCCGGGACCATTCCTCGTTGGTGGATTTTCTGGAGAGATATTCCCACTAAGTCAAAAATCAATTGGAGGGTAACCTTGTTTTTACTGTGCATAGTAGTTACCATGGTAAAGTCATTTTTACCGTGAATAGTAGTTACCATGTTAAAGGCATTTTTGCCATGAATAGTAGTTACCCTGGTAAAGTCCTTTTTGCTGGGAATAGTAATTACCGCAGTAAGGTCACTTTTTACCATGAATAGTATTTACCACAGTAACTTCACTTTTTACTGTGAATAGTGTTTACCACAGTAAAGTCAGTTTTTACCGTAGTAAGTCAAGTTTTATCATAGTTTACCGTGGTCATTTCTATTTTACTGTAGAAATGTGTAAAGTCACTTTCTAGTATAGTGATTCCAATTATTTGTGCACATAAGTCTTGTTGATTGTACTTGTGAGTTGGTATTTCACGGTGGTTACTTTTGAAAATGGGAAAGATTCCTGTTTTTCAGCTCAATCTAATGAAGATGCTTCTTCTTTCATTCAAGAGTTTAAGCGATCTTGTATTTGTAACGGCCTTATAAGAAGGGAACAATGGACTGAATTTTTTCCTACCTTTTTTGGGATGGTTCAAGCACTTAGGTGGTTTGAAACACTAGGTGATAATGTGAAAAAATTCATGGGATTTATTAACTGAAAGTTTTCTTGAAGAATTTGGTGAACAACAGAGATATGCAGATCTCATGATCGATATCACAAAGCTAACCCAAGAAGAGAAGGAGAAGATAAGGGATTATCATGCTCGTGTTCTAGAGCTAAGGAGGAAGCTCGATGCCCAGATCCGGAAGGAAGGATTAGCGGATGGGTTGATGAATGGCGTGGATAATCTCCTATGTAAGCACTTCATTCTTGGGATGAAGCCAGAGATCAGACAACGAGTGAAGTATGACCACCCAGCTACCATTGAACAAGCAAAGGAGATTGCAAGAAGGCAAGAAGAAAGCATGGAAGAGGAGCCCAAAGAAATTGTTGCTAAAGTAGAGCCTACACCAGCACCTTTGGTCCAGAATCCACAACCACTCCTGGTGAGCACAAATATTTCTCCTAGTACATCTACTGAGTATGAAGATCTGCTCAAAAAGATGGGTCAGTTAACTATTAATCTTCTTCAAGGAAAGGAATTTAGTTCTCAGGGAGGAGATAGAGGTCCAAAAAGAAATATTTCTGAAGTAGTTTGTTATGGTTGTTATAAAAAGGGTCATTATAAGTATAATTGTCCAGATAGAGCTTCTACATCTGGTACAAAAGATAATGATAAAGGAAAAGCACCTGTGAATTCTTTTGATGTAGTAGATAAGAGCAGAAATAATGAAGTAGATGTGTTTGTAACAAAAAGAAAGAAAGAAAAAGATAATCAAGATGGAAATGATCCTAAGAAGATGAAAGAAGAAACTAGTAAGAAACATAGGAGAAGAAAGTTGGGTGTGCAGGATTTTCTGATTTCACAGGGGCAAGGACCATACTCCATCTTGGAAGATCTGTCCAAAAGGCCTGCAAATATTACATATGGTCAACTCTTGGCTATGTCTTCTGAGAAGAGGCGGGAGTTGCGAGGTGGACTCAATGCTCGAAGAAGGAAGGAGGTTGAGGTCCCTGTTTTGGAGGCAGAGGGCAGATCCCTATGCTCCACAAGCTGAGGGTATTATGTAATGGGTATTTCAATTCATGATGTCTTAGTTGATGGAGGTGCTGCAGTTAATGTAATGACTGAGTCTGTAATGAATATGTTGGGGGTTAAAAATTGATCGCCCTTCAACACTTATGTTAAGGTCATTAAATAAGGGAAAAAACTAAACCAGAAGGTGTAATTTCAAATGTGGCAATATCTGTTATGGGTGTTGGTATGTGTGGTAGACTTTCAGGTGATGAAAAAATGGTACTGTTGCGTACCCAATGCTGCTGGGAAGACCATGGCTAAGGAGAGTTCATGCAAGAAACTACTGGAATGAAGGTTTTCATGACACTTGGACGTGGTAGAGAGAGGGTGAAAATAAATGTGACCCCTCGGCATCATAAAGTAGAACCTGTGGATTCAAGTGATGAAACTGATGATTTGGACATCCTCTGATTACTCTAGTACCAGTGAAGTGGACACTGAAGATGAAGAAAGCGAGGTGGATGTTTCAGTCATGGGATATCCTGCCAGTCACACCAACTCATGACCCCATAAAATTCTCTGAAGAAGAAGTTGATGATCGTCTCCAACAAATAAAGATTGGTGATGCTGTGATGGCGAGAGTGAGAAGGAATCCTACCTCCAGCTCTTTCGAAGGTACATACACCTATTCACTTTTGATTACAAGGAACTCCGTCAAGTAAAGTTGGGTAGAACATTGTATTGAGCTGGTAGATGGTGCTAAGCCCATAAAGCAAATGCCCATATAGAATGAATCCTAATTTTTCCAAGACTGTAAAAGAAGAAATAGATAAGTTGCTTGATGCAGGATTCATATTTGCTGTGGAGAATTCAGAATGGGTTTCTCCCATTGTGATCTCAATAAAAAAAGAATGGGAAGCTACGCATTTGTGTTGATTACAGGAAGCTCAATAAGGCAACAAAGAAGGATCATTACCCTCTTCCATTTTCAGATCAGATCTTGGATGAAGTAGCTGGCCAGAAATGCTATAGTTTTGCTGATGGATATAGCGGCTACAACCAAGTTCGTATAGCAGAGAAAGATCAGCTGAAGACCACGTTCACCACTCCTTGGGGAACGTTTGCTTATAGAGTTATGCCCTTTGGGTTGTGTAATGCTCCAGCAACATTCCAGCGTTTAATGAATAGGGTGTTCGAACCCTACATTGGGACCTTCATCAGAGTATTTCTGGATGATTTTTTGCATCTATGGGAGCAAGTTGGACCACCTGCACCAGATGGGAGACAGCATTTCAAAGGTTAGATGAAGCACAAGCCTCACTAAACCCCTACAAAGTGTGTCTTTGGGATGTTCTAAAGGGCGTCTTGTTAGGGCATGTTGTATCCAGAGATGGTATTGGTACTGATCCTGATAAAGTTTCAAAAATCAAAGAATTTACCATTTCCTGTAAATAGAAGTAAGTTGAGATCATTTTTAGGCCATGTGGGTTACTATAGAAGGTTCATCAAGAATTTCTCAAAGATTGCACAGCCACTAACCTAGTTCTTGAAGAAGGATGTTGCTTATGAACCAGGAAACAAGGCGCATGAAGCTTTTGGACAACTGAAAGAAGCCCTGGTGTCTTCACCTGTTTTGAAGAATCCAGATTGGAGCAAGCCATTCATTGTGTACACTGATGCCTCAGATGGCAGCACTAGGTAGTACTTTGAGCCAAAAGGATGAAAATGGGAATGAACATCCAATTTACTTTGGGAGCAGACAAATGAGCAGTGCTGAGGTAAACTATATTGTAACTGAAAAAAGAGGCTCTGGCTATCATTTTTGCTGTAAAGAAGTTTAGAAATTACTTGCTAGGGCAGAAATTTATAGTTGTAACGGATCATCAGGCTCTGAAATATATTGTCAATAAGCCTAACCCATCAGGGAGGATAGCAAGATGGATAATTTTGCTACAAGAATTTGAATTTGATATTATAGATAGGCCAGGAAAGAAGCATGTCAATGCAGATGCACTCTCTCGAGCCTATGATGGTTTAGGATCATCTTGTGATGATGATGATTTTCCCGATGCAGCATTGTTCTCCCTTGACACAATCCCTAGTGAATACATAGATATTTGGAATTATCTGAATGAATTCAAGTTTCCTGATGGTGCCAATGCAAAGACTAAGAGAAAGATTACTCAAGCCAGTCGTCCATATTCTATACTGCATGGAGCATTATTTCGAATAGGACCTGATGGACAGTACAAGAAGGCAGTTGGACGTGATCAAGGAAAGGAGCTGCATCCTGGACACCAACAACCCATCCAGGAAGCCAACACAAAGGTGCCCCCCATTCCCTCTGGGAACTCCTAACCCTACGCCAAAATAAGTATATTGTAGTTGCCACAGATTTTTAACCAAGTGGGTTGAAGCTAGCTAGGCCATTGAAAACAACTTCCATGGATGAAGTGGCAAGGTTCATATATGAACGCATTGTCACCAGATTTGGTTGTCCATTAGAAATTGTAACAGATCAAGGAAAGCCACTTCATTAATGAGGTGGTAGAAGCCGTCAATAAGTTTTCTATTAAGCACAGGAAGGCAACAACATACAAGCCAAGCACAAATGGACAGGTGGAACGAACAAATTTTGTGTTGTGTCAAATTCTAGCAAAAGATGCAGCCTTGCAGGTACATAAATGGGATAAAAGGATTCATGCAGCATTGTGGGCATATAGGGCAACATCATCAAAGTCAGCAACAGGATACTCCCCATTTCAGTTGGCCTATGGCATTGATCCAGTTCTTCCTATTGAGTTTGATATTCCCACTGTGAGAGTTATGAAAAATGAAAGGATGGATGAAAGTGATTCAGTAAAAGAAAGGTTGGTACATCTTCATTTGCTAGAGGAAATGAGGGAAATAGCAAAGGATACAAGCCATAAGAAGAAAATGAAGCAGAAGGAATACTTTGATCAAAAGATCCGTTGGTCTCCATTTCATGTGAATGACTTGGTTCTAGTATATGATTCCAGATACAAAAAAAGAAGACAGAGAAAATTTCTTCCAAAATGGATGGGGCCCTACAAAATAGCAGCTGTGCATGAAAATGGTACGTACCGACTGGAGGAATTGGATGGCACTCCCATTACGAAATGGGTCAACCACGACAAGTTGAAGATTTTCCAAAGCACCAGAATAGTCTACTCCGACTCCGAGGACGGAGTAGAAGCTAGGAAGGGGGAAGATGTCGACACTAAAATTTTCCTCCGTAATTTCTATTTCATTAATGTATGTATTAGGAATAGGATGTTGTTAAGTATAATTAGTAGTAGCGTCTGATAGAAGATAACGGCGCCGTCAGTACGGTGCCGCCAATAATGTGGAGTACGGTAACAGTCAAAGTACAATAGGAATGTTGTAAAAAGTAAATATTTGTCGTAAGTGGTCCGGTAATGTTAAAATGTCAAAGTTTGGGTAATTAGAGAAGTAGGGTCTACATGATTAGGAATTAGAAATATTATATTGGTAATAAGGACAAGGAGTGAGGTCATAAATATTTTGTGTATTTTATTTGTAAAAAGTCTAAAAATGTGGAACCCATGTAAAATGATAAGGTTTATCTTATCTTAAAAGATAAGCTTACATGTACAGATAAGAGTTAAGGTATGGAATATGATTCGTCAGAGTGGATTTCTTATCCTATCTTAGAGATAAGATGGATAAGCCTGGAAGTTCTATAAATAGAGAGGCCACCCCCCTCATTTAGCATAGAAAGAAGTAGTAGTGAGAAATATTGTAGGAAGTGTGCAAAGGAAGCCATCAGTTTTAAAGGTGTGTTGAAGAAGCCATTAAGAGGTGTAATTGTAAAGTTTCTCCCATAGTCTTGTGAAAGGCAAGTGAAGTCAATAACACTTGAAGTACCTCATGGGTGAGATTGTAACAATTTCATGTTAATATTATAATTTACTTTGATACAGATTGGTGATGACAATCTCCCGAAAAATGGCATTCAGCATAAATGACATGATATTCCCCAAAAAAATCGTTCTTCCACATCATCTACGAGATCCTTTCTATCTCTTTTCTTCATCACGGATCAGGTGCACATATTCCTTTTTCACATTTTCACATTTTACATACTTTTTACTCATATACACGCGTATTTGACTACTTTTTCTTTCTTTTCTTTTGCAGGGCCGTCCTTATGAAAAGCGGTAGTCACATCATCCTACATTATCACACATCAATCACATCAGCATCTATATAAACAATGGGTACAATCGTGACATATACACATGTTTCTTCGCTAGGGTCATCATCATCATAACTTTTTGCACTTTCTCCTCTCTAATTTCCATGCTCCACATTATTATCACTCCACGCTTTCTCTTGTATCTTGGCATGCTTTTCTTAATAAATCTACATGGCTAGTAGGTACACATCTTCAATCTACTTTATGTTATCAAGATTTTTCTCACAAACATAAAGTGGGGGAAAATGTAGACACTAAATCACGCACTTTCGCTCATAAACATAAAGTGGGGGAAAATATAGACACTAAATCACGCACTTTGGGTATATATCTAGTCTTGATTGCATACTACTATTCATATGATTCCGAAGTGAGAAAAGTACTAATTAACCCATGTATTTGGCCATCTGTTCTTGTTTTTTGTTGTTACTTTTGGTCTTGCATTCTTTCTAGCCTAGTTTATCTTTTTACACTTCAACATTTCTCATCCTGGACACCAACACCCATCCAGGAAGCCAACACGAGTTGCCCCCATCCCCTCTGGGAACCCCTGACCTATTTTTACTTTGTTTACATATTTTGGGTCCTTTCTATCCATTTGGGCATCTAATCTTTTTGGTAGTTAGCCTTTTTGAGGTTAATTATGATATTCAAGCAAGGTAATCATATAAATATAAAGTTATGTGATCATAATAAGGTACCAAGAACTAAGAATTTACTATCACCACCTAAGGTTTCATCCATCAAGGCATATAAGAGCTCTATTGCATCTATCTAGCTTAATCACAAGGGACACAAGGGTTGGTTTTATGAATTGCACTTCATATGAGGGAATTTCATTCTATTCCATACACACATTTACTACATTTCTTTACATCTAGCTACTTTCTCGCTATCCAAGTGTGACTAGCACAAGAACAACCTAGGGAACAATCTCTCTCTCACACACACACACACACAAATAGAGAACTACATTGGGTCTAAGATGTAGTGCTACATTCAGTTGTAATTCCACCATTGTGGTGGATGAAGACATTTTTACCCCTCATTATGCATCTTTAGTTTTTAGGATTTAATGTCTATTTGAGGGTTTTACAGGTCTATTCTTCATTGCATGTTTCCAACGACTCTAATGATCATTATGTGAATCTTTATTGATAAAATAATATCATCAACAAACATATTACAACCTAAATAATTTTGGTTTCTGAGCATTTCCACAGACCCAGACGCCCAAAATTAGTACCCCGAGCACCCATGGGCCCCCATGTCCCTCTCTAGGTGCCCCCATTCCACCTTATCTATCCATATCTATGTTTTCCTATGATCCAGTGTGATAGTCAGTGCTTTGGATTTTTCTAGTTTCCAGTCTTGTACACCTTCAAAAACATTGCGAATCAACTAAAACATATTACCCTTCTTTTCACATTAGGGTTTCATTATTTATTTCTTAGTTTACTTTAGTATATTTTAGTATTTCATTGCATCACTTATTTACTACTACTATAACATCGGATTAGGAATGTGTATTTACATTTAAGCTTAATCACTCAAGGATGGACACCCCCTATGGGTGCCACAAGAACAAAGAACAAATACCAGGTGCTTAGTCCATTGGATAAGGATTTGGGGAAACAAAACACTCAATTCTTTCTGAAAATATACATTACATTCATAACATAATACTGGAAATGTCTCGAAACTTGGTCACTATAGACCAAAGCACAGAAAACTGAAACAAATCAAGGCAAAAAAACAAAAAAAGTATACATTGTACATTGATCATACCTAATCCCTTGGCTTAGTCCAAGAAATATTTGAGGTACCTATCATTAACAAGAAACTCCCACAAATTTCTTTCCAAGGTCTACAAAAAGAAAGTATGCTCCCCAATCTTGATATCAATATAATAGGGTCCTATCTAGAGGGAATCAAAAATTCCATGTTTGCCTTTATCTTCGTGCATTTTGTCCCATAATAGGAAAAAGTCTCCGACATTGAAAACTTTTAGAGTGATCTTCTTGTCAAATATTTTCTTAAGTCTTTCTATGAACTTGAGATGTCTTTGGTGGGACCCTCTTATTTCTTCATCCAATTCCATATTTTGATTGATCATTTTTTCATATGGACTAACATCTTCTCCCTCTTCAAATTGTTACACTGAACTGATATGAGGAGAGTTGTAAGTGCAGAGGCAAAAGAGATTTAATTCCATAAACTAGCTCAAAATGAATCTTTCTAGTAGAACTCTTGGTGGTAACTTTGTCTTCCCATAGTGAAAAAATGATTTTCTCACCCCATTTCCTTTTATTTATCTCTAATTTTCTTCTGATGATCTTTAAGCCACTTTTTTATTACTTGATTCTTCTTAGTCGTTTCCTTGAGGTTTATAATTTGGTGTATAAGCTAAGTTTATACCATAATCTTTACACATGGTTGCTACCCGGTTTAATTCCTAGCTCATGACATTTTCAACAACTATCTTGGAAGGAACTCCAAACCTACAAATTATGTTATTAAGAGTAAACTCCATGACTATCTGATGAGTTACCTTTTTGGCAGGAATGGCTTCAACCCATTTGGTAAAGTAGTCAGTGGCTACCAATATCCACTTATGACCAACACTTAAGGAGTCTGATATCTCACCAATAAATTCCAATCCCTGTTGTTTAAATGGAGCTTCCATAGACACCGGTTGTAAGGGTAGGGACCTAGAGGCTTTCTGTCTTCCAGAAAAATGTTGAAAACTCTCACATCTTTGAACCAAAAAGTCAAAATATTTGAACAATGAAGGCCGCCAATAATCTTTCCTTAAAATTTTGTGGGTAGTGAGTCTCCCAAGAAAATGGCCTCCACACACTCCTCCATGAAATTCTACAATTATCTTAGGTGTTTCTTCTTTAGTGATACATCTCAGCAAAACTCCTTCTGGATTCTTCCAAACCAGTCCATGATCAGTCAAAATGTACTTTTGAGAAACCATCTTGAGTGTCCTCCTTTGATTTTTTTCTAAGTGCATAGGACAATTCAAGTTCATCAAATAATATACTATATATTTATACCAAACTAAAGTTCTCACCCTTTTATGAGGATGTGGCCCATCTTCTTCAACATTATGTATTTCAATGACTTAGAACATATTATTGGGGTTAGATGTTGGGCAAACCGGTTGTATAGATATATCATACAAAGCATACAAGTAATAAACATAGAAATAACCAACATAAGAAAATACATAAGATATAACGTGGTTCACCCAGTGTGGACTACGTTCACCAAGAAACAATCAATATATTATTCAAAGCTTAGAGGTTGTACAATTGAATATCTACAATCTTCCACACTTCTACTACGATGTACAATACTTTTCGTCTCACAAGCTTTCTCTAAGCTCTCACCAAGAATTCCCTCTTACAATTCTCCCAATCTAACCTCTAACCCTAGCTTCTCTAGCTTATATAAACCTATACAAACTTAGGGCACTTTATCCATTCATTTACAACCATTAGATCAACTTTATAAGAAATATTAGATCTAATTCCCATGACTTAAATATAAACAATCACGCACAGGTAACTGAATCCGGTTACCCTAACCGATGTCGGTTCCTAGTTTGTCCCAACTAATGTTGATTAGTATGTTAGGTGACCGATGTTGGTCAGCCAATTGATGTTGAATACTATGTAAACCTGCAAGTTGTAAATAAATCATCCTAATGTGAAGCAATTAAGCTCCACAACTCAACAATCTCCCACTTGGAGATAATTTTTTGCACTATGCCTTACATAGCTCCATTCTTGGATCCTTTCCTTGGATTTGTTTCTCCCTCTTCAAGTCTCAAACTTGAAGACCAACAAAAGTGGAGTATAGCTCTAACTTCTCCTTTTCCAATGACTTTGTTAGCATTTCCATAGGGTTCTTATTTGTATGAATTTTCTCCAATTTCAGCTACCCATCCTCCAATACATTTCGTATGAAGTGATATCTCAATTGAATGTGTTTTCATTCTTGAATGAAATGTTGAGTTCTTTTCCAAATGAATCACACTTTGACTATCACTGTACAATCTACAATCCTCTTTCTCCTTTCCCAACTCTTCCATGAAATGTTCATCCATATCATCTCTTTGTTAGCCTTTGGTAGCTGCAACATACTCGTCCTTGTGTAGTAGACAAGGCCACAACCTTCTGCAATCTTGAAATCCAGCTAACTGTCATCCCACCTACTATGAATACATATCAAGTGATTTTTATCCTAACATCCAAATCATCAGTCATATCTGAATCAACATAGCCTTGCATAAATAAGTATTTAACCCTCCATAGCATAAATACATGTTGGATGTCCCTCTCAAATACCTGAGAATCCATTAGACTACTTTCCAATGCTCTTTACCTAGATTGGCCATAAATATTCTCACAACTCCCACTGCCTATGCAATGTCTGGTCTGGTATAAACCATAACATACATAATACTTCCAACTATTGAATCATATGGAACTCGTGCCATGTACTTGACCTCCTCATGTGATGTAGGACATCGATCTTTGCTCAATTTAAATTGTCCAATCATAGGTGTACTTACAAGTTTTGAATTTCTTATATTAAATATTTCCAACACCTTATTGATATAATGTTCTTGAGAAAAATACAATTTCTTATTCCTCATGTCTCTGTAAATTTATATGCCAAAAAAATTATTTGTGGCTCCCAAATCATTAATTGCAAATGTGTGAGCTAACTTTTCTTTAAGCCCACTAATTTCCTGCATAATAGATCTTAAAATAAGCATATCATCCACATACAATAACAAAATAATATAGCTCCCATTTCAAGCTTCTTGAAATAAACAATGGTTAGATTCACATCTCATATAACTATGCTCATGCATGAAACTACTAAACCTCATATATCATTTCCTTGGAGCTTGCTTGAGCCCATACAATCTCTTTTTTAACATGCACACAAGTTTCTCCTTACTCTTGACCACTTGACCTCATAACCAAGTGGTTACTGCATATATATCTCTTCCTTGAAATCACCATGAAGGAAAGTATTCTTGACATCAAGTTGCTCTAAATGCAAATCTTCTACTGCAACTAAACTCATAACAGTACGAATGGAAGTAATTTTTATTTACAGGAGAAAATATCTCACCAAATTCAATACCTGGTTTTCTGTGTAAATCCTTTTACCACAAGCCTTGCCTTGTATATTTTTTGTCCACCCTCTTTTTCCTTAATCCTATAAACCCCTTTGTTCTGCAATATTTTTTTACCAGTTGATAACTTAACCAAATCCCATGTCTAGTTTCAAGGAGTCCATCTCCTTATCCATGTCATGCTCCCACTGCACGTGGGTCTCATCATGCATTGCTTCTTCAAAACTCTTTATTTCACCACTATCAGTCAATAATAAATAAAATAAGGAAGGTGAAAATATTTCTGGAGGTCTACTTACCCTTTGCGACCTTCTCAAAGAGATATGGGCTTCCAGAGGCTCAATCTGTATGTCTTGTATATTAGTATCCATCTCTGACAGTGACTGTCATTGGTCACTTGTAACCGATGTCAGTTCAGCTAACCAACATCAGTCTTCACTTCTAACTGACATGTTAGTTCAGGTGCTCTGATGCCAGTCCAGTGTCACCCTGACATCAGTTACTGTGTAAACATGTAGGTGTCAATTTTAAATCCGAGAATACATTTTCATCCATAAAATTTCCAATCGGTTCATCCTTGGGTACCAAAACTTGATCCATGTGCATTCTCTTTTCATTCCAATCAATGTCATGAGTCCTAACAATCTTAGCATCTTCTAAATCCCAAAAACGGAATCTAAAATCACCAGAGCCATAACTAATAAAAGTTCATCTCTTGGATTTAGCATCTAACTTCTTTCTATTTTCTTTATCAACATGCACAAAGGTCTTCTGAACCAACTACTCTAAAAAAATAAAGATATACCTCTTTTCAAGTCCAAGCTTCTTTTGGTATTCCACCATCTAGTGTACTTGAAGGCCCACGGTTAATTAAATAAATCGTTTTGTATACTTCTTCTGCCCTAAACTACAAGGGTAATCCAACATGTATCCTCATGCTTCTTGTACGTTCCATGATTGTCATATTCATTATTTCTTCAACACCATTCTCCTATAGTATTCTAGGAACCGTTCTTTTTCTGCATATTCCATTCACTAAAAAATAATCATTAAAATCCTTACTGTAGTACTCACCACCATTGTCAGATCTAAGGCATTTTAACTTTGAATTTGATTCATTTTCCACAATGGCTTTCCATCTTTTAAAAGTCTCAAAAATATCAGATGTACATTTGATACAATAAACCCATACCTTTCTTGCGGCATCATCAATGAAAGTCACATAATATTGGGTTCCTGCATGAGAAGTTCCCTGAGTTGGTCCCCACACATCTGAGTGAACAAACTCCAATTTTTGCTCCTTATTTGTTTCCCCAAATTAAAGAAATATCACTCTCTTTTTCTTTCCAAATATGCAATGCTCACATAAGTCAAGATCTAATTATTTCAAATTTGATAACTTACCCTTTTCCTTTAAGATTTGCATTCCCTTTTCACTCATATGTCCTAGCCGAGAATGCCACATGCTTGCATCTGCATCTAAAGTGGATAGCATAGAAAATGAATTAGTAACACATGTAGACAAATATAATGTTCCTACCTTCTTGCCTCTTGCCACAACAAGGGGTCCCTTAGTAAATTTCTAAGAATCGGTTGTGAATGTAACCATGTAACCAAATTCACCTAGTTTTCCTGCAGAAATTAGATTTCTCCCAAGGATTGGCACATGCCTCACATCTTTCAATATCCATGTATTTCTGTTATGAAATTTTAGATGAACTTCTCCTTTACCAATAATATTGCATGCTTCATCATCTCATAAATAAACATGCCCAAAATTACCCTAAACATAAATTTTGAAATAACCCTTATTAGGGGTAGTATGAAAAGAAGCTCATGAATCTAAAACCCATGATTCAATTTTATTATCTAAGGAGAGAATAAGGGCATATTGTATTACCTATGAAGATGTAACATTTTCCTCTTTACCTTTCTCTGGTACATTCTCTTTGTTTTCTTTGAACCAACAATCCTTCTTTGCATGTCCTTTCTTTCCACAATTTCAACAGGTTATTCCTTTACCTCTGGATTTAGATATGTCATTCTTAGACTTTGATTTCTCGTTATTCTTGCTCTTAGATCTCTCCTTCTACCTTCCCCTATTTTCTACATTCAAATAATTTCTAGATGATAATTCTCCTGTAATTTTCCTGTGTATTTCTTCATTCAGGATTATACTAACCACATCATCAAACTTTAAAATATTAGTAGCAGACATTGTATTACTAACAACCATTACCAAGTTATCCCAACTATCTGGAAAATAGCATAGAAATAAAAGTGCTTTCACTTCATCATAAAATGGAATATTCACTAATTTTAATTGATTTACAATAGATAGAAAATAATTCAAATGACTTGATGCAGATTCACCTTCTTGCATCATAGAATTAAATAATTTCTTCATCAAATAAACTTTATTTGAAGCACTAGGCTTTTCATATAAATTAACTAAATATTTTAGTAACTCTACCATGGTTGTTGCTTCGTTAATATTCAAAGCCAAAAATGCTGTCAGGATCAATCTTATATATCCCAGAGCCTTTCCGTCAATAATTTTCCTTTCTTCATTAGTCATCTTTGTAGGTTTTTCCTTTTCATCCAACAATAAGTATAGATATTTCTAATACAGATAATATTCCACCCGCATCTTTCATAATTGATAATTATGGCCATCAAATTTCTCAACTTTGTATTTTCTATCTACTGCCATTGTTATAGCTCCCACTCAATTAGAAATCCCTCTATGAGTAAATCTGTCAACACACAAAACCCTCAAACAAAACATCTCTAATACCAGTTGTTGGGGTTAATCACACCAGTTGTACAAATATATTATTCACACAAAACCCTCAAACAAAACATCTCTAATACCAGTTGTTGGGGTTAATCACACCATTTGTACAGATATATTATTCAAATCTAAAAATACAATCAATAAATGTGAAAATAAACCAGAAGAACAATACACAAGATATAATGTGGTTCACCCAGTGTGGGTTACATCCACCAAGAAAAAACCAATATATTATTCAAAGATTCACAGAGGATATACAATGAAGATGTGCAACCTTCCACACCCCTCCTGGAAGTACAATAATTTCTTCCCCATAAGCTTCTCTTTTTCTCTCTCCAAGAATTCTTTCTTACAATTATGATCAATCTTACTTCTAACCCTAGCTTTCTAGCTTATATAGGCATATACAAACTTAGGGCACTTTAGCTATGCAATTACAACCATTAGATCAACTTTATATCAAAGGTTAGATCTAATTCCCGTGACTTAAATAAAATTAATCATGCACAGGTAACTGATGCCGGTTACCCTAACCGATATTGGTTCCTACTTGCTTGACCGATGTCGGTCCCTAGGTGACCGATGCCGATCAACCGACTGACGCCGGTTATTGTGTATTCCGGAAAGTTAATAAAGCATGCTAATGTGAAGCAATTAAGCTCCACAACTCAACACTTTTTCATGGTGGTCATTCTTATGGACAAAGGAAGAAAGAAAGATAGAGCGGCCTTTCCGTGGTTTACTGAGGGTTGGTTATTTACAAGTAGATAGAACCAAGATAATTTTTAATATACTAACTTCGATAGGTTGACCAATTTTAATTTTTGAGAGGTGAAAATTATGGAAAGATATTTTTACATATATCTAGAAGGCCTCATTAAAGTATTTTACATATTGAGGAGTAACCAACGACAAAATATTTCTGGGGTAGTGGGCGGATATGTGAGTAACATGAGTCAATATATTCAAATAATAGTATCGAACTTAAGAATTAAAATGTATTACATTTAATTTAAACCATTAAGAGGGGTTCCTTCAACATAAAAATGATAATTATAGAAAAATGAAAATAAAACTTGTAATTTTATTGTTGTACTTCAATCTAATTTTAGATGTTGTATTACTATCTACCATCTAGTTTCCAATTTGATCTATATTTTTAGAATTATATTTTAGCAGTTCGTTAGTTTGTAGTTATAGATAAATATGGGATGTTAAATTCGTGAAAAGAAAAAAAGATAGAAAATTTAAAATCCAACAAAAAAATGAGAAATCTTTATTGCACGAGATAAAAATTTTGGCATTATATTTGAAACTTATCTCTGTTCTTAAAAATTAAATGACTATACTAAAAATAATATCTAAATTTTCAAGAAAGGATATTAGTTTTGTAGCAAATAAGGTGCAACTCAAGATTGTGAAACAAATTTGATCTTGTTCATGACGAAATGATGTATGAAATTTTCTCAACGTTTCCCATTGACAAGATGTTCAAAATCCAAATCATCTATCATTTATGGCACAACATGGCTTACTCATATCACCTCTTTCGCAAACTATGACAATAACAGAACAACAAGCAATGATTTTTATTGTTCAATAGGAACACATGGTTCAATTAAAGCAATCATTTAGTTATAACAACCTATCAACTACAATCAAGTATGACACCAATGTGATAGTTTGGAGAAGAATTGAAAACGTAATGAAAAAAAAAATTACTATTTCATCAATACAGTGGTAATAAAGTTATCAACATTGCTTCAACATACATAATTTCATATACGCCTTTGGCATAATTATTAAAAAAAAATCATATTTATAGAGTGTAGAGCATATGGGTTTTTTTATTTTAAATATTCCAAGATTTCTCGACACATCCATATCTAGTTTTGTTAACTTACACAACAAGATAACAATGTGGGACAACACATGGTGAGATTCAACAACCGACACTAAGCCAACGTTTTAATGTTTTGTATGGTTGATGTTTGAGGTTTTTGGGCTTTACGAAAATATGGTTCCAATGATTATAAATAAATTAACCTTGGGGATAGACATGAAACGACACATAGGGTGATAGAGTGGCAAGTTGAAATGGTCTCCTTCAGTCCGGTAAATTAGTGAATTCTATCTTATTATACACAATAAGAAATAGTGACATGGAAAATTTTGTCCCATCAAGTCAACATGAACAAATTAGTCATACAAATCATGTATTTATTATTAATATATAAATGCATTACAATAAAAATAATATAGTGCACTATTACGGAAAAAACAAGTGCCCATATGTACAAATAGGGGGAATAATAAACAACTTTGAAGTACGCTCGAAGAGCATTTGATCATTCACCCTATTCTCGGAAATGCATCTTCTTGATGGTCATATACATCCACGTGATTACTTATTTTAACACGTGTTACAAACATATTATTCAAACTTTAAAACTAGAGTTGGGAAAATCCTTTGATGGCGTATTTAGAAATCTGTAAATTAAAGATAAAAATTTGGAAACTTTCTATGGATGGTAGGTACACCACATGCATTTCAATATAAATGGATAATTTTTCTCCCCAATCTAGAAAGAAAAGGGTATGTAAGGGAGAGGATCCAATTGTGGAGCATGGACCAATAATGGTGAGGGTAGATATAAAGTTAAGGACTAGTACATGTCAATTTCTCACTTAAAATTTGAAAAAAAAGTAGCCAATAAAATGAGGCACATCAAATCGCATCAAACAATCACCTAATCAAATCATACCACATAAGTGGAAAAAATGCAAGACATAATGCCCTACAAATGGTCCACCCTAAATTTATTTGTATGGAAAATGACTTGATTTAAATACCTTAAAAAACCACTTTCCATTCAATATAAATGCTCAAAAGAAAATATTTAGATTAAAAATAAAAAAATCTATTAAAGGGATTTTTTTTCAAAGTTTATGGTTGTTATATGGATTTTGTAAACCCCTCAACTTAGGGTGCATAACTATTGGCTCCTCTCCCTTAAGTCAAAGACTTTCGTGAATAAATTTGTTTATCCCCTTTGTCATGTCAATGAAGCTAACCATAAGTTTAACCTCATTTTTCCATAAAATCTATCCAAAATTCTTGTTGTCTGACTACTGCAATGCTACCATGATCGACCATGGGATACCTATTGGGTTGGTGGAGGGAAATTGGCCCATTTGATTTCCCCTCCTCATAGGATAAGCAAGAGGTAGGATAAGCAAGAGGCAATAAGAGAAGTTACCGCAGGCGAGGAAAAAATAAGATTACCTCCTAGAGTGTTGCCCTGTATTTAGGAACGAATGTAGGTATTTTAGACATAAAAATTTCAAAAGTTCGTAACCCAAAATTAGATCTCAAGGGATTCATGGTAGGAGTTTGAACCGTGTTTAGTTTTTTTAGCAGTTATGATTGTTAAAGGAACCTAAAATCAAATTAAGCATAAAAAGTCACCTGTGCTAATTCCCATATGGATTTCCCTATTGTTGGATGGATGTTGTCATCACATGTGCAGGTGGAAAATAGTGTGTTGCATTTTTCACTGCTTCTCAACAAAATATTTGCATCTACCTTGTGTTTCCACCACATTTTTGCTAGCTCCCACAGACCTACAATCAAAAACACATCAATGTAGTGGTTTAACAATGCTTGTGTTTTACTTGTACAGTTTGTTTAGGACTTGATGCATTCATTCACGCAAACCACGTGGACGTCCTGGATTCACGTGCGTCGACATCTCTTTAAACGTGATTTCCATAGTTGGATTTTATGTTCTGTGTTCTAAACGCAACTGAGCTCACTCCCATTTGGAACACCTTCACCATAATAAATAATTAATATTTTTACTTTACATTTATACTAGTAGACATATCTTAAATTATCTATTTGAAAACTATTTACATGTATCAAGTTTCACATGCTTAGTTTAGATCTGTTAAATAATTTAATCTATTTAAGTATAGTGATTTCCTATTCATTTAAAAAACTAATGCGAATTAAATAACAAATAATCAACATTTGCTATTAGTTAGGTACCCTTCCTTGTCACTAGCTTATAACTAATTATAACAATGGGCTACCTACTATTGTTAATGTTGATTCAAACTTTACCTCCTTCTTTGCTAAATATTTACAATAAAATCTTGTAACAATTGCAACAATAGTATCAACCATATTGCCTTGCTTAATATCTAAGCATGGCTTTGTACTATTTATATATGAGATTGTACTTATATAATACAGGTAGTGTGAGTTTATTTTTATTTAATAAGGGATCATGCACATGGAAATGGTGGAAAAAAGGAGCTCATAAGCACGAATTGTTGTCGAAATATAGATACATGTAGTCATTTTTATGCCCTTAGAACAACATTATAATCCCATGTGTGTTGGCCTATCACCCAGCGGGCGTTGGACGCTCACCTGAGGCGTGCACGAGCACCGAGGCCCTCCTTTATGTGAGAATTTTGAGAAGTGGTCATCGTTAACATATTAAATGTAGAAAGGCAAATGATCATACATGCATTCAAAAAGCATAAGATGAATTATTATACCAACATACTCATCCAAAAGAAACACCACACATATATCATAGCTGATTTAGAAAAGGGACTAAGGTTTACACCCATGAACAATATATTCATAGTAGAACCATATATTCATATTCATCATAACCCAACAACCACATTATATCCAAAAGGGTCATAACAAACCAATGCATCAATAAGGAGATTTAACTCATGTAACATAAGTCTAGTTGTTCTTCCCTATTTACAAAAATTTAGCAGACCCATTGTTGGGATTAACACACCAGTTGTACAGATAATACATTAGATCCAAGCATACAAGCAAATAAAAGCAGATATTCTACCAGAAGAAATGCACAAAATAAGAGACATAATTCAACACCCTATTTAACGTGGTTCACCCAGTGTGGGCTATGTCCACTAAGAAACAAGCCAATCTATTATCCAAAGCTTTGACAAGATATACAATGAAGATTTACAATCTTCCAAACCTCTCAGATGTACAATACTTTCTTTCTTTCAAGCTTTTGCTTCTTCTCCAAGAATTTTGTCTCTCACAATTATTCTCACAATAATCATCAACTTTTGCAAGTTCTTCTTAATTCTTACTTCTAAACCCTAGCTTTCATGCTTATATAGGCGTATACAAACTTAGGGCACTTATCCATGCAATTACAATAAATAGATCTACTTTAATACTAAAAATAAATCTAATTCTCATGAGTTAATTAAAACATGAATACACAGATAACTGACACCGGTTAGACATAACCGATGCCGGTTCCTCCTTGCTTGACCGATGTCGGTCATAGGTGACTGATGCCGGTCCCTCCATAACCAATGTCAGTTACTATGTTTTCCAACAAGTTTCACATTGCATGCTAATCCGAAGTAATTGAGCTCCACAACTCAACAATCTCCCACTTGGAGATTAATTACTACACCATACCTGTAAAATGTTATTCTTGGATCCTTCCTTAGCTTTATTTCTTCCTCCTCAAGTCTCAAACTTGAAGACCAACAGAAGTGGAGTGTAGCTCCAACTTCTCCTTTGTTAATGGTTTTGTTAGCATATCCGTAGGGTTCTCACTCGTATGAATCTTTTCCAGATTTAACTTCCCATCCTCCAATACCTATTGTATGAAGTGATACCTCAACTGAATGTGTTTCATTCTGAAATGAAATACTGAGTTCTTTGCTAAATGAATTGCACTCTGAATGTCACTGAACAATTTGCAATCATTGTGTTCCTTTCCCAACTCTTTCATGATCCTACTCATCCATATCATCTCCTTGCTAGTCTCTGTAGCTGCAACATACTCTGCCTCTATAGTAGAAAAAGCCACAACCTTCTACAATTTTGAAATCCAACTAACTTTCGTCCAACCTGCTGTGAAAATATATCAGTAGTGCTCCTCCTACCGTCACGATCTCTATCCATATCTGAGTCAACATAGCCACATAATGAAATATTTGAACCTCCATAGCATAACTGCATGCTAGATGTCCCTCTCAAATACATGAGTATCCATTGGACTAATTTTCAATGATCTTTACTTGGATTGGCCATATATCAACTCACCACTCCCACTTCCTGTGTAATGTCTAGTCTGGTACAAACCATAGCATACATGAGACTCCTAACTACTGAAGCATATGGAACTCGTGTCATGTATTTTACCTCCTCTTATGATGGAGGACACTGAAATTTTCTCAATTTGAAGTGTCTAGCCATAGGTGTACTAACAGGTTTTACATTCTGCATCTTGAACCTTTCTAACACCCTGTAGATATAATCTTCTTGAGACAAATATAATTTATTGTTCTTCATGTCTATGTGTATTTGCATGCCAAGGATTATTTTTACAACTCCTAAATCCTTCATAGCAAATGTGTGAGCTAGATTTCCCTTAAGCTCACCAATGTCCTACATACTAGATCCTACAATAAACATATCATCCACATATAATAACAAAATAATATAGCTCCACTTTTCAAGCTTCTTGAAATAAACACAATGGTTAGATTCACATCTCAAGTAACCATGCTCATGCATAAAAATATCAAACCTCGTGTACCATTACCTTAGAGATTTTTTGAGCCCATATAGACTATTTTTCAACATGTACACTAATTTCTTCTTACCCTTGACTTCATACCCAAGAAGTTGCTGCATATAAATCTCTTCATCAAAATCACCATGAGGGAAATCCGTCTTAACATCTAGTTGCTCTAAATGTAAATCCTCTGCTGCAACTAAACTCAATACAGTACGAATATAAGTCATCTGAACAATAAGAGAAAATATTTCACCAAAGTCAATACCTACTTTCTGTGCAAATCCCTTTACTACAAGCCTTTCCTTGTACCTTTTCTGTCCACCCTCTTCTTCCTTAATCCTATAAACCCACTTGTTCTGCAATGTCCTCTTACCTGCTAACAACTTAACCAAATCCCAAGTCTGGTTTTGTTCCAAGGAGTCCATCTCCTCATCCATGCCATGCTCCCACTGCACATGAGTCTTATCCTACATTATTTCTTCAAAAAAATTTGGTTCACCATTATCAATCAATAATAAATAATATAGAGGTGTAAATCTTTCTGGAGGTTTACTTACCCTTTGTGACCTTCTCACATAAGTTTGGGGGTACCAGAGGCCCATTCAGGACCTCCTGGAAATTTGTATCCAAATCTTTCAGTGACCGATGCTGGTCACCTGTAATTGATGTCAGTTTTTGCTAACCAATGTCGATTTGGATATTCTGTAAACCGATACCCGGTTTTGCTGACTGATGTCAGTCAGGGGTCAACCGGACACCGGTTTTTTTTTTTTTGGAATTGAGCGTAACTTGAGGGTGTTGAAAGGACCCACATCCTTATACAATTGAGGATTTTTTGAGGGGATCTACAACCTAGTTATAATGAAGGGGAACACTATTAGGAACCCAATTGAAACAACCATGAAACCATAGCAAAGATGCAACGACCAATGAAAACGACTGCAGCGAGTGGAAAAACTATCAGTGATTAAAGTGAGAGGAATAGCCACTAGCTTCAACAATGAGAGCAGTAACCACCGGTGTCAACAGTAAGCAAAGCAACCACCAGTATTAGCAATAAGAGGAGCAGACACGACAGTAGTGAGAGGAGCATCAACAGAGAGTGGAGCAGCCACCATCGTCAGTAGCGAGAGGAGAAGTGAGAGGAGCCACCAACGTCAACAGCGAGAGGAGAGGCCACCAACGTTAATAGTGAGAGGAAGAGTCAACAATGTTAGCAGCGAGGAGGAGTCACCAACGTCAACAGTGAGGAGTAACCACCAGTGTTAGCACGAGCAGAGATATTGCCTCTAGCGATGAAACCACCTCCAAGGAGGATCATGCCTTGGGGGGATTTGAACATGGGTTTGCAAGCACACAACCATATGACTTGTCCACACCACTCCCACCCCATCAGCAAAAACTATGGATGATAAATGCTTTTATTATACCAGAGCTATGAAATGAAGTGGTTTTTTTAGAGGAGCACTTTCTCTAAGTGGGACATGCAGGTGGGCTTGTGTCCTTAATGTCCACCGAGAAATATGCATTCGAAGCACCCCATTGTGTTCCTCTTGGTTCACATGGAGAAGTTCGAGCCCTACCTCAAAGTGTCTCCTTTGCTACTTATTGAAAGTGTCCAATGGCCTCAATGGGAATGGAACTTGGGTTGATGATTACAAATTACTTGTCACTCACCAATAGACCAAGACCTTGAGTCCAAAAATTTAGATGGTAAACGATTTTATTATACCATAGCTACGAACTGAAGTGGTGGTTTTAGAGGAGAACTTTCTCTAAGTGGGACATGGAGGTGGGCTTGGGTCCTTAATGTCCGCCAAGCGATCTGCATTCAGAGTGCCCCAATGTGTTCTTCTTAGTTCACATGGAGAAGTTTAACCCCTACCTCAAGGTGTCTCCATGGCTACTTATTGAAAGTGTCCAATGGCCTCAATGGGAATGGAACTTGGGTTGATGATTACAAAATACTTGTAACTCACCAATAGACCAAGACCTTGAGTCCAAACTTTGGATGGTAAACACTTTTATTATACCAGAGCTATGAACACGAGTGGTGGTTTTAGAGGAGAAATTTCTCTAAGTGGGACATGGAGGCAGGCTTGGGTCCTTAATGTCCGCCGAGTGATCTGCATTCAGAGCGCCCCATTGTGTTCCTCTTGGTTCACATGGAGAAGTGCGACCCCTACCTAAAGGTGTCTCCATGGCTACTTATTGAAAGTGTCCAATGGCCTCAATGGGAATAGAACTTGGGTTGATTATTACAAACTACTTGTATCTCACCAATAGACCAAGACCTTGAGTCCAAAACTTTAGATGGTAAATGCTTTTATTATACCAGAGCTATGAAATGGAGTGGTGGAGGAGTACTTTCTCTAAGTGAAACATGGGGGTGGGCTTGAGTCCTTAATGTCTGTTGAGAAATCTACATTTGGAGCACCCCGTTATGTTCTACTTGGTCCATATGGAGAAGTTCGACCCCTACCTCAAGGTGTCCCCATGGCCACTTATTGAAAGCATCCAATGAACTTAATGGGAATGGAACTTGGATTGATGATTACAAACTACTTGTAACTCACTAATAGCCCAAGACCTTGAGTTCAAAACTTTGGATGGTAAACACTTTTATTATACCAGAGCTATGAACTGGAGTGGTGGTTTTAGAGGATCACTTTCTCTAAGTGGGACATGGAGGTGGGCTTGGGTCCTTAATGTCCACCGAGTGATCCGCATTCAGAGCACCCCGTTGTGTTCCTCTTGGTTCACATGGAGAAGTTCGACCCCTACCTCAAGGTGTCTCCATGGCTACTTATTGAAAGTGTCTATTAGTGCAGAATCATAGCACCCCCGAATGGCATGGGTGTGAAGTGGGGCATTTGGGGTGATTGCACAACATGGGACCATCTCTCAAGCTATGGGACTTGTAAAACTTGAGATGGACCTCTGAAGAAAGCCTGTTCTTGCTTCCTAATCTACGTACCACAAGCTAATCTAGTGTAGGAAAAACCTAATCTAACCTAATCTAACCTTTCCAAGGGGACATGGATAAAGAGAGAGAGAGAGGGTGAAAGAGCTTACACTAAGCGGTGATAAACCAGAAAATGAAGTGGTTGAATCATAGATCTGACTACCTAAAGTGGAGAGAGGTAAGAAGAGGAGAGGGTGGAGGAGATGCACCATAGACCAGAGATATATTTCACACAGACACCACTTCAAAACCCATTAAACACGGCTCCCAGTACCTGCAACAAACATTATATACCCTACAACGACAAGAGGTAAGAAGAGACAACAAAATGAGCCAAGGATAGATAGATGCTTCACAAAATAGATTCTATTGCTCCAAAAGGTTACACGGTACATCGTTAGTGGGCAAGAGGCAATAAACGCCATTACAGAGCCATGGGAGGAGGTTAGATTCTACATTCTACCCTAAGGAAGAAAGAGAGAGGGAGGCAGAAGAGAAAGGATGAACAACCGCTTGAATGTGCCCCTCCTTAAAATATATAAGAAGAATATGAGAGAGAAGAGGGAAGAATTTGAATCCCGCTCCAACCACCATGAGATGTGCATTGAATCTTGTTCTAAAAGCTTAACCATCGTCAATCAATGCCACTCTAAAATCCACCCACAATATGTTGATTTTGGTTCCCTCTGTCTGCTCGGTGTGCCAAGGAAGAAGAACGACGGATCGAATCAAACCCGATCCAGTTGTTGGATCAAAATAGATTTTGTAATAATGGCCTAGAAGACATTTCTTCATTTTTTCCCCACCAAACCTCTCCAAAACTAAATTTTTAGATCCCATGGCATAGATGAGGCCGAGATCTTTCCAAGGGTGCTAGATTTGTTGGATTTCGAGCACTAAGTTAAAATATATCCCCATTTGAAATTTGAATTGGGCCCGTACAAAATGGTGGGAACCAGCTACCAAAACGGCCCCCCTTTTCTTTAAACTAGACATGTGGAGGGTTGGCGCATATCTGAGGGCAGCCTTTGTATTTTGCTTTTGAAGTTGCAACAGGCTGACACGTGGATTCTTCCACGGATCGCTTAGTTTCTTCATGTTTTGGCTAAGTCTTTTTCTCAGCGGGGTCATATATCTGACAAGAGACACACAAAGGCCTGACACTTGTTTGGAAACCTTCCCCCAATATTACTCTTGAATTAGCATCATGCTAACACTTGACATCCTTCGTTGGCATGTCTTTGCTTTGACTATTGAACCCTGACCTTGTCCCTTTATGAAACTGGACACAAGGAGGCTTCGTGCTCATTTAGAAACCCGCTCAAGATTTTACCTTTGAAGGAGTTTTGGGTTGACACGTGGAAGCCTCCACAGGCTCTTGGAATTTTCAACGGCCTCTCTTACCTTTTCAAACCCAAAACATGTGGCGAGCTAGCGCTCGCTCTCCATTCTTAGTCAATTTTGGACCCGCTATGTCCCATTCTTCAACTTGGACTACGTGGCAAGCCCACGCTCATTTGGGCCTCCACTTTTGGATTTTCCTTTGGAGATGCACCAAGCTGACGCGTGGAAGCTTCCGCTAGCACCTTTATACTTAGTTTGTTTTAGGCCCGCCCCATCCGCCTTTTTGACTTTTAGCTGTTGACTATGCCTCTCTTTGGGCCTGGGACACGTGGGGGCCTGACGCTTGTTCGAGCCTCCCCTTTCAGATTTAATCTTTGGAGGTGCATCGTTTGGAAACTTGGTAGCGTCCATTGTCTCCTCCATACCTAGTCATTTTTTGGGCTCGTTCTGAACTATTTTAGAGCCTGACGACTTTGAGATTTCATTTTTTCTTTTCTTTGAGCCTCTTGCTTTTTTTAACAGTGTCTTCTCCTTCCCCGACCTTGCTATTCCATTTTAGAGCCTAATTGCAATCTGTTTGTTGGATTTGAAGCACGGTTTTGCTCAATAGAGTCGTTTCTTGAATTTATTCCTACACAGGGTCGTGGCTGATCCAATTTTTACTCGAGGGAAAAATATGGATAGTAATTTGGTGACTTGTAGGGGCATCTGCTTGCTAGATGAAGGGACGAGTAGCCTTGAAGCATCCATTGGGCATGGAGTCACAATTAATGGCCTGATACTGACCCTTATTTCAAAATGGACTCTCTGATTTCCCACCTTTGCTAACCTCTTCCTGACCCTAAACTTGCCCACATGTTTGCACTCTCAATTTTCATGAGAAATCTTGAAACAAGGCTTTTAAGAGTAGAAAATTGTTTTGACCTGGGGCTTTCATCTGTCCCTAAATAGACTATTTCGAAACGACTTTAGTTGCTCTGTATTTGTTTCATTTTGAAATTTGCAACTGTTACAGGTAACTAAGGATCTTTCTGCCACAAATAGTGAAGGGCCTGGCCTCAGTAGATCTGGAAAAATATGAACAAAACTTATGTACAAAGACAAAATCATACATGCCTCAAATGAGACATGTAGAGTGTACACAAGCACTTCTTTTGATGGAAACAAATTCTACTCCTACTCCTAAACTAACTAGAGAGAAAGGGGCCAAACAAATCCTACCACAGGAAAGGGGAAGTAGCTTCCCTTTCTCA
Organism: Taxus chinensis; assembly: GCA_019776745.2. Classification (NCBI taxonomy): domain Eukaryota; kingdom Viridiplantae; phylum Streptophyta; class Pinopsida; order Cupressales; family Taxaceae; genus Taxus; species Taxus chinensis. Next base: position 374,938,635 of record CM034155.1, read on the forward strand.
AGAGAGGTAGCCATGCAAATGAATTAACACTAAATATGGCTACCTGTATGAGTGAAAACTAAATTTAAGTTGATCCTCCACCCATATTAGTAATGTATCAACATTAATGGAAAATACCTCCTCAAGCTGATTGGCAGTGGACTCCTGGAGGTGTTGATGGTGACCCTTGGTGTTTTGATACTCATCCTCATGCCTTGAAGTAGGCATGACTAGTTTTGGCTTCTCTCTTGGCTCTAATGAAGCCAAGTACCTGATTGGGAAAGGTCTGGTCTTTTGAATTTGCCCATGGTTCTGAACTTTAACTCCAAGAATGGAGCCCTCTTACTGACCCTCATGGATGTATGGTGTGGGAGGAATGGTAGCCTCATACTCTTTCTCTTCCTCTGTAGCAGGTGTGACTTTTGGAAGATAAAAATCTTCCAACTTTGATTTAGGAGGCATGTTGCAAACTACAGGTTGTGCTTACACATTCTCCTCCAAGGAAGCAGATTCTTGTGATTGAAGAATGAATGATGGGGAAGAAAATATTGCAATTTCAACTAGCTCCTTCTTATCAAAAAATTATTTTGAGTCTGATAGGAAATCAAACCCTTTACTGTTATGTTGTAACAAGGTCTTTCCCTTTTGCATGATGATCTTAGAATCTTCATTCTTTTCACCGTATGAAGCCTCATCTTCAAATATGAAGCTAGTGAGTTCAAGCTCTTCCAAAAAATCAGACTTTTGGAGAAGTTATAAGGGAGAGGGTTCTATACTTTCTTGTGAAACTGGCTCATGATTCATTTCCTCTAAATATGTCTTGGTCACCTCCATATGCTCCTCTTTAACTAGACTTGGAGATGGTTGTACTTCTTCCTTCTTTTGTGAAGAACATGAAAGACTCATATCTTCCAACCTTGGTCTCAGAGAGTTGTTATGAAGTACAAATTGTTGTCCTTGAATGTCCTGCTACAAGTACTCTACCTCCTCCATGGTGTCCTCTTGATATGAAAATTTCTCACCATGGTTCCCCTCTTCCTCAAAAAATAAGTTTGAAAGTTCAAACTCCCTTCCTATACAAACATTATATCTTGAAGGGGATGATGTAGGAGGAATAACTATAGGTTCTTCTGTAGCCTGCTCTACACTTGGAGCCTCTGAAACTATATGGTCCTCCTCCTCTACTGCAAACTCAGCCTCATCCACCACTGACTCTTCAACCTTGACCTCCTCTATTGGCTTGACCATCAAGGGGATCTTTGTAAACCCAAATTTAGCAGCCCAACTCTTCAAATTTTCTGTCGTTTCTTCTCTTTTGGGCTCCACTTCTTGTTGTTTTCCTTGACTGGATTCTTGAGTCTCTTCCCAACATGGACTTGGGAAAGCAATCGGAGTGATAGGTTGGGGCTCGACCAGCTTTGTAATTGTTTGTGGTGGGGAGGGAGGTGAAACTTCTTGTTTTTTTGGAGGGAATGACTGCTTGGGAAAGGAAAGGGGAGAAGAATTGAAATGGGATGGAAGACCAGGAGATGGAGGAATGAAATCAACACTTGAGGCAGCAAGTGAGGGGCTTGACTCTTGATTATGCTGAAATGATAAATATTGAGAAAGAGAAAATGAAGGACAGGGAGTTGGTGATTGACTTACCCATTGACAAGGTTGTCTTGTGTCCAACTTATAAGCCTTAATATCCTCAATCCAACGTGTAAGTTGAGGAAACATTTCAACCATGAAGTCAATCTTTTCCTGAGGGTTATAATGTCTTAGAAAAGGGCCTTCCCATGGATAAGATGCCCTGCAACCAATCTTGAATGCCTTCATTTGTGCTATGGCCCTTGACTGAACCATGTCAGCCTCCATTTTTTGGATCTTCTCCAGAAAACTAGCATTCTCCACATAGTTGTCACCATTGTATGTGTCCCCTTGTTCATGATAAGCTTCATGGAAAAAATGACTTTGACCCTACTTATATGGGTAAGCATAATGGTCCTGGAACTGATTATAATGCTGAGATGGAGGAGTTGGGAAATGCCTTGGAGGTGGATTGCACTGTTGTACGTGTGATTTCCACGAAGGGAATGAAGTCATGATTGCACAACTTCATGAAATGGAAGAAAAATGGGAGATATGGAAAGAAAAATGAATGAAGGTGGGTGGAAATGGATGGAAAAGATCTAAAACTTTAGAGATGGGGTTATTTACCAGAAGGAGTCACCATATGTGCTTTGAATGTGCCTCAAAAGGATGAACCTTAACAGGAACACACTAACCTATTAAGATGAAGTGGTAAGGTGCTTCAGACCTATCCCATCGAGCATGCCAAAACTGTTAGTGCAGAATCACAGCACCCCCGAATGGCCTGGGTGTGAAGTGGGGCATTCGGGTTGATTGAAAAATATGGGACCATCTCTCAAGTTATGGGACTTGCAAAACTTGAGATTGAGCTCTGGAGAAAGCCAGTTCTTGCTTCCTAATCTACCTGCCACAGGTTACCCCAGTGCAGGTAGAACCTAATCTAACCTACTCTAACCTTATCAATGGGACAAGGCTAAAGAGAGAGAGAGAGAGGGTGAAAGATCCTACACTAAGCGGTGATACACCAGAAAAGGTAGTGGTTGAATCACAGATCTGACTGCATGAAGTGGAAAGAGGTGAGCAAAGGAGAGGGTGGACAAGATGCACCACATACCAGAGATATATTTCACACAAAAACCACTTTGAAACCCATCAAACACGGTTCCCAGGACCTACAACAAACATCAGAATATGCACAGTATACATTGTGACGACGAGAAGTAAGAAGAGACAACAAAATGATCCAAGCATGGACAGATGCATCACGAAACAGATTCTATTGCTCCAAAAGTTTACACGGTACATCATTAGTGGGAAAGAGGAAAGAAAACGCCATTACAAAGCCATGGGAGGAGGCTTAGACTCCGCATTCTATCCTAAGGAAGAAAGAGAGGGAGGTAGATGAGAAAGGATGAACAACTGTTTGAATGTGCCCCTCCTTAATATATATAAGAATAATAGGAGAGAGAAGAGGAAGAATTTGAATCCTGCTCCAACCACCATGAGATGTGCATTGAATCTTGTTCTAAAAGCTCAACCATCGTCAATCAATGCCGCTCTCAAATCCACCCATAATCTATAAATTTTGGATCCCTCTATCTGCTCGGCTTGCCAAGGAAGAATAACATCGGATCGAATCAAACCCGATCTGGTTGTTAGAGAAAAATAGATTTTGTAATAATGGCCTGGAAGACATTTCTTCATTTTTTCCCCACCTAACTATTAGTTCGAAATCACAACACCCCCAAATGAGTTATGAATCCGCTTTTCTAAGGCCGGGTCATTTGGTATGATTTTCATAACATTGGATCATTTCCCAAGCTATGGGACTTAAAAATGGGAATGATCCTCCAGAGAAGACTGGTTCCTCTTTCTAATCCTAGCACTAAACTACTTCTAAGAAAGGAAATGTGACTATTTACTCCTAATATAACAATTTCAAGGGACCAGGGAGAGAGAGCATGAAAATAAGGAAATCTCACACTACAGAGGTGATAACACCGAGAAAAGGGAACTGTTGATCACAAACTCAACTACCTGAAATGGAGAGAGGTGAGAAATGGAGAGGATGGATAGATGCATCATAGACCAAGGATAAAGTTCACACAGAACACCATTTCAAACCCCTTAAACACAGCTCCCAAAACCTGTAATGGACATCAAAGATATGCACAATATACCCTACAATGGTGAGAGGCGAGAAGAGAAAAAAAATGAGAAAAGGATGGACAAAACACATCATGAAATACATTTTATTGCTCCATGAGTTCACACAGTACACCATTAACGGGAAAGAGGCAAGAAAATGCCATTACAAAGCCAAGGGAGGAAGCTTAAACTCCACATTCGACCCTGGAGAAGAAAGAGAGAAGGGGGCAGGGAAGAATAATGAACAACCACTAACTAACCTCTTGAAAATGTGCCTCTGTTTACAATATATAGCAAAATGTGAAAAGATAGGGAAAACATGAGAAAATCTAATTCTCTGCTCCAACCACCAACAACATTCAAAATTTGGTCGAGAAAGTCAAGGATCCTCTGCAAATTCCATTCCCCAATGCATTTTTACCAGCTTGAGGAGAGAACAACCATTCTTCATTAATTTTGACCTGGTTAAAACTGGTTTTTTTTGTCTTTTCCCATGCCAAAATTCATTTTTGTATTTTCTCCCACAAGTATTTACCCTACAATGGTGAGAAACGAGAAGAGAAAAATTCCATGATGAAAAGAAAATCAAAATTCAAAATTGAAGATTCCGGATCTTTCCATTGGTACCAGATTGTCAAAAATGGAGCTTTGGATCAAAAGATATGGCCTTCTGAGTTTTTCCTTAACATTTCCTGTAAATTTGGCTTCGGGCAAATTTTGAAAATTTTCCTTGCAAATCTTCTAATGATGTGGCATCCATTGGGGTCAGCGGAGATAGGGGCTTCCTTTTTCCCATTTTACATTTTTTGACAAAAAGTCAAAAATCCAATTTACCCCGAAGTCCCGCATCCCCGCATTAGCTTTTTGATGGCGCCGTGGGTCACATTTTGATTTTATGCCTTTTTGAAGAAAAGGAAATTTTTCACTTTTTCCTCCGATGCCCTGCTGGTCTGAGTTCCTTTGGCAAAAAAATGTCCCAAGCTCCACAATCCCGCATTGGGAAAAATTTCCCTTCTAACTTCGCCGAGTCATAACTAAAAAAATACAAGGAGTTAGAAAGAGTTCTTTACCTTTCTGGAAAGGGGAAGAAATTCTCTATCTGATGGAGCATTTTCCAAAAACCTTTGAATGATTTAAATGTCTAAAATCTGGAATGAAGCACAAAAGGTAGTAAGTTAACCCAAAAATAAGGGGAGCTTATTTTGGTTAACAACTTTGGCGACTCATAGGGGTCATCTGCCTGTTAGATGAATGATCAGTGGCCTTTTTTACATCCATTAGGCATGGAGTCAAGCCTAATAAAATGATTCTGATCTGAACTCTAAAACTCTGACCTCTGAGCCATTTGGAAACCCACTGAAACTTGAAGTTGAACTTCACCAAAAGCCAACTGAATGCACTGTGCAAGAGCAATACAAAAACACCAAAAACTATGTACAAACTAAAAATCATACATGCTCCAAATGGAACATGTAGAGTGTGCAAACCACTTCTTCTGTTGAAAACAAACCTACCTACACTACTCTAACCAAGAGAAAAGGGAGCTCAAACAAATCCTGCAACTGGCAGGGAGAAATAGCTTCCCTTCCTCAAAAATGGCAGCCATGCAACTGATTTGGCACTAAACATGGCTGGTTGGATGAGTGAAAAACTAACTACAAGCTGATCTTCCACCCAAATCACTGGAGATAAGACCAATACCTCTTTTTGTTGCTCTGCATTTGGATTGAAAAGGTATGGCAGTGGATCCTTGGTGTTTTGTAGCTCATTTCCTCGATACCCTGTCAGTAGGCATGAATGGTTTTGGCAAATCTCCTTTGGCTCCAATGAAGCCAAGTACCTGATTGGGCATGGTCTGATCCTTTGAATATGCCCCTTGTTCTGATTTTTAACTCCAAAAATGGAGTCTTCTTATGAGACCTTCCTGGGTGGATGGTGTGAGAGAGATGATGACATCCTCCTGCCTTTCTCTCATCCTCCTCCTTTGAAGAACATAGAAGTTATCAAGATCTTCCAACCTTGGTTCTAGAGGGCCATTATGTCTTTTCCCAGGTTGTTGCACTTGGATGTTGTCCATTTATGGCAGCAATTTTGTCCCACTTGGAAGGTTGAAGATGGAGGATATTTAAAATGATGTTATCTCCTTAGGCTCCTCTTCATTAAATTGCAGATCTTCCAAGTTTGACAGGCAGTCTGCCTCCTTGTTTTCCTATTGCATGTGAAGAAAAAGCTCTGGGGAATCTTCTCCTCCATGGAATGCCTTGACAGTGGAAACTAGAGGGAGACAGAAGACTAGAGGAAACCATGGAAAATCGAAAGCTCGGGCAAGGTAAAACTCTCAAACAAGATGTAAGCTTTGAAAGATCAAAGCCTGGGCATTCAAAGAAGGACTGTTTGGGAGCTTCGGGATAAGAAGAAACAACAGGATGAAAAGTGGGAGGCAAGAAGTGCAACGGGTTCTTATGTTAGGATGCCTGATTCTTTCTTTACACAATATTACATCTTGGGTTTTAGATTCAGGGGCTTCTTTCCTGCTTCTCCACAAGGCATTATTTTGGATTATGTTCAAGGAGATTTTGGGCATGTTTTCTGAGCCTTCAGCATAGTTGGAAAATTCTGTTCAGGTTAAGATGCAGAATGGGACCACTTGGCTCTTCAACCTTGACAGACATGTGCCTGATATTGGCTTGACCATGGGAAAGGTGATGTTTGTATTGTGATATTTACCCAAATTGGAAGGTTAGCAGCTTGTGGTGGCAAGAGGTCATCAGGTTGGAACCTTGTTATTTCTGATAGTTCTGTTGTGGCTTCAGATGTAGATACAACATTTGGCACTATAGGCTTTTGATCCATTGACATAAAGAAGAATTTGCTTGAGTATCTTCAGAAATAGGTTTGGATAAGAACTGCATATTGGGAAAGTAAGAAGCGAGTAAGGTTTCTCAAGGTTGGGGTTCAACCTAGCAAAGAAAGAGAGTAAGTTAGAGCTTGTACATTGTGATGTGGTGGGGACCGACTCAGGTGGATCATCTCTTGGGGGTTCAAATTATTATGTTACTGTTTATTGAGGGGATGCATTAAGGAAAGTTTGGGTTTATTGTATTAGAAACAAATCTGGATGTAGACACTTTTGTTAAATGTAAAAAGCCTTGGTAGAAGAATGCAATATGATCTTAAGCTAAATATGTCTCAGGTCAGATAATGGGTATTGGAGCAAGAGAATTTAATGATTACTGTTCTAAGAATGGAATCCGTAGGCAACTAAGATGGTTCCAGGAAACTCTTGATCAGAATGGGGCTGAAAGGGTGAACAGAACAATTGGAACGTGCTAGAAGCATGAGGTTACTGCAAGACTACCTCTTTCTTTTGGGCAGAAGCGGTGAGCAAAGTTGTGTACTTGATAAATAGAGGACCCTCAAGTGCCTTGGTGGAGGCTTACCCATCGATAAGAAAGTTGATTATTCATTTCTTAGAGTCTCTGGAAGGTGTTTGTTCATCATAAGCAAGGATGATAGGACCAAGCTAGAGGCTAAATCTCATTTATTGGTTATGGCAGTGATGACATTGGATTTCAAGTTGGGGTATTAAGGACATTTCAATCATTCGGTCTAGGGATGTGGTCTTTACTGAGAAATTCTGTATAAGCAGGGCAGGAAAACAAAGAATCTTGAAAGAATATGTAGTGGTAGAGGCCTTCCGGATTTAAAAGTGACCCATGAATCAGTTCAAGAACCTACTCAACAGCAACCCCAAACTCATATAGTGAATGCCTTCTAGGGTAAGAAAAGAACCTGAACATTTATCTCCTTCTCTTGACTATTTAACTCACTGAGAGTCCAGAGCCAGAGAGCTTTGATTTTAATGCTTGCCAGTAAGAAGTGGGACCAAGCCATGGATGAGAAGCATAAGTCTCTCATGGAGAACCATCTTATTTGCGTGAAGCTACCGGAAGGCAAAAGAGCCTTGAATAAGTGGGATTCATAGTTAAAGATGAAGAAGGAGGGAAAGAAAATATACAGACTCTACTCATAGAGGTAATGCATAGAAACTAGATCATGGATTCTGATTATAATGTTGATCCTGTAGTAAAAATGTCTATTGGGAAATCTAGGAATAGTTGGAGACTTGACTATAGAACACTGTAAGTGTAAAAACTGCATTTCTCCATGAAGATTTGGAATGAAGTCATGATTGTAACAACCTCATGGAATGGGCTATGAAAATGGTAAAGATGGAAGAGGAAACTAAAGAAGATTGTATGCCCTGAAACAAGCTCCACGTCAATGGAAAGCTTCATGATGGAGCAAGGTTATATCATATCTCATTCTGACCATTGTGTGTATATAAATTTGAGGTTTTGATCCAGATGGACATGATGGTTTTAAAAACATGCAGGAAATAAAATTACCAAGAAGCAGCTAAGTGAATCCTTTGCTATGAAGGAGTGCCAAACAAAGCCTGAATATCTTCACCAAGAGTAGGAATGGAAGTTGACTTTATCTGAAGAGTCATTAAGAAGGTCTTGGAAGGTTTAATATGCTTCTAAAACCTGACTCCTTTGGCAGGCCATTTCTCAAAGGAGCAATGCCAAGACATTGTTAGTGTGAAACCAAATGTCCAACCGTACCTTACTTATCAGCAGTTGAGTTATGGATGTATGCTATGGTGTGCACTAGGCCTGATATTGCCCATGCAGTGGGAGCTAGTGAGTAGATTTTGCAGTGAACAAGTTGGATCATTCCCCAGCAATAAAGTGGATCCTTTGCAAGATGGGACCATGGGGACATGCTACTGGATCAGACAACTTTACGTGTTTATGTAGATTCAGACATGGCTGGAATCCTAGACACTAGGAGGAACGACAGGTTATATCTAACTGAAAGTGGGACATCATGTGGATTTCACTGACTACATAAGCTGGTCCTAATACCACGGAGGCTGAGTATGTTGCTGCCACAGAGGAAAGCAAGAGATGATTTGGTTACAACAATTGCTTGAGGAGAGAGCATAAGCAGGAGGAATGTAAGCCAGAGAGAGATTGTCAGAGTGTGAAAATAAAGAACTCCTACACATATACAGTTAAGGTACCATTTCATAGGACAACTTTGGAGGAATGAGAAGTTGAAGTTGGAGAATCATTCAAACAGTCAAATCCTGCAGACATGATGAAAGGTGGTCAGAGAGGGAGAAATAAAGTTAGTGTTCAGGTTGGTCTTCACAGAAATTAGTGATCATGAAAAGCTTGCTCAAAGGAAAACTAGTCTCCAGTGGGAGATTGTTAGGTTGCAGCCTGTTTTCATGTGTGAAAGTGATTTGAAAACTGTACACTAAGAGTACTGTAAACATGGCTGGTTGGATAAAATCCCAAGGCTGAATTTTTTTTGGCCTCGAAAAATGCACCCGACATATCGAGCACATACTGATCTCATATGGGAGAGTTTTTGTACCCATAGGTTTATGAGACGGGTTTTGCCCGTAGAGAAGTAAGAATGCAACAGTTGTCTATTTATATGGTCTTATGCATAATAGATGTAAAAAAATATATTCAGATGTGTTTTGAATTCGGGTGTGAGTTCTGTACAGTTTGTTGAGGATAGGTCATTTGGGTATTGTATTGAGAGAATAGCTTATAAGAAAATCTGAGCAAGTGATTCATGGTACAAAGCCCAAATTAGGTGAACCACGTTAAATACTGTCTCTTTGTGCTGTGTTGTTTTATTTGGTAATTTTATTTGAGATCTTGTAATAAGAGCATATTAGTTTCTATTGTTGCGATTCTGGCAGGGATTATTCTGCATATTTTATCCCTGAACCTAGCTGAGATGAAACGGTGCCACTAATTTTGGCAGATCCTTTGAGCTCTAAGTGAAAAGTATGATTGGGCATTTGAAATCCTTTGAATCGGGTCAGTACAAAATGGCAGGATTTTTAACTACCAAAATGGAGCCTCTTTTTTTAAACCAGACTATGTGGATGGTGTGAGTGCATGATGACTAAGGGCAGCCTTTGTATTTCCTGCTCCTTTGGAGTTGCACTAGACAGACACGATGGCTTCTTCAACGGCTTGGTTCTAGAAGGGTCATTATGGAATGCAGGTTGTTGCACTTGGAAGTCTATTCCTTGCAATGCAGCAATTTTGTATATCTTGGAACCGGGGGACAGACGGAGGCCTGAAACTTGATGTTGGAAACCTTTCCTTAAAATTTTCTCTTCATTAAAGCAATGCTAACCCTAGTGGTACCCTCCACTGGCATGTCTGCAATTCCTTGTTTTAACCCTATTCCCTGTCCCTTTACCTCCTCGCATGGTGCCAAAACATGATCTGCTCACTTGAAATCCGCTCATGAGTTTTCACTCTCAAACAGTGTCAATTTGACACATCAAACTCTTCTTCACATGCTCTTAGAGCTTTTGAACGGGATCCAACCTTTTCGGACCCTGAAGAATGTGGAAGGTTCTATGTAGCTCTTCTCCACTTAGTTGTTTTTGGGTTACATTGTGAAGATGTTTCAGAGCCCGAAGATGGTACTTCACCATTCCTTCTCCTGCAAATTAAAACTCAGCCCTATGGCTCTTCAACCTTGACATTTTCTTTCTCCTTCCTTGAGGGGATCGTTATTCCAAATTTAGCAAGCCCAACTCATCAGATTGTTTGCTAGATTTGAAGCACAGGTTCACTTGGACATAACCGTCTTCTTGAATTTCTTATTGACAGGGATTTTGAAAATTTTCCCCATGTCACTTCATTAAAGTCCCTCTGATTGCACTGATTACAGGATTTCAACCATTTTCTTTGTAATTATTTTGTCGGTGGAGGTAGGTGGATGACTTCCTGTTTTTCTGAGGGGATGATTGTTTGGATAGGTAAAAGTGACTCGCAGGGGCAAGAACTAGATGAAAGGACCAGTTTCCTTGAAATATCCCATTGGGCATGGAGTCAAGGAGATGGCCTGATATTGATCTTGTCTGGAGCCGTAAGCCCGACCATTTGCACTCTTGATCATTTCATGAAATTTGAAATAAGGCTTTTGGAGTAGAAAATTGAAGACTAAGAGGTTTTCACCTATCCCTAAATGGTTGTTGACTCAAAGACGATAGTTGCCCCGCATCTCCTGTTTTATTGTGAAAGTTGGGGGTAGCTTTGGCAATCAAACTATAAGTCTTCTGCCTGAATGGCTGTAAGGGTCTTGGACCTTAGTAGCTCCCATGGAGCAATGTGCCCTGCAACCAACTTATGAAAGACAAAATCATACATGTTATCCTGAGACTGCAACCAGTGTGCACAAGCACTCCATTTTGCTGAAAAAAAAATCTACTCCTACCCCAGTAACTAATCCTCTGCATTAACTATCGCCAGGTCATGATGGTGACCCTTAGTGCTTTGATAAGATTGCCCTGAAGTAGGCATGACTAGTTTTGGCTTCTCCCTAGCTCCAATGGGGTAAGTACCTAATTAGTCAAGGGATCTGATCCTATGAAGATGATTTGGAGGAGTTGGGAAATACATTGGAGGTGAACTGCATTGTTACTGTAAGTGTGAGTTCCATGAAGGGAATGAAGTCATTATTGTACAACTTCATGGAATGGGAGAAAATGGAAGAGATGGAAGAGGAAAATAGACCCAAAATGAGTGGAAATGGATGGAAAAGGTCTGCAACTCATAGAGTGGGTTTTGACTAGATGGATTCACTAGATGTGCTTGAAAGTGCCTCCAAAAGCTGAAATCTTCACCAAGAGAACATCGAACCTAATGAAGCGCAGACGTAAGGTGCTTGAAATCTGTTCCACTGGGCGTGCCAAAATTGTTAGTGTGAAATCACAGGACCCTCAAATGAGCTACGGATCTGATTTTCTAAGGTAGGGTCATTTGGTGTGATTTGCATAACATTGGATCATTGCCCAATTTGCGAAATTTGCAAATCGGAATGATCCTCTATACAAAGTTGGTTCATCTTGGGAATCCTAGCTACCAAAATACTTCTAAGAAAGTAAATGTGACTATCTACTTTTGAATACTGAACACGTGCCAAGGGAACAAGCGCATGTTTGAGAGAGAGAGCCTTTGTATTTTGCTTTTGAGAGAGAGCGCCGAGAGCAGACACGTGGCGTGAAAATTTCGTGAAATCGCTACAGTTTCAAAGGTGATAGCACTGAGCTAATTGAACTTGTTGCTCAGCGGGGTCATACTACATCTGAACCGGAGAGACACACAGAGGCCTGGACACTTGTTTGGACAGACCTTCCCCCAATCTTAATCTTGAGATTAGTTTCGTGCTGACACTTAACATCCTCCTCTATCCTGTCTCTACTTTGACTATTCACACCTTGAACACTGTTACTTTCATGAAACTGGATGCGTGGAGGCTCTGCGCTCATTAAACAGAAACCTCGCTCAATACCTTTTACCTTTTAATGGACATGTTGAGATATGACACGTGGAAGCCTCCACATAGCTCTTGGAATGGTTTCAACAGCCTCTCTTAGGCCTTTTCAGACAACAAAATGAGCAAAGGATGGAAAAAAATGCATCATGAAACAAGGAGTTCACACAGTACACCATTAACAAAGAGGCAAGAAAATGCCATTACAAAGCCAAGGGAGGAAGCTTAAACTCCACATTCAACCCTGGAGAAGAAACAGAGAAGGGGGCAGGGAAGAATAATGAACAACCACTAACTAACCTCTTGAAAATTTGCCTTTGTTTACAATATATAACAAAATGCGAAAAGATAGAGAAAACATGAGAAAATTTGTTTCTCTGCTCCAACCACTGAAAAAATTCAAAAATTGGTCGCGAAAGTCAAGGATCCTCTGTAAATTCCATTTCCCAATGCATTTTTATCAGCTCAAGGAGAGAACGGCCATTCTTCATTAATTTTGGTGGTTGAAACTGGTTTTTTGTCTTTTACCATGCCAAAACACGTTTTTGCATTTTCTCCAACAAATATTTATCAAAATTCAAAATTGAAGATCCCATGATGAAGAAAATCTCCGGATCTTTCCATTGGTACCAAGATTGTCAAAAATGGAGCTCTGGATCAAAAGATATGGCCTTCTGAGTTTTTCCTTAACGTTTCCTGCAAATTTGGCTTCGGGTGAATTTTGAAAATTTTCCCCACAAATTCGCTGATGACGTGGCATCCATTGTGGTCGGTGGAGGTAGGGGCTTCCTTTTTTCCATTTTACCTTTTTTGACAAAAATTCAAAAAATCCAATTTACCTCCGAAGTCCCACATCCCCGCATTAGCTTTTTGATGGAGCCGCGGATCGCATTTTGATTTTATGCCTTTTGGAAGAAAAGACAATTTTTCAGTTGTTCCTCCGATGCCCCGCTGGTGCGAGTTCCTTTGGCAAAAAAATCTCCCAAGCTCCGCAAGTCCACCTTGGGAAAATTTTTCCTTCTAACTCGACCGAGCCATAACTAAAAAAACACAAGGAGTTAGAAAGATTTATTTACCTTTCTGGAAAGGGGAAGAAAATCTCTATCTGATGGAGCATTTTCCAGAAACCTTTGAATGCTTTAAATGTTTGAAATTTGGACTGAAGCAAAAAAGGTAGTAAGTTAACCCAAAAATAAGGGGAGCTTATTTTGGTTATCGCTAACCTCTCCAAAATTAAAGTTTCAGATCCCATGGCGCAGACGAGGCCGAGATATTTCCAACAGTGCCAAATTTGTTAGATTTTGAGCACTAGGTTAAAAGATATGCCCATTTGAAATTTCAATCGAGCCCGTATAAAATGGCGGGAACCAGCTACCAAAACGGGCCCCCTTTTTTTTGAAACTGAACACGTGGAGGGCTGGCGCATGTTTGAGGGAAGCCTTTTGTATTTTGCTTTTGACGTTGCGTCGGGTAGACACGTGGCTTCTTCCGTGGCTCGCTCAATTTCTTCATGTTTTGGCTAAGTCTTTTTCTCAGCGGGGTCATATATCTGACCGGGGACACACAGAGGCCTGACACTTGTTTGGAAACCTTCCCCCAATTTTACTCTTGAATTAGTTTCGTGCTGACACTTAACATCCTCCTCTATCCTGTCTCTACTTTGACTATTCAACCTTGAACCTGTTACTTTATGAAACTGGATGCGTGGAGGCTCTGCGCTCATTTAGAAACCCGCTCAATATTTTACCTTTTAAAGAGTGTTGAGTTGACACGTGGAAGCCTCCACAAGCTCTTGGACTTTTCAACAGCCTCTCTTACCTTTTCAGACCCTAAACACGTGGCGAGCTGGCACTCACTCTCCGTTCTTAATTGATTTTGGACCCGCTCTGTCCCATTCCTCAACTTGGAATACGTGGCAAGCCCACGCTCATTTGGGCCTCTGCTTTTAGATTTACCTTTGGAGATGTGCCAAGATGACACGTGGTAGCTTCTGCTAGCACCTTTATACTTAGTTTTTTTAGGCCCGCCCCATCCACCTTATTGAATTTTTGCTGTTGACTCTACCTGTCTTTGGGCCTGGGACACGTGGGGGCTTGACGCTTGTTTGGTCCTCCCCTTTCAGATTCAATCTTTGGAGGTGCACTGTTTGGACACTTGGCAGCATCCACTATCTCCTCCATACATAGTCTTTTTTTGGGCTCCTTCTAAACTATTTCAAATCCCGACGACTTCGAGATTTCGCCATTTATTTTCTTTAAGCCTCTAGCTTCTTTTGACATTGTCTTCTCCTTCCCCAACCCTGTTATTTCATTTTAGATCTCGCTTGTAACTTGTTTGCTGGATTTGAAGCACGAGTTCACTTGACAGAGCCGTTTCTTGAATTTATTCCTGCACGGGGTCATGGCTGATCCAATTTTACCTGGGGGAAAAATATGGATAACAGTTTCCAATGGCCTCAATGGGAATGAAACTTGGGTTGATGATTACAAACTACTTGTAACTCACCAATAGACCAAGACCTTGAGTCCTAAAAATTTGGATGGTAAACGCTTTTATTATACCAGAGCTATGAACTTGAGTGGTGGTTTTAGAGGAGAAATTTCTGTAAGTGGGACATGGAGGTGGACTTGGGTCCTTAATGTTTGTCGATCGATCCGCATTCGAAGCACCCCATTGTGTTCCTCTTGGTTCATAAGGAGAAGTTTCGACCCCTACCTCAAGGTGTCTCCATGGCTACTTATTGAAAGTTTCCAATGTCCTCAATGGGAATGGAACTTGGAGTTGATGATTACAAACTACTTGTAACTCACCAATAGACCAAGACCTTGAGTTTAAAACTTTGGATGGTAAATGCTTTTATTATACCAGAGCTATGAACTTGAGTGGTGGTTTTAGAGGAGAAATTCCTGTAAGTGGGACATGGAGGTGGGCTTGGGTCCTTAATGTCCGCCGAGCGATCTGCATTCGAAGTGCCCTGTTGTGTTCCTCTTGGTTCATAGGGAGAAGTTCAACCCCTACCTCAAGGTGTCTCCATGGCTACTTATTGAAAGTGTCCAATTGCCTTAATGGGAATGGAACTTGGGTTGATGATTACAAACTACTCGTAACTCACCAATAGACCAAAACATTGAGTCCAAAACTTTGGATGGTAAATGCTTTTATTATACCAGAGCTATGAGCTGGAGTGGTGGAGGAGTACTTTCTCTAAGTGAAACATGGAGGTGGGCTTGAGTCCTTAATGTCCACCGAGCAATCTACATTTGGAGCAACCCGTTATGTTCTGCTTGGTCCATATAGAGAAGTTCGACCCCTACCTCAAGGTGTCCCCATGGCCACTTATTTAAAGCATCCAATAAACTCAATGTGAATGGAACTTGGATTGATGATTACAAACTACTTGTAACTCACTAATAGCCCAAGACCTTGAGTTCAAAACTTTGGATGGTAAACACTTTATTATACCAGAGCTATGAAATGGAGTGGTGGTTTTAGAGGATCACTTTCTCTAAGTGGGACATAGAGGTGGGATTGGGTCCTTAATGTCCACTGAGCGATCCGCATTCGGAGAAACCCGTTGTGTTCCTCTTGGTTCACATGGAGAGTTCGACCCCTACCTCAAGGTGTCTCCATGGCTACTTATTGAAAGTATCCAATGCCCTCATTGGGAATGGAACTTGGCTTGATGATTATAAACTACTTGTAACTCACCAATAGACCAAGACCTTGAGTCCATCAACCAACACCGGTTACTGTGTAACCCTATCAGTATTTCTTTTAAATCTGAGAGTTCATTTTCACTTATAAACTTTTCAATCGGTTCATTTTTGGGTACCAAAATTTGATCCTTGTACATTCTATTTTCATTCCATTCAACATCACGACTCTTAATAATTTTAGAATTCTCTAAATCCCAAAAAAAGAATATGAAATCACCAGATCTATAACCAATGAAAGTGCATCTCTTAGATTTTAAATGCAACTTTTTTTCTATTTTCCTTATCAATATGCACAAAATCTTCTGAACCAAAAACTTTAAGAAAATAAAGATCTATCTCTTTTCTGGTCCAAGCTTCCTCTGGTATTCCTCCATCTAGTGAACTTGAAGGGCCATGGTTAATCAAATATACTATTGTATCAACTATTTCTACCAAAAATTGCAAGGACAATCCAAAATGTATTCTCATACTTCTAGCACGTTCCATGATTATCCTGTTCATTCTCTCTGTAACACCATTCTCCTATAGTGTTCTAGGAACCGTTTTTTCTCTACGTATTCCATTCACTGAAAAATAATCATTGAAAATATTACTATAGTACTCACCACCATTGTCATATATAAGGCATTTTAACTTTCAATTTGATTCATTTTCCATAAGGGATTTCCATATTTTAAAAGTCTCAAAAATATCAGATGTACATTTGATACAATAACCGCATACTTTTCTTGTGGCATCATCAATGAAAGTCACATAATATTCAGATCCTCCATGAGAATTTACCTGAGCTGGTCCCCACACATCTGAGTGAACAAACTCCAATTTTTTCTCCTTCTTTGTTGCCCCAAATTTGAGAAATCTCACTCTCTTTTTCTTTCTAAATATGTAATTCTCACATAAGTCAAGATCTAATTATTTCAAATCTGATAGCTTACCCTTTGTATTTAAGATTTGCATTCCCTTTTCACTCATATGGCCTAGCCGATAATGCCACATTCTTGTATCTACATCTAAATTGGATAGCATGGAAAAGGAATTAGTAACACAGGTAGACAAATATAATGTTCCTAACTTCTTGCCTCTTGCCATAACAAAATCACCCTTGGTGACTTTACAAGATTCTCTTGTAAAAGTAACCATGTAACTAGGTTCTCCTAGTTTCCCTGCAAAAATAAGATTTCTCCTGAGGTTTGGTACATGTTTCACATCTTTCAATACCCATGTATTTCCATTATGTAATTTAAGATGAACTTCCCCTTTTCCAGTAATACTGCAAGGTTCATCATCACCCAAGTAAACATGCCCAAAATTTTCCTAGACATAATTTCTAAAATAACATTTATTAGGGGTTGCATGGAAAGAAGCTCCTGAATCTAAAACCCATGATTCAATTCTATTATCTAAAGAAAGAATAAGAGAATTTTGTATTACCTCTGCTACAACAAGATTTCCTTCTCTACCTTTGTTTGTTTGTTGGTTCTCTTTATCCTTTGACCAACAATCTTTCTTTGCATGTCCTTTTCTTCAACATTTCCAACAAGCAATTCCCTTACCTATGGATTTAGATCTGCTATCCCTTGACTGTGATTTCCCATTACTTTTACTCTTGGATCTCTCCTTCTACCTGCCCCTACTTTCTACATTCAAAGTATTCCCAGATGATGATTCCTCTATATGCTTCCTGCGAATTTCTTCATTCAAGATTATACTAACCACATCATCAAACTTCAAAACATTATTAGCAGATGTTGTATTACTAACATCCATTACCAAGTTATCCCAACTATCAGGCAAAGAACATAATAATAAAAGTGCTTTCACTTCATCATCAAATGGTATATCAAGCAATTTTAATTGATTTACAATAGATCTGAAATCATTCAAATGACTACATGCAGATCCACCTTCATGCACCTTATAACTAAATAGTTTCTTCATCAAATAAATTTTATTTGAAGAACTAGGTTTTTCATATAAACTAGTAAGATATTTCATTAACCCTACCGTATAAGTCGCTTCTATAATATTAGAAGCCACAGATGCTGTCAGGCTCGATCTTATAGATCAGAAATCCTTTCTATCAAGAATCTTCCATTCTTCATCAGTCATCTTTGTAGGTCTAGACTTCTCATCCAACGGTAAATACAAATCTCTTTGATACAGATAATCATCAATCTACATCTTCCATAATTGATAATTTTGGTCGTCAAATTTCTCTACCTTGTATTTTTTTTCTTCTGTCATTGTTATAGCTCCCACTCAATCAGAAAACCCTTTGTGAGTAAATCTGTCAACACACAAAACCCTCAAACAATTCTCTGATACCATTTATTGAGGTTAGCACACCAATTGTACACATAATACATCAGATCTAAACATACATTCAAATAAAAGCGGATATTCTACCAAAATATATACACAAAAAAAGAGACATAAATCAACACCATATTTTTACATGGTTCACTCAGTGTGGGCTACATCCACCAAGAAACAAGCCAATCTATTATCCAAAGCTTTGACAAGATATACAATGAAGATTTACAATCTTCCACACCTCTCAGATGTACAATACTTTATTTCTTTGAAGCTTTTGCTTCTTCTCAAAGAATTATCTCTCTCACAGTTATTCTCACAATAATCATCAAATTTTACAAGTTCTTTTTAATTCTTACTTCTAAACCCTAGCTTTCATGCGTATATAGGTGTATACAAACTTAGGGCACTTAGCCATGCAAATACAATCAATAGATATGCTTTAATCCTAAAACTAGATCTAATTCTCGCGAGTTAATTAAAACACGAATACACAAGTAACTAAGGCCGGTTAGACATAACCGATGTCGGTTCCTCCTTGCTTGACCGATTCAAGTCATAGGTGACTGATGCCAATCCCTCCATAACCGATGTTGGTTACTGTGTTTTCTAGAAATTTTCACATTGCATGCTAATCTGAAGTAATTGAGCTCCACAACTCAACACCCATCCCCCTAGATATTATATCATTCCTACATTCCTCTAATGAGAACCCCAACCCCTAGGATCTTCTGCTATTTTTACAAAGCTTTTCCTACTCCGTCATGGTTTATCCCACCATGGCTCTCTCCAAAATGATTCTCTCTATCTAATCCCATTCTCTCTATTTTTATTTCTTCCACCTGTGTATCTCTATAAATAGGTTTAACACCCACCGTCATGCCTTTCTGAAGTAGCAAATCGGTTTCCAAGTGTCAAGGTGGTCCTCCAATGGAGCATGCTTCTTCTGATCCGAGCTCCCCACTTTCTTCAATGATGTCTTTTTGGAACCTTCCATGTGTGGAATATTCTTTCCTTGACCACCAAGTTTCTAGGTTGACACCCTATCCACTCCGCACTCCTAGTCGGGTCACACTTTTCGTCCCATGTTTCCTAAAATGTCGAATATGGCTAAGTTTCAAGATTCTTTGTCCCGCCTTACACGCACCGTGGTTTCTAATAAACCCTTCTAAAACCCCTGTCATGCATGCTTTTACCCCGCACGCTCTTCTCTTCACTAGTCCCATGTGCACACATGCTCTTTGGCACTTAGCCAATATTCTGAGGCCCAACAATACATGAAATTAAACATATAATTTGAGATACCTTTATTCTAAATTTAAGAAAAAAATTAGAAATACAAAATGTAAAATTTTGAAAGTAGTTTTTAAAAGCTATTTTGTTGAAAATGGTGGAGTTATAGTGGGTCAAATATGGTATTTTCTAATATTTGCACATTTTTTTTCAAAAAAAAGTAGATAGGTGGTTGTGACTAGGGTGCCTTATTTATAACAACAATTTTTTAACACACTTTGGAAAAAAGTAAGTAGACATCCCCATAGATGTGACACACTTTTGAGATGTTTTTTGATTAACCTATATAAGGCTATTATAGAGGTTTTAGGACAAAAATCTAGCTGAAGCAAGAAAGATATCGTCATTGATTATCATGGCCAACAAAGGCACCCAAATTTGATTCCCATGTATAATGTCTAGTACACCAAAATTCTTATTCAACAAATCCATACCAGTCCCAAATCCTCTCTTGAATACTCTAATTGACATTTTTTAGTAGATACCTTTGACTTGAAGTTAGTTTGATCCTTTTCCTACTCCTTGAGAACTACCCTACCTTTGTTCTTTTGCCCCCACTTCTCCACAATGTCTCGAGTAAACATATTGTCCACTAGTGGAAGATGGTAGTAACTAAGGAAAGCATCGACATTGATGTTCCCAATAATGTTTCCTCCTTTTGATATTAAAATCCATTCTCTGTAGTATCTACTTTCACTAATAATACCCTAGAGTAAATAAATACATGAAATTACCCCTGGATTCCCCGCTAAAACATGTAGTCTTGTCTATCAAATTTCTACTAGGTATACCATATATTGTACCTTGCCCTTGTCATCTTCATCATTATCATTTATCAATCTAGCCTCCTCCTCCTCTATTTTTAAAGCCACGTAGTGATATGCACATATATCTTGTTTGTAAAACTTCATGTCTATGAAGAGTTGATTTGAAAAGAAGGTGTTCAAATGATCCTTCATTAGTAATTGGTTCAGGAATGTTTAGTCAACTGTATGTATTCATAGATCTTAACTCTGAAAGTAAAATGCTTTGTTCACTCTCAGAATTGCTCAAATTATTGAGTTCCAAATGCTCTATATTATCTCGAATGGAGGGTATCTATTATGAAATATTTTAAATTATTTAAATCTTACATATACATGCTCAAATGACAACATATCGTTGCAATATTCAAGTCTACTTAATCATTTATGCATTTGGCATTGAATTCAAGATACTCATGTCTTATATGACCATTGTGGCTTTAGTTATCCATTTTTCATGATTTCCACATCTTCCTATAGATTCTATCGATTCCATCACTTTAAAATCTCATGACTGCGACGTGGTGAGTTGTGAAAGCTTCACATTTTCCCCCTGCAAGAACATATCAGAATGTAAAAAATGAACCAATGAAAAATATCCATGTGCATATGGCTTTCAAACTTATTAGTGTTTTTTAGATATCTTTGTCCAATATACCCCAACATGAAGTGTGAGCCAATGAAAAATATACATGTCACTTCAAATATAACGATGTTAGTCCTTTACTAGACATTGTTAATAATTGTTAGTCGAAAACCAACGAGATAACTCATTGTTGCTTCAGATATCACGATGTTATTCCTTTACTAAACCTCATTAGTTATTGTCAATGATGAATCAATGAGATAAC
This sequence comes from Taxus chinensis, assembly GCA_019776745.2. Taxonomy (NCBI): domain Eukaryota; kingdom Viridiplantae; phylum Streptophyta; class Pinopsida; order Cupressales; family Taxaceae; genus Taxus; species Taxus chinensis. Next base: position 374,959,695 of record CM034155.1, read on the forward strand.
TCCATGTCACTTTGGATATCACCATGTCAGTCTTTAGCATAAGATGTGATGCTTTTAAATATGGAGTGATGTGAAATGTGCATTGATGAGTGACCACCACGTAGTGTAATTTCTTCATAAAAAGAAAAAAATTGCAAATCCCCAAGGCCAATTGTCTAGTTAGTTTGTGAATGATGTGTAAATGAGAAAAATTCATGTTGCTTTAGAATTTCCAAGCTTGTAAGATTCACAAGATTTTCTGTTGAGGAGAACAAGGATCGAATAAATAGAATCCATGTTGATTTGGAAATACCAGAACATATAATATCTATTGTGATAAATATTGAAATTTTGATTATACTAAGGTGATGTTCCTTGATGGTCTAGAAAACATCACAAACCCAAAAATGTTTGTTCTCATTTTAAATTAAGCATGTGACTTCACACTCAAAACCACTATCTTGTTAAGGCAATGTTAGTCCATAAAACTCAATTTCAAATGAAACATCATGACAAATTTTCAACCTAATAAAACAATCATTTAAATAAAAGGAAAATTAGACCTTGAATATTTTGTTAAATTCATCAAAGGGTTCCCATTTTTTGTAACAAAATCATGGGGGTGTATTGTTAACAAAAATTACCTCATCATAATTTCCTCCTTATCCATCAATTTTACCCATTCCTCACTTTTTGGAAAAGAAATACGAAAACTCATAAATCTTAAAAGAGGGTCGACCTTCTAAAATGTGGACAAAAACAAAAAATCGATTTTTTTTCTTACAATTATTACCAAATTTTTGTCAATATTCATTGGGGTAAGAACCAAATAGCCTTTTAGCATTCATTTTTTAATATTTTTTAAAAATGATATCATGGATGAACTAACTCTAAGTATTGTAACTATGAATCACCAATCTTGAAACAAACTAAGACTATCATCCTTTTTTAATTTTTTGGGATACTTCTTAATTTCTACCACTAGTCAAAGTTAATAAGTTTGAAAATTTACAAAAGAGAGATCGACTTTGATGAATGCCCTTCTAAGAACACGTTTAAGGAGTAACTACTATAAATAAGTGAATTTAATATAGATATCAAAATATAATTCCGAGATACTATATAATTGGAAGGAAACGTCCCCCCCACTCTATATAAGTAATGACAACATAATAAAAATAAAAGTGAATAACCATAATTTCCTTGAAAGGGTATATGTTATATTTATTTTCCTCCATTGAAAGATGAAAGTGTCATACGGAAAAAAGAGGCAAATTTAATGGGACGAGGCGAAATACGTTTGGGAGACTGAACATGTGGAAAATTATATTTTTTGGAGATTCATAAAACATATTAATGTAGTGATAATATGAAAAATCACCAGAAAAATTTAAAAATAGATAATGTTTGATTGACTACTTTGTTGAGTTAGGAAGATCCACAATTAATTTTCTTGTCTAATCCATACATGGTTTACTAGAGGACATTCCATGATATAAACACCATTATTTTCGAATAATTCGGGTTTCCATAACAAAAATTTTAAATAAATTAGGGAAAATTATTTGATGAAATTTCCAAATATTTTCTACCTTTTTTTAGATTGCTCATGTTCTTTTTCAAAATGTAGGACTCTTCAAAGGGTTTAATGCATGAAAATTTACTCCTATGTTTCCATTTTTCAAATGCTAGAGATTTTTTAAGATTCCTTTAATGTAAATATTAATCATTGAATTTTGAATCTTTATGCTCCTTTCTTTATGAAATTACCAGCCAATCTACTTATACATTTTAGATATTGCTTTTGAAAATTCTTGCAAGGTACTCCTTTCTTACTAAAAATGTTTCTCATATAAAATCCTTGATCAAGCCTCTAAGCTTTTAAGGGTGCCTTCTTTTTGTATTGGATAACGTTGGGTAATGTGACTTGCATTTTTGTCTATTCATGTTGCCAAAGGTCTGTAATTGTTTCTCTTTATTAAGACATACATATCTAATTATTTGGTAAAAAAGATGTTACATTAATACCATATGGATTTCAAATTTGTATTTAGTATCTCTATTCCATGTTTTCAATGGATTTTTATGCCATTTACGTATGCTCTCTATGTCTCTCAAAATGTAGAACATATTGAAACACCTTGCATAAAAAAATCACTACAATAATTTAAAAATAGATTAAATGCACACTTCCACTTGAGTTTAATAGCGTTATCATCTACAAGCTGCTTTCAAAAACCGATTTATCATTTATAGTCAATAGTTTTGTTTGGAGTTAAATAAGAAATAAAATCTAATAAGATTTTATGTTTCATCAATTTGACTTTCTATACTCCATGAAATCAACAAAATGTGCATTATTTAAAATATATAAACTAACTTTAATACTTGAGAAGGGTTTGAGTTTCTCTATTAAAAATATTGCTTTATCATTAACAATAGGGGAGTCAATGGTGTTGACAATTGGAGTTAATAGGACATTGGTGTTGTGTATCTTTTATAGTTCACAGATAGATGGAATGATTTCCTTTCTTGGAGTGAGATTATTCGATTCCTCACTTAATGATGGATTATTGTTTGTCTTTTTCACTCTCTTGAGCCCCATAGTGATGACTTGGTGGATATAAAACTTTCATGTTGTTCCATGTGTTGGTGCTCGATTGTAATCTCGCCCATATTTGTTTGAATTCTGCCCGCATGGTCTGCTGTATTTTCTATTTTCCTGTGTGGATGTGTGATGATATTTTATATTCATGTTGGTGGTGTTGTATTTCCTCTTTTTGGTTGAGGATCATGTTGAGTTATGTACTACTTCAAAATTTCCCATGAGAAGCAAATTGTGATTTGGGTCTGGAAGTTGAAAATGTTCCTTTTATTTAAATGTTCCATGGTCGTGTCTCTATTTTCAATTTTTTCCTGTCACCCGTGGATACGTGATAGTCCCTAATTGGATGCGACATGGGGGGCCAATTTATAAACTTGTCATTTTCTATTATTTTCGCAAAATTCAAAATCAGCCCCATGAACCGATGAATATTCCTCGAATATTCAAAAGTATCAAGCGACATAAAAAAGTTCTTATTTCACCCCCAGAGGTGTATGTTTGTCGTGAATCAAGTGGGTGCAGGAAGGCAAGGCCTAATTGTGTTTTTTATACACTATTGTGAAAAGTGTAAAAATCTAAAAGGGATGCCTAAGACCCGCAAAGGGACACATGGTTATTTCTTATCAAGAAAGTGGGGAAGCATGTTGTTGGAGTACCTTGGCACCTTTGGCTTTATTTTGTAAAGGGAGTAAAATTGTAAAAAGGGGCCACAACCCCGTTATCACCCAAGTAAGACCATGTGCTGAGCCAATATAAAAATTCAAAGGCGGATGGGTGGGTCAAAACATCTAAGAGTGTACAAGTTTTAAAACATTGCAAAAATACAAAAGGTGCTCCCAGGACCACATTAGAAAAAAATATTTCCACGTGGATGGCTCATTTTCAAAATTGAGAATGACGAAGTGAACGATTGCGATATAATGCATTTATTTCTGCCACCATCAATGCTTCTACGCAAATCAAGGATTTTTTAAAGTCTACGAATGCATTCATCCTTTATTATCAATTTTTTGGATTCTTGTTGTTTCTATCAGTGAGTTTTATTAAGAAATATCATGAATTTAATTGTGGAGCTCAATTTGTAAACTAGAGGATTGCGAAAATTGTTGATTTGAGTGTGAATTGCTAGGCACTCACGAAAAATTGGTAAGAACTTGAAATTATTGTGTATCGTATCTTTTCTATTGGAAAATTGGTTGAAGTGAAGTTAGGGTTTGTTCAAAATGAAGAACATGCGATCTTCCTTCTTGGTTACATCAGGGGTCACGAGCGACCTAGACAAAATAACAGACACAGACCTGATGAGTGCTGACCTGAGTGACTTTATCCAGAGATTAAGTAGCCCCCATAACAGTGAATCTTTAAAGGCAATTCAGGATAACCGCATTACCTTATTTGGTGTAATCCCACCATCCGTTCAATGCCCAGAATTAGTGTGGTACTCTGCCATGAATTATGATCATGAGAAGAGGGAGGTATTAGATGGGAGTTGGGATGCGATGTTGACATTAACATCGGCGTTCATTAGAATAATGCTAAAATTTCCTATAATCACCAACCCAATTACCATTGGCATCAAACTATCCTTATGGGATTATGAAGAAAAGAAAAGGGACTATGCCAAAATTATAAACACAAAATGGTTCCTTACGGAGAAAAGCGCAACAAATATAATTCCCAAGAGGCTGGTTAGGGAACAATTTGTCGAGGAAGTCGAGGATATCATTGTGCTACTGAGCTGAATGGTAGGTTTGGAAACCACAAATGAATTTAAGGAATGGATGACTACATACATATGGATTATTCTGGAGAGAAAATGAAGCATTTTTTGGGCCACTTTTATTTTAGAAGAAATCCACGACCACATGGTTATTCTGCCAGCAAAAATTGAGATAGGGGGCACTACAAAGCTGGAGTTTTATATGATGACATATCTGATCTACAATGTTGCAGGGCATAGGTGTTTCCCATGTTTATCACCACGTGCTGATTTCAAGAAATGTCAAATGCATGAAATTTTACCTCAAATACAACTAATCAAATGGAGTGGAAATGTGAGATTGTTTAATGATGCTTTTTTACACCAATAATATTCCTTTTCAGACTAGAGTGGGGACAATACTGACTTTCTAAACAAGCAAGGCAAGTGATTTTGGAGCATGGGCGCTACTTCATTCAGTACAAAAAGTTCACCTATATAAGGGTCAGTTGTTTTGAGGGAAAACCTTGTAAATTGCCTAGATATGTTGATGGCAAATTTATTTTATGTGAGTTGGCAAGGCAATTAACACCTGTACACAAGTTGATTACCGGAAGGTGCAAAACAAACATCAAATTCCCCATCAAAATTAGAAGGTATTCATGTCCTTCCATCATAAAGGCCATATTGATTGGATATGAAGTGAAGAAATTATACATGGAGACATTTAAGGCCAGGGCTAATTATGACATTAGATGGGTATTTAACAACATTGCGAATACTTTTGAGCATGAGCCTCACTTTGAGGATTATTGGATGAACTGCAGGGATGAGGAAGAATTCAGATTCAGAGATTTTTCCAGAATGATTTTGTCACAAATAATAGATTTCAAAATTGCAGTTATCCCAGAGGGGATTATGGATGATTCACACACAATAAGTAAATTTTATATTGATCAGAAGATAGAGGGTCAACCTATAGTTCCTCCATATTAGAATGAGGTAGAATCTAATGATCCTTATATAAGGATAACTAATGTGATGAGGATAATTGTAAATTGGTTGGCCCAGATGAATATTGACTTATCAATACAGAATACAAGAATCCTAAAAAACTTCAAGAGTTTGGGGAACTTAAGTAAGGATATTCCACCTATGAGGGAGGGCGCAGACAGAATTGACCCATTAGGAGGAAAAGCCCCTAAATTTTTCTCCAAAAGGCCTACTCCTAAACTTATTGATAAGTGGACATCAGCTACTATCGGACCTGGTACTTCCATGTCAGTTCTCAGGCAAAAAAATGAAGGAATGCTTTTAAAATCCATGGAAAATTCCCCCATTACTTTTGCAGTGCCAATCCAGGAAAAGGGGAAAGGTTTGTCATCACATGTTGTCCTCCCAAGTGCTTCACCAAATCCACATAGTACTGATAAATTAATGAGTGAATCCATAACACGTGGTCATATTCAATCCAGGCCAAACAAGGAGGAGTGAAGAGTAGCACCTGACTTAAAGCAGTTTGAGAGAGCACATAAGAAACACAAGGTTGCGCATGTACCAATTTTGGTGAGAGTAGGTGCTCATACACCCAAAAATCACAAGCACAAAGATGTCGTAATTGATCCCCATGAGCCTGAAAGGAGTGATGTTGTCCAAGCACAGCAAGATGCAAGACCGCCACATATGGAGCAATCAGATCCCCTGCTCACACCTTTGTCTTTTGCGGAGACAATGCTGGAAAATGCTCAGAATCCAGTCTCCCAAGAAAATGTTGCAGTTAATCCAATAAGCATTCAATTTACAACTCTAGGTATGAAATGAAAAGAGTTTGCGAGAATCGAATCGGAAACGAGGCACCACGAAGTAGTTGCACTCCAACGGAATCGTGAAAGCTCTAGCGATAGAAAGGAAAAAATTGATCAGTAATGGAAGAAATTGCTCAACAGAAACAAAGCTTGCATAGAGGAAAGATAGTGGAGTGTCTTGGCATGCTCATAAATGAATAGAAAAGTGGTACATATAGGGTTTTGAGTAACCCTAGTGCATGACACATATGAAACCCTAAACCTAACCCTAAACCTAACCCATGTGAGATGACCCTCCAACATGAGAGGAGGACACATAGGATAAATCACACTAACACCCCCCTTCATCGAAGCTGGGGTAGCGGATGTGATGAGTCAGACGAAAGAGGAAGACACTCCTAAAAAACTAAAGAAAGATGTGCCAATGGGGGCCCAGCAATCTAAAGGCCTGATAAGGTGGCCATATACAAACACAATCTTCCTAGAAGAAGAAGAAGAAAAGAAGCACTAAATAGCCCTAAGAAGATGGGCAGCTACAGAATACCTCACCACTAAGAAGAGACCATAAGTGAAGAAAATTCATCTCAGTGAAAGGCTTGGTGAATAAATCTGTAATATGATTAGCCTGTCTAAATGTACTGAATGTCCGATGATACCATCATGAATAAGCTCCCATATGAAGCTGCATATGGACTCTCAATGTGCTTCATCCACTAATGCTGAACTGGGTTTCTACAAATAGAGATTGTGCTCATGTTATCATAGTAGATAATGGTATGCCGCCTAAAGTGGATGCTAAACTCTGTCAGAATATCCTGTAGCCAAATAGCTTATATGGCAGCATTGACTGCTCCTTTGTATTCTGCCTCTGTAGATGATATTGCAATTGCATTCTTCGTCTTGCTAGACCAACTAATGGAACCTGAACCAAGAGAGAAGCTATAGCTAGAAGTATATTTTCGATGATCTAATTCACTAGTCCAATCAAAATATGTGAATGAAATCAAGTCAATATTAACCCCTCCATGATAGTGTTTGCCATCAGCATAAGTGCCACAAACATAATGAAATATCCGTTTAGCTGCTTTCCAATGTAGCTCATGTGGTTCCTGCATGAATTTGGACATGATCCCAACAGACATATGATAAATTCAGTCGAGTATGAGTCAAGTAGATCAAGGTCCCAACTAATTATCAGTAAAGAGTACCATCAACCAAGGGAGTAGAGCAATCTGAAACCAACTTAACCCCGAAAAGAAAAGGAGTAGGAGAAGACTTGCAATCAGACATCTGAAACTGAGCTAGCAAATCAAGAGCATACTTAGGTTGTGAAATCAAGATTCCTCGAGTCAGATTGTGAAATCTGGATCCCAAGGAAGTAATGAAGCAAACCTAATTCAATCATGGAAAACTTGTTGGCTAAGGAAATCTTCATAGAATCAATAGTAGAGGAAGAGCTACCTGTGATCAATAAGTCATCAACATATAGAACAAGAATGAGTATTGAGTCATCTTGCCATAGAATATAAACATTTGGATTAGAGTGACACCTGAGTAAACCCTGATGTAAGTAAGAAGGAGTCCATCTTAGCATACCAAGCCTGAGGGGATTATTTAAGGCCATAAAGAGACTTCTTTAACTTAAAAATGAGGGAGGAATATTGGACATAACCCGGAGGTTGTTCCAAATAGATCTCTTCCTCTAGGTCACCACGAAAGAAGGCACTCTTAACGTCCATTTGATAGACTTTTCCATCTGTTTGTTGTGGCAATGGCTAGGGTCAGTCGAATAGAAGTCATCTTCGCAACCGGAGAAAAGGTTTTTGTATAATCAACCCCAGCTATCTGGGAGAAACCCTTAACTACTAATCGCGCACTTTAAACTTTTTGACGTCTCCATCCACTCCATAATTTGTTTGGAACACCCCACTTACACCAAACGATTTTTATTCCTTTTGGAAGAGTGGTGAGATCCCAAGTATCGTTCTTCATGAGAGAGGAATACTCCTCATCCATGGTATAATTCCACTAAGGAATACCAGAAGCCTCTCAGAAAAGACTGTGGATCAGAAGCAGAGGTGAAGAAAGAGTGGGGTCCAATGAAATATGAGCGAGTACGTCTCATATCTAAATTATTTCCAACTAAATCTCCAGCACTTTGCAAAGTTTTCCTAGCCCAAAGGGGACCAGGGAGGATCAAGCTCAGAGTTGGAATATTCTTCACTTGAGTGAGAAGGGACATAGTCCTCATCATCACTACTGTCAGAATCAAAAAGACTCAAAGATCTTATGGTTGGGAGGATCTGAAAGAGGAGCACGCTCAACAATATCATCATCTGATGAGTTAGAATCCGAATCAATGAGCTGAAGAATCTCTATAGGTGGAGAATTAGAAGTCAAAGAAGACTCATCAAACTTAACATTTCTCTCAATATATAGCTCATGAGAAGTAGAATTCATCAATCGATATCCCTTCACGCCATCAGGATACCCTACAAAGATACAAGGTTTAGATTGTGGTTCCAAGGCCTTATGTTTCTTCTTGGGAATCCGAGCCATAGCCTTGGATCCGAAGACTCAAAAGTTCTCAACATCAGGCTTACGTCCAAACCAGGCTTTAAAGGGTGTCATCCCTCTTACTGCCTTGTGTGGAAAACGGTTCTTAATGTAATTTTCACAATTCACTGCTTCGGCCCAATACTACGGAGGAAGAGACTTCGAGTGAATCATACAAGTGGCCATCTCCTTAAGAGTACGGTTCTTTCTTTCTGTGACTCCATTCTGCGAAGGGCTATAAGCAACTGTATTCTGCAGAGAGATCCCTTCAGAAGTATAGAAATCCATGAACCTATTGTTTACATATTCACCTCCATTGTCAGTTCGAAGAACCTTGATAGACTGTTCCGCCTGTTTCTCAGCAAGAGCCTTAAATTCCTGAAAATGTTCAAAGACTTCAGACTTAAGCTTAAGGAAATATACCCAAGTATATCGCGAATAGTCATCAATGAAGGTTAGCACATAAAGAGCTCTAGTAAACGAAGGAGAAGGAATGGACCAGAAACATCGATGTGAACAAGATCCAAAGGATGAGTGGCTCTCCAGGATTTTCCTTTGTCAAAGTTCTTTTCAGGATGCTTTCCAAGGGTACAACCCTCACAAAGACCCTTAGAAAACTTGACGCGAGGCAACCCGTTGACCATTTCATTTTGACTCAATTGTTTAAGGTAGCGATAGTTTAGATGTCCAAAACGCTCATGCCATAGCTTACTAACCTCATTTGCATGAGTGAGCAAGGCAGTGGGCGTAGAATCAGAAGTAAAGTGGGAGAAGGTGTACAACCGTGAACGGTGATCTACCTTTCCCTCAGCCACTGTAGTGTCATTGTTAAGCTCACGAATAATCACTGAGTTAGGACCAAATTCCACTCGCATTCCTTCACCAAGGTGAGTAATTTGGTAAACTGATAGGAGATTGGTAGAGAGATCAGGAACACTCAAGACTTGGTTAAATGTTCCCCCATCCATCTCTATCGATCCACTACCGGAAACCGACACTGTCGTGTCATTACCCATCGTGATTTGGGACATTCCACAAGGTTCGATGTTGAAAAAATCAACATGTGAAGAACCCATGTGGTGTGAGGCACCGGAATCTATAATCCATGTCGATGAAGGAGAAACTTTGGCTACAAGGGCCTTTCCTTTATTCTTATCATTTCTAGCACCTTTTGCAGCAGAAGACTCGGCCTTCGGAGAACTTTGTTTTATTGATTCAGGAACACTTATTTTATTTTTCTCAAGTAAATGAGATAAGTGATCAATTTGTTTCTTAAAGCAGTGTTGCTTGTCATGACCAATATTCTTGCAATAGGAACACAAATACTTGCTTTTCTACGCTCTAGGCTCAGAAGTCGAAGTGTTTGTGTCGTTTTTAGGTTTGATCTTGGTTTCTTTCTTAGGTTGATCCTTAGTTTCTTTCTTCTTTTCAGTCTTCTTTCCCTTGCTAGTACTTGCTACAAGGGCACGTGAGCTCTGGGCCCACCACGTATACACCCAATTAGGCCCAACGGCATTAAGAGGCAGTGACACCGGGAATTTCCTGGGAGGTCACCCATCCCAGCACTACTCTGGGGCTGGTGCGCTTAACTGTCTGGTATCAGAGATGCACGACTTGCCGTCACACCAAAAGCTCGAACTTATGGTGGAGAGGGATCTCATCATGTTAATCAGTTGCTACGCCAATACCCTCCAGCATGATGGAGCCGGGTATACACCCAATCAGGCCCAACGACATATTAAGAGGAAGTGACACCAGGAATTTTCTGGGAGGTCACCCATCCCAGAACTACTCTAGGGATGGCACGCTTAACTGCCTGGCTCTGATACCAAACGACTTGCCGTCACACCAAAAGCTTGAACTGATGGTGGAGAGGGATCTCATCGTGATGCAGTATAACCCTTTACCCCTTAGTTTCATTATTATTTTCGATCTCCATTCAAAAAATTTGAATGGCGTAAGCAAAGGAATTGAAAGTGCATCCATAGTGAGAGAGAGAGAAAGAAATGCAGAAAAGAAACACAACCACCCAAGACAATAACAACCCCCCTACTTTCGGCACTTTATAGATTAGTGCGTTGATTACAATCGGGTCCGTACGTGCGGTTTGAAACACTTGGTAACTCTTCTTGCAATTAGCGTAATAACGCACAAGAGAGGAGACCACAACAGTGTTTCGTGGAGCGCAACAAAGGAGGACACGAAAACAAGCACAAGCAAAAAACAGAAAGGAGACGAAAGCCAACCCTGGTTGTGAGAAAAAGTGTCTCATGTCGCAAATGGAAACCCCCTTGCTGCAGACTGTGGCAGACGCGCTCACTAGTCGCAAGCAATAATAAGGGTGAAAAACAATGTTTGGGAACTCAAGGAGTTCTGATAGTCTTCAAAACGCCGAAAAAGAGCTCGAAAGGTAAAGAGATGCTCTAAGTGTCACTGCACACTTGAGCGCACGATTAGTGAAAAAAAATGCCAATAACGCCTAAATTTTAGCGTTTGGAAACGCCCAATTTTACTATTTTGGAGCTATTGGAGTTTTTTGTTTCTGTTGAGCAAGTTCTTCCATTACTGATCAATTTTTTCCTTGCTATCGCTGGAGCTTTGATGATTCCATTGGAGTGCAACTACTTCGTGGTGCCTTGTTTCCGATTCGATTCTCACAAACTCTTTTCATGGTATCAGAGCTACACGACTTGCCGTCACACCAAAAGCTTGAACTGATGGTGGAGAGGGATCTAATCATGTTAATCAGTTGCTACGCCAACACACCCCCGCACGATGAAGCCGGATGCAACCACGTGAGCTCTGGGCCTACCACGTATACACCCAATTAGGCCCAATGGCATTAGGAGGCAGTGACATCGGGAATTTCCAAGGAGGTCACCCATCCCAGCACTACTCTGGGGCTGGTGCGCTTAACTACCTGGTATCAGAGATGCACGACTTGCCGTCACACCAAAAGCTCAAACTTATGGTGGAGAGGGATCTCGTCATGTTAATCAGTTGCTACGCCAATACCCTCCAACATGATGGAGTCGGGTATACACCCAATCAGGCCCAACAACATATTAAGAGGAAGTGACACCAAGAATTTCCCAGGAGGTCACCCATCCCAGAACTACTCTAGGGCTGGCGTGCTTAACTGCCTAGCTCTGATACCAAGCAATTAAGCGTGCCGCCCCCAGAGTAGTTCTGGGATGGGTGACCTCCCAGGAAATTCCTGGTGTCACTTCCTCTTAATATGTCGTTGGGCCTGATTGGGTGTATACCCGGCTCCATTGTGCGGGAGGGTATTGGCGTAGCAACTGATTAACACGATGAGATCCCTCTCCACATCAGTTCAAGCTTTTGGTGTGACGGTAATTCGTTTGGTATCAGAGCCAGGCAGTTAAGCGCGCCAGCCCTAGAGTAGTTCTAGGATGGGTGACCTCCCGGGAAATTCCTGGTGTCACTTCCTCTTAATATGTCGTTGGGCCTGATTAGGTGTATACCCGGCTCCATCATGCTGGAGGGTATTGGCGTAGCAACTGATTAACATGATGAGATCCCTCTCCACCATAAGTTTGAGCTTTTGGTGTGACAGCAAGTTGTGCATCTCTGATACCATGGAGTTAAGTGCACCAGCCCCAGAGTTGTGCTAGGATGGGTGACCTCCCGGGAAATTCCCAGTGCCACTGCCTCCTAATGCCGTTGGGCCTAATTGGGTGTATACGTGGTGGGCCCAGAGCTCACGTGGTTGCATCCGGATTCATCGTGCGGGGGTGTGTTGGTGTAGTAGCTGATTAACACGATTAGATCCCTCTCCACCATAAGTTCAAGCTTTTTTTGTGACGACAAGTCGTGTAGCTCTGATACCATGAAAAGAGTTTGCGAGAATCGAATCAGAAACGAGGCACCATGAAGTAGTTACACTCCAACGGAATCGTGAAAGCTCCAGCGATAGCAAGGAAAAAATTGATCAGTAATGGAATAACTTGCTCAACAGAAACAAAGCTTGCATAGAGGAAAGACAGCGGAGTGTCTTGGCATGCTCATAAATGAATAGAAAAGGGGTACATATAGGGTGCTGAGTAACCCTAGTGCATGACACATATGAAACCCTAAACCTAACCCTAAACCTAACCCTAAACCTAACCCATGTGAGATGACCCTCCAACATGAGAGGAGGACACATAGGATAACTCACACTAACATGAAAGAATCTGAAACCTTGCTTTATAAGGATGTAAATCTACCTTTAGTTGAAACATTGCATGACTATGAAGAGTTTCAGACTGATGAAATTGATGCTAAAGTGGGTGAGGGATTCTCTATGTTTGATGTGCTGAAATTATCTATGGGTGAACCACGGTTGATGCCAGTATATGGCATTCACATAAATACAGAACTGGAAGGAAACACTCATGTGCCAGCCAATAAAGGGAAGGTCCAAGCCACATGAATCTCTTCCACAAGGAAAGTGTTTTCAAAATCAGATAAATCAGGATTGATTGGTGAAGGAGACACTGATGCAGAGAAATCAGTAGAAGAAATTGTTTCCTTTTATGTTGAAGTTACTAGACATGATGAATTGTCTCAAGAAGGAAGGTTTGTTTTTGAAGAAAAATTAGAGATGGAACAAGATGAAATTATCGGCAAGAAGATCATCACTGATAGGGATTTGCAGCCTTCAATTGAAAATGTTGAGGAAAAAATTGAGTCCACCATGGCATCAATTAGAGAAACAAGAAAGGATCCCCCCTTAACTATTGACACAAGTCTAGGAGAGAATGATCAATCCAAGGTCCCAGACCAAGGAAAAGAACATCTAAAGAAATCATTAGTGCAAGGTCAAAGAAGTGAGATGGACATTGAAATAAATGACAAATAGCAAACAAAAACACTAGCTCAAGATGAACAAAAAATGCTCAAGCAATTAGTGGTTATCCCTGGGAAATACCTAAAAAAATCACAAGAGACAAAGGATAGAACAAGTTTGATAAAAGGATGGATTAGTGAACTGATTTTAAATGAAGAAAAAGAGGTTCTCCCTATACAAGCTATTGACCTTACTACTCCATCTTTTCCAAAGGAAGTCAGAGCTTCCAAAAGGGTCGGGACCATCACAAAACCCCACATTGATTCATCCGGAGCTAGGACCTTAGAAATAACAACCCCCTTCAAAGCAAAAACAAGAGAGGACATAACAACTGATGATTATAACATTTAAATCATTCCCTTAGGGAAGCCCTAAAGGGACCAATTGAAACAAGGATTTTCAGAGGAAGTAAATGATCTATTGCAAAAGGTTGATGAGGATAGAATGACAAAAAGGCAACTAAAGGAACAAGTTAAAACCTTAAATACTAATTTCTAATAGTTGACTGGGCAGACTAATCAAACTCAAGCAAGTGACTTTATAAACACCACTGAGGGAATTGATAAAATAATAGTGTTGTCAAGATGGTCCAGGCGGTGGACACTTGGATTGAAAAAATGACTGAGAAGGGAAAAGAAGCTATTACAGAGGTGAGGTCAAAGTATGAAGATCTCAAAAATAAACTAAATGAAATTGATGAAATAATTGAGGAGTGTGACAATGAGATATTCTACTTGGAGGGAATTCTCCCCAAACTTGACCGCATAACCAAACTTAGTGACAAGTTGGTTGAGCAGGAGAACATTGTACCAGTAGAATACAAAGGAAGCTAGCATGCTCTTGAGGAATTGTCAAAAATAAAATTGGAGACCTTGAACAGAATTAAGGGAAAACCTGAAATCAAGAGGAATTGGGTCAACGAATCTCTTGATGCTATTGACCTAAAATTAGAAGACATGGTGGTTGATAAATTCAAAAAGAGCTATGGGGACCTGAAAATTGATTTTTTACTTAACTCCTTTACAAAGAAAATCCAAGCAAATGATTTCTCCTATGAAGTTATTAAAATGATGAGAAAGATTGAGAATAGGATTGCATAACTGAAGGCTAGACCATTGGAATATAAACAAAAAATGGGTCATTGCATTGATGCAATAGCAAGGCAAACATTAATCTTCCAGCACCACACTAGGCATGATGAGGATGATGAAAAGCTACCAGAAGAGAAAGAAGCAGAAGTAGAAGATGAAGAAGAAAATAATGTAGGCACAAAAGATGATAAACATGCTTAAGCATGTTGTTCCTTAACTTGTATTCCCTTTTCATACTCCTTTAGACTGCTATTTTAAAAAAATGATTTTTCTGATGCATTAAATGTAATCATCTTTCTAAATTTTATCGTTCCTTTGTTTCAATTGTAAAATAGAAGAATGTAGTAGTTCATATTGAATTAGATTAAAATTTCACATACATTTGAAACAAACATGTGAACTATTGATATTCTTGTGTTTCTTGAAATTTGAATAAGAAACAATATGGGGTTCTATAGGGGGCCCTACACTTGGTAAAGAAAGACATATACATGCCAAAATGGAGATAATGAAGGGAGAACAACATTCAAACATTTTTCATGCTTGTCTCATAGTCTTCTCCCAATAGAGGAAGCTTATTCAGAAGATTATTCTTCCTCAACAAAAACTCACTTGAACCTTGTGTTGTTTGAGCAAAGATGACTGACCCTACCAGGTCACGAGACATCCCCAAATCCATCAACAATTCTAGAATCATTCTAGGATGACTCATGATTTTTTCAAGCTCAATCTTCCTTTGTTGAGATAATACCTAGTCTAAAAGATCCAAATCACCTGCGAAGAACATTGTTTTCCCTTTCCCCTTGTGAAGGGTCTACTTACTAGGAGTGGTCTGAGAAGGAAGACCCAGAGTTATTGGAAGGGAGAGCATTGCATGATGTTGATTGGATGGATTGCGAGGTCTTGAGCTTGCCCCAGCTTCCCACTGCTTTGTAAAGGTTGGATTGTCTCTTGGAGAAGGAATGGGATGAGGTATCAAAAACTCATGCTCAGATTGTGGAGCACGATGCATTACACGAGCGGATGACCTAATTGCAAATATTCCCCTATTGTCCCGAGAAGAGGAGATTGCTGCTCTTGAGCGACGAGTAGATAATGACAAATCCTCTTCTTCATCTGATATAATGATAGGAAGTTGAGGACTTGGTTCACCCTTTCTTTTACCTGATGACGATGATGGTATTGAACCTAGTTGAGAAGGTACATTCCCTGTTTGTTTTTTATCGAGATAGTTGATTCTCTGCTCTAATTCATCCACCTTATGGGAAATGGTGGGCACGTTATTGATAGAGGATTTTTCATATAATACATATGATTCCTAGGGAATCTCCTTAGACACAAATCCTTCATCACACAAAAATGGACACTGAAAGTTAGTTTTCCCAGATACTTGAGGCCTTCTTTTAGTCCAATATCTCTTCAAATCTTTAGGAGATTTCATGTTTTCCCATCTAAAAAGATGAAAATACATAAATTGAAAGGCTGTAAATATGGGATTAATTCTAATAAGCCTTGTTGAAAGTGCTAACCGAACTTGTTGATACGTCAGAGGTCCTTTGGTGTCCCCTATGCACTCTATGTCAAACAAGGCCCTAATGAAGGTCTCATCAAGACCACTAAGGTCGAAGATTTGATTCAAATCTTCTGAGGATATTTCTTTCAAGCTGTGTGTCATAAGTACTTTTGCCATTTTTCTGATAGAAATTCTTTATACTCAGAGTGAGGAAAGAGATACATAACCACAAAAGGATAGAACCGGCCGTTATATTCAAAAGGAGGCACATTATTTTGGTTTAGAGAAATATTTCCCCTGAGATGGGAGAGATTTTTCTCAGTTCGCGCAAAGGAAACTTAAGAATTGGAAGAGAGTATAAATGAGTAGAGTTGGTGAATCAATATGACTTGATGGGAGCCATGTGGGACAATTAAACCAGTAAGACATAAATTAGAGTGTGTATTGCCCAAGATGGATTCTTTAAGGGTGAATGTGAATATATGTTATATCATAACCATTTGGAAAATTTCAGAGATAATTTGAAATGATTATCTAATTAGTATCAGGAAAGGGTGATTAAAGTGATTCACCAGAAATGATGATCAGATGCCCCAGTTAAACACAAGTGGAACTAATTGAAAGGACTTGTATCTTGTACACCTAGCAGTTTAAGTGTAAACTTTTAAAAGTTATGTTCTATAACAAGGTTTTGTAAGGGGAAATATTCCTTGGATTTTTTTGTGTTTTGGGGGGAGGGAAACTTTAAAAGTCTGCGAATGAATAGAGTGATATAAAACTGAAAAGGCAGTAATGAAAAGAGGGGGGGTTAATTTTTCTGAGATTTATTCAAAGAAGAGAAAGGAAATAAAGATTGAGAAAAGACATTTTCCAAAGAAACCGTCTAAGAAACTTGTTTATTTTCTTTGTTTCTTTAGATTTTATCATGTCAAGATCGTTTTGAGTTTCGAGCCATTAACAAGATCTAAGACTTTAAATGAAGCTTTCCTCGGCTGAAAATTTTAAAAAACCTTGAGTAATTTGTGTTGATCATGAGCATATTTGTGTTTAATTTCATTCTGAGATGTTTTACAATAGTTTTTTATGTTCCTATTGCAATCTTATGTTAAAATCCCTCTGAATCACACAAGATCTTGTCCTTTTGATAGTATTGTGGCATTTGCAATTTCATTATGAGAAGACCCTCCATCTCATGATGTAAATAAACAATTTAAATTCAATCTACTTTCACTATGTTGACACATATTGTTTGTGTCTATGAGTGTATCTTAGGCGTTGTTGTCAATTTTTCCCCCCGGCAAAAAATTGACAATAGGATAATACCCTGAGACCAAAAATTCTTCCATAAATATTTTGGGGTTATCAGGATAATTTCAAGCTTTGAGAGCCTTGTATGTTATTCCGAAAGCTTTCGGGATCCTCTAGGATTGTTCTTCCTTTTTCATATCTTGGAGGTTCAAATTGGTCTCGCAACGAGAAAATTACCTTTGGATTAGCCCATACTTACTCAACTCAAGCAAGACACAATTAAAATTGGCATATGTTTTTTTAGGTGTCTTGTCATACTTTCATGACCCACTTGTTTGTAGGTAAAGTTACAAAAATGAAGGGTAAGTACAATTTTTTTCAAATAGGCATGGGGATCATGAGTTAAAGACAGCTCGCCAAACAACTTGGTGAGTTAATCAGTGAGCTGATCAAAATTCATCACAGGGTGGCTCGGTTGGTCGAGCATGGACCCTCGGGGTTGCAATCAGTTTCCCAATCATTTATAAGCACGTAGGTTTATAGCTCACTAAAATAGCTCGGCTTTGGCTCATAAAATTTGTACAGAAGAAGTTGAGCTTGTATTTAGCTCAGGGGTGAATGATTTAGTTCACCTGAGTTCGAGGATGAGTTTCTTATGACTCATTGGATGAGCTGAAGCAAATCATGAGTGAGTCATTTTGGTGAAACTTGGTAAAGGAGTTAATGCTGAGGAATTCATTTAGATGTATCGATAATTGCAAAACCGTAAGCACTCTGCCATAGATGAAATTATGAATAACTCGGCAGACACGAAAGTAAAAAGTGAGTTTGGAGTTATAATTTTATGGGGAAAGATATCTCGAGATCAAGTTCCATTTTAGCCCGTATGAGCAAGGTAAGAGTTTGGAGTCAGGATTTGTGGAATTATGTAATCAGTTTCCCGAAATTTGAATTTGAGTCGACATGGAGGATAAAAAATTGGGAGAAGGAACCTCGGATCTAGGGCCAACTCAATGTGAGACAAGATTTTCACAGTCTGGAAGGAGATGCAGGATGCATCGGTACATATGTGCCATGATGAGCTCACAAAAGTAGAGTGGGTGTTTGAGGTAGATGATGCATAGTTCAAACTCGGGGATTGATCTCGGTTTGGATTCATCGAGGGTCACAGGGAAATGCTAGTCCAAGCTCATCAAGTTTACTTAGCTGGTGCAGGTTTTAGCTCAGATCGAGTTGGGAAAATACCATCACGGGGTGAGATCGAAGCCCATGAAGAGGAGCTCGGTGACATCAGCTCAGAGTCGTTTGGATGGAGCTTGAGCCATTGAATTTCCTCACTAAGTCAATAATAACTCGAGAACACGAAGAGGAGCTTAATCGAGCTCAGTGTGGGAAATGAGGAGGCCAACACGGTTGTGACACAGGTGGGGTGGTTGAGCCATAGGAGAATGTAAGCTCATAAGTGAGAAGGGTTTGATGAGCTATTCAGGAGAGAAAACAAGGTAGGCCAAGCTGGTAAGGAAGCCACTATGGTGGTGAGATCGGGACTGGGTGTGAGTTCGGCCATGATTGACTTAGTTGACTTACAGGGTATGGCTCGATCGAATTGCTCAAAAATCTGAATCGGGATCTGTGTGAGGGAATGACGAGCTACTCATTTGAGTAATGTTTTAATCTATGTTGATATGCAAAGGAAAAGACACAAGTTTAAAGTTGATGAGTGGAGCTCAGCCATTAGGATCGAATGGCTCGATGGCGTTAGAAAGGAGTATCAGGGATGAGCTCTTCGGAGTTTTAGAATAAATGGTTTAAGAACTTATCAAGGAAAAATTCTAAAATCGGCAAGCTCTGAAATCCAAATTTTTGGACTTCAGAAATTAGTTTGGAGATTATGAAATTCGGGATTCAGATATTTTGTTTTTCGGGAGTCAAAGGTTGTGGAGATGGTTGGATCTCGGAGTAGGAAGTGGCGACATGGTGGAACAGTTCCCATTTGACTCGGTGGATTGGTTGATCACTGAAAAAATCAAGGGAGGAACCCAAACCGAGTAACTCAATGCATATCCCACGTATCTAGGTCAAACAAGTGAGATCAGTGAGTGATGAGCTCGTAGAACTCAGGGATCTATGGAATCGACAAGGTGATAACTAATGTAAGCCAATCTGGCGTTGATGTGTAATTCACCAATCCGCGTGAACAAGCTTGACTCTCTGAGTTCATCCATGCAATGGGAGGGAGCTCGTTGAAAATGAGCCAACCAAGAGTAGGTTGAGACTGATTAAATTCAAGGATATCAGGCTCAGTTTTGCATAACTTTGAGCAATATTACAAGCACATGCGGTGTTGAAGAGTATAAGCTCATGGGAGAATATGATCTTGACGTGGATCAAGCTTGGCTCCGATATATGTTTTTTTTGAAATGGGTGTAACACGGTGATAGCTCGGTGTTCAAGAAATGAAATTGAAGACTAACTTGGCTCGGCACTTATATAGGCAATCTTGGTTGATAGGAGAACCCATCGAGTCAGTGTGAATAATGTGTTCAATGCAGAAATCAAGAGGTTAGAAGTTTGACTCAATCATGGAGTAAAATACAAAGCCCATTTTGGAGCTCGATGCATTTGTGGTGAGTTGTTCTACGAGTAAGGTGAAAGAGGGATCTCATTTCAAATTGAACTCAGTCGATGCGATGAGTGATGGAGCAAGGACCCAACTCAATGAGTTGGCTCGGTGAGCCAACCACTGAGTTGAACTTATTTTTAGTCTTTTCTTCATGGACCCCTCCCTCCTCATCACAAACCGGTCAACATGGGGCCCACCATAATTCAATTAATTTGATATTTTTTATTTAAACATTTTAAATAATAATATTTATTATTATTATTTAAATATTATTTTAATTAATTGAGAAGACTATGTCAATAAGTAATTAATGTCACATGATGGAACTTTCTCAAGTGGTTCAACCGACTGTAATAAGTGATACATTATGTACCTTCAATTTAGGAAGGGAGTTGATGACTCCTTCTCTCCTCTCTCTCAATTTCTTCTATAAATGTAAGTTGGAAGCTCATTCCAAAGGGTTCCAACAGGGCATACAAGTTGGACAAGTTAGACACTTTCCAAGTTGCCCCTCTCTTCACAAACTAAGAACTTGTGAATTTGGAGGCTCTCAAGCCTTTCTTCTCGAATTGTAATGGCAGCCTATGCCTTTTCACTGATGTAATGATTCATTGTGCAAGTGTTTGAAGTAATGAGAATTATGCTTTGTGATCAGTTATTTGTCCTTTCATGATTTTTTTGCTTCTATTTGCCTCTCTCAAGTTTTCACGTAAACTGTCTAACTAGGGTTTCTTTTGCAAGTTTTGGAGTTCATTGTGCTTATCAAGGAGTGAAGTACTGTATGTAAAATTGGGTTTGTAATGCTTATTCATTCTTCCCCATGATAGTCTCTCTTCAATGGTAAGCTGGAATTTTGTCTAGCAACACCCTTTCTTGGTGAATCACCACTTCTAGTGTAGGTTTTATTTCCTTGCAAATCTCTCTCCCTAATCCCTTGAAATGTTAGCATAGGTCTAGTTAGCCATTTTTACCTACATTAGGAGTAGTGTAGTGCTTAGTTTAGGAAGAGGAAGATGGCCTTCTCTGGAGGTTCACCTCGAGCCCAAGTCCCACAGCTTGAGAGGTGATCCCATGTGTCCCAATCACACCGAATGTCGTGTTCACTTTCAGGCCATTCAGGGGGTGCAGTGATTTGGTGACAACAATTTTTGGCATGCCCGGTGGGACAAGAGACACATCTTTCATAGGTGTGTGTATTGTGTTCACTTCATTTCATTAAGTTTTTGTGCTCTTAGTGAAATTTTAGCCTTAAGAGGTATTCCCAAGCACAATTGGCGACTCCATTTCTTAAAGTACCCCACTCTTTGTTTTGTAGACCTTCAAATTTACCCATTTCCATCTAGTTTCCTTCAACATCTTTCCATTTTTCTCCCATTCATGAAGCTGTGTAATCATGGCTTCGTTTCCACTGTTGATTTCCTATTTGTACCAGCAACAACACTTTCCATCTTCAAGATATTTTAATCTACCTCCATCTCCATTTTATGATGAGAATCAACAATATGCATATCCCTCTGAGCAAATTCATGATCAGTTTGGTTTTTCACCTAACTATACAGATTTTCAAGAGCAGGAACATGCAGATTATGGAGGCTATCCTACAGATGAAGATGTAAAGTTACAACTTAAGATGCAGAAACTGGAGGCAGGCATGGTACAATCTAGAGCCACATCACATATGAAGGCATTCAAAATTGGCTTTAGGATACCATGTCCGTGGGTTGGCCCTATGCAAAGTTTGATAACTTGCAGGGAAAATTTTCTTTTATGACTGAAATCTTGCCTCAGCTTGAAGGTTGGATTGAAGAAATAGAGGCCTATGAGTTTGAGGCAATGCAATCTTGTCAATGGGTTGATTCTGCACCACCACCATCTCAAAGTTCTCTTTCCATTTCTCAGTCAATGTCGTTTCAGTCCAAACCTCAAGTTCCAAGATTTTCACCATCTGCACATGTTAAGAATTCCATTGCTCCCTCTCACATCTTTCCATCCCATCATGAATCTTTTGTTTGTCACCTTTCCAAAGTTTCTTCTTTTTTGCAAAGTCCACCAAGACAAGAACTTATATCTCTTCCACTATCTAAAATAGTAAGGGAAGTCGTTGAATCCCAACCCACCCCTCCTCTTATAGTTCCAAATCCATTTTGGGAATAACATGAGTATACTGAAGATGAAGAGGAAAATGTTAAGGATATTAATAAGGATGAACATTCAAATAATCTGAAGGAGTGGGCAGCAAAATTGGATGAAAATAAAGTTCCTCTGCTAACTCGGCCTCTATCAAAAGTTGACATTCAAGATCATTCAGTGGAGATTTAACTTACACAAGAACAAGTGCAAAATGATGATGATCATCAGTCTACTTGTTCCTAGTATAACATCCATGCTGACACTATGCTTGTGGAAATTGTTGATTCCTCATGAAATGCAAAGTCAGTTAAAGAAGAAAATGTGTAAGTTGAAGAAGAAAGACTCTCAAGTGTACAAGGTGATTTTTATGAGTGCAATGATCCTAATTGTCAAGCATGTCAAGAACTTGTTGCATTCATGAAACATTGTAGCAACTTTCCAATATCATCATTAATTGCAACAACTAACCATAGTGGGATTCTTTCCATGATACACTTGAAAGTTTCAAGTGCATATTATACTATGTAGGAAGTTTCAGATTCTTCCCCTTCTTTGTCTAATCAAAACTATGTTTTCCTAGATGAATTTGATCTTGCAAATTTTAGGTTTAAAGATAAGGAAATTCATGGGGAATCAACTCCTAATTTAGGAAACATCATAAGGGAGGTTGTCCCCTTTGCACAGTCTAAGAACAAAGAAGCATTTTTTTCAGATTTGGAGGAGTATTTGGATGTAGAAGAGCCTATGGAAATACCTATTTCTCTAGCCTTCATTGTAAGTTACCTAGTGCTATGCAAGGACATACTCGAGGAACACCTGTAGTTTCAAGTTATCCTCTTGAATTTGAATTGGAAAATTTGGATCTTCTACAACATTCATTGAATGGAAAAAGAGAGGAGCATGCGGAGAAACTAAATTCAAATTTGAAGGCTTTGGGTGGAGATGACATCATTGAGAGTTTATTGCTCTTCAATTGTGGAGTCATATTTGTTTGATGAACAAGTAATGGTGGAAGAAAACCAAGGAGGTCATTGCTTTCCTTAATTGTCCTAAAAAACTACAGGTGAAAGAATTTTATCTTGCAGGTTTCATGTGGGATGAGGAGGTTAGAAATGTAGAACAACTTGTTTTCAGATGAAAGTGGAACTCCTATATGATCAGTATGCTTCAAACACTTGCAGTAGACTTTCCATGATAAATTCATTTGAGGTTGTAAGTGGTTCAAAGTGGTTGCATGTCATGGAGGAATTCCTTGTTGTCAAAGAAGGGAAAAGGAAAGAAAAAGGATGTCACTTTCATAACATTCATATGGGTGGAAGATCAGTTGTTTGTAGATGGTAAACAAGAGAAAATTCAACTCATGGATCATCATTCTTTTCAAGGAAGTCTTCTAGTAGAATTTCTTGTCAAAATTGAAGTTTAGTGTAGAAGGAAAATTCATAGGTTTAGACCATGTCCCATAAGGTATTTGGCTTCTTTGAATCCAAACAAGAAGTCACAGCCAGTCGCATTCATTTCAGAATGTGAGGATAAGTTTTACAATTATGAGGATCATCAATGCCATCTACAGGAAAATGCAGAGAAACTAAAAGAGGCATATTTCTCTTTACAGTTGATGCCCTTGGTGGACCAGGTGGAAGAATTGGGCTTTATTCAGTTTTTCACTATCAATTTCAGCCATGTCCATTATCACATCATCTTCATGGCTGCCCATTGTAAGGACAGGGAGCTATTTTGCACAACCAGTTGCAGGGTTTGTTTAGCTCACCTGTGCTTCCGGTTAGTGTAGGGTAGAATAGGTTTGTATTTCAGTATAATAAGTGCATTGGCACACCCTGCATGTTCCACTTTGGGGCATGTATGGTTTTCAGTTGTCTTCCACGGACTTGTGTGTTTTTGAATAGAATTTTTAGAATTTTTTACTAATAGTAGGTCTCTTGTGTTGTTAGGTTTGCACATTGTGTTTCATTCAGAATGTGATAAAACTTTCATCCCAAATGGTGTTTCTCAAGGGAAGGAAGGTTCAAAGATTCCATAAGAGTTTCATGATCTTCAATTTTTGGTCTCATTCAAAATTATACCAAGTCATTGAATTTTGAGTGTTTAATATAGCTAAGTCTTTTCATAGATGCCAAGATTCATTAATTAGATTTCAGTATACTTCATGCTTTTTTAGCATTCTAGGGAGGTCCAAGATCTGGATTGCTCAAGAGAATTAGCATTCCAAGGAGGATGTATCAAGAGAATTCCAGAGGATCAAGAGGATTGTTTCAGAATTCCAATATTGACTCCATGCCCAATGGATGACTTAAGGCTACTAGAATCATGCTTAGTAGGAAAGCATCCCTGAGAGGTCACCAAAAATGTTGTCAATTTTTTCCCCCCAGGAAAAAATTGGACAATAGGATAATACCTTGAGACCAAAATTTCTTCCATAAGATTTTGGGATTATCAGGATAATTTCAAGCTTTGAGAGCCTTGTATGGTATTCTGGAAGGTTTTAGGATCCTCTGGGATCATTTCATTTAACTTTTTCATATCTTGGAAGTTTAAATTGGTCTCAGGCCATGAGAAAATTAACATTTAAAAGAGCCCATACTTACTCAACTCAAGCTAGGGGACACAGTTAAAATTCCAGCATCAAATTTTTTTGAGGTGTAATTCTCATACTTTCGGAAAATGACCCACTTGTTTGTAGGTAAAGTTACAAAAATGAAGGGTAAGTACATTTTTTGTCAAATAGGCATGGGGATTATGAGCTAAAGATAACTCGGCAAACAAATCAGTGAGTTGATCGGCGAGCTGATCGACATTCATCACAGGGTGGCTTGGTTGGTCGAGGATGGAGCCTCGGTAAGTTGCATTCTTGGAGTTACATGAGATCATTCATAATCATAGTAAGGTTATAGCTCATTTCAAAATAGATTGGCTCATTGGCTCATGGGAAAGCTCTTAGAGAAGCTTATCCAAGTTGAAACTCTTGAGTTTTAAGAAAGAACATGCATCAGGTGAATGATTCAAGAGCACGCGAGTTCAGAAGCATGAACTCAACCGTGAGACTTAATGACAGGAAGGACTCAGCTGCAGAGGCAAACCATGTTGAGGATTCATTGAGCTTGAAAATTTTAGGTTGAAAGGATCGTAGATGCTGAAGATTCATTTTGGCTCGAGGTACATGTGCGAAACTCATAGGCTCAGACTCAAGTCAGACCATGTTTTGGAAATTATGTAAGATGAAGACATGAATTCAGTAAAGCTAACCTATTGGGCTTAGGTCTATATGGAATCATGAGGAAAAACCAGCTCAGGATCAAGTTAGCAATTTGGGTAGAGTGATGAGCTTGAAAAGAATGTGGAGTCGAGTCAGCAGTGGATCGGGTATGCTTCATAACGAGTGTTAAGGAGTTGCAAGCTTTGAATGGCTTGAGTCAACATAGGATAGGATATGAAATTCAGTGGAGAAGAAATGGATCATAGGTTGCTAATTTAATGTGAGACAAGATTTAACATAGTTTTCTTCAAGGACATGCAGCCAAGAAACGCTAAAAAGTGAAAGAAGTGTGTCAGTGTGGCATTTTCATGGGAATGATCAAGGGACATTCAGCAAGGTAGATGCCCATGTATGGAATTTTGGGAGCTTGAATTTCAAAAGATCAGCTTTGGCATTAGAATCGGGGCTCATAGTATGAAGATCCTGAAGCCCATAGTCATGAAATGTTGGAATTTAGACCATGTTAGGTTTTAGCTTGAGATCGAGTTGAGGATACGTAGATTGAATCCCACAAGAGGAGTTTCTAGGGTTCAAGTTCGAGTTGGTGCAAGTCACGTGTTCAGAAGAGCCACAAGCCAACTTGAAGCTCAACACTGATCAATTAGGTGGTGAACTCCATCTCACATGAGGAGGAGCTTTCTCTGTGCTACATGATTGGGAGCTTGATACAGGCCAAGCTACGGTCGTGACAGGTGGCGATGTCAGTAAGCCATAGTGAGAATGTGAGCTCAAAAATGAGCAAGAGCTCGTTGATCAGCGATGTGTAGAGATGATTTTGGTAGTTCGAGCATGGCAAAATCAATGAAGAGATTGGGATAGCTTGAGATACATTGTCGAGCCACGAAGTGAACATTGACATTAACAGGGTAAGAACTCAAGATGCAGAATTGCAAAGATCTAAATTAGCTCGAGTGCAAGGCTTGAAATTGTACCAAGATTCATGTTTGAGCTAATCCCTTTTGAATCTAGGTACAAGGAAGCTCACGCAAAGGAAAGTGAGCATACCGTTTGACAGTCGATTAAGGCGCTCGAAGCCAATTAGTGATAAAGGCTCAACAGGAATTAGTTAAGGGAATCATCGAAGATGAAATCTTAAGGAGTTTCATGAATGGATGGTTTATGGAACTTAGAAGGCATTGTGTCTGAAATCGGTTAGCTCGTGAAGTCTGATAGTTTCAGACGTTCAGACATGTGTTACATTGTAGGAGTTATGAAAAGAGTCAGGATGTTTCGATTTCAGGATGTAACGCATGGTTGCATTTGGAGCTCAGAGTTGGAAGTTGACATGGTGGAACAATTCCCGTTTGACTCACATGGGGATCTTGGTTGATCATCGAGAAAATCTAATGGATGAGCCCAAAGGTGAGTAACTTTTTGCATATTCCATGTAGCTAGGTCAAGTGATTCGGTGAGTGATGAGCTCGCAGAACTTGGGTTGACATATGTTAGAATCAACTCAAGGTCAGATCACTAATACATTGGCCAATGTGGTTTGAAGATGAATGTAGGAATTCACCAATTCACGTGAACAAGCTTGATTCTGGTGAGTTGAGCCATGCAATGCGAGGGAGCTCATTGAAGCTTGAGCCAGCCAAGAGTAGGTTGAAACTGAGTAAATTCAAGGAGATTAGACTCAGTTTTGTAGAACTTTGAGAAGTATTGGAAGCACATGGGGAGTTGAAGATGTATGGAGCTCATTGGTTGAATAGAGAGCTCGTCATGGATCAAGCTTGTCTCTGGATATATGTTTTAGAGCTTGAGATAGGGTAAGCACGGTGATCTTGGCTCAGTGTTGGAAGAAATGAAACAGAAGACGGTAACTTGGCTCTTACGACTTATATAGGCAAGCTCGGTTGTTTGACAGAACCTGATCGAGTCAGTTGTGAAGAGAAAGCCATTTCAAGGCAAAAAGGCAAGAGGTTAGCCAAGTGGAGTGAGTAGGTAATCGTGGAGCTAAAAGACAAAGCCCAATTTGGAGGCTCGATGCATCTGTGGTGAGATCGGTCTGGAATCATGGTGGTAAGGGAGCTCATTTAATGCATGTGGAAAGAGGAGCTCGATGCGAACAGATTGAGCTTGAGTTGGCAACTCGGTGAGCCAACCACCAAATTGGAATTATTTTTAGCCTTTTCTTCATGAACCCCTCCCTCATTCATCACAAACAAGGTCAACAGGGGGCCCACCAATAATTTAATTAATTTGATAATTTTTATCTAAACCATTTTAAATAATAGATATATATTATTATTATTTAAATATTATTTTAATTAATTGAGAAGATTATGGTTAAGCAATTAATGAAGCACATGTCAACACACTCAAGTGGTTTAATGGCACATGTTGTAATAAGTGATACATCATGTACCTTCAATTTAGGAAGGAAATTTATGACTCCTCTCTCTCAATTTCTTCTATAAATGTAAGTTGGAAGCTCATTTCAAGGAGTTGCAATAGGTCCTACAAGTTGGCTAAGTTAGACACTTTTCAAGCTCCCCCTTTCTTCACAAGCTGAGAAGCTGTGAATTTGGAGGCTCACAAGCCTTTCTTCTTGAATTGTAATGGCATCCTATACCTTTTCACTGATGTAATGATGCAATGTGTAAGTGTTTGCAAGTAATAAGAATTATGCTTTGTGATTTTTATAGTCTCCTTTCATGATTTTTTTGCTTCCTATTTTCCTCTCTCATGTTTTTCAGGTGAAATGTGCAACCAGGGTTTCTTTTGCAAGGTTTTCCTAGGCCATTTTGCTTATTCAAGGAGTGAAGTATTGTATTTAAAAGTGGGTTTGTAATGCATGTTCATTCTTCCCCATGATCATCTCTCTTCATTGACAAGCCGGAATTTTATCTAGCAACACCCTTTCTTGGTGCATCACCACTTCTAATATAGGTTTTATTTCCTTGCAAATATCTCTCCCTAATCCCTTGAAATGTTAGCATAGGTCTAGTTAGCCATTTTTATTGCATTAGGAGTAGTTAAGTGCTTAGTTTAGGAAGAGGAAGTCGGCCTTCTCTGGAGGTTCACCTCGATCCCAAGTCCCACAGCTTGAGAGGTGATCCCATGTGTCCCAATCACACCAAATGTTGTGTTCAATTTTAGGCCATTCAGGGGGTGCAGTGCTTTAGCGACAACAGGCGTAACGAATTAGGGATTTGTAATGTTTAATTGAGTCTTTAACATGAGCCTTCGTGTTGAATTCTTGAAGAATGTATGAAACCATGTATTTCTGGGCTTCCATTGATACACATCTTCTGGTTGAAGGATCATTTTGGCCATTTGAAGCATTTTATCATTTTACACTATGAATTTACCAACATTTGTTAAAGGTTCCCAAGGATTTGGTATAATAAACTTTATCCTGCTTAACTTCCCGACAACAAATTATAAAATTATGAATCCTACATGAATTACCCTTGTTTACACTGTATGTCCATAAATGTTGAATAAATTCCATGAGTGTATCCATCCCTTGCCAGAAATATGCAGGAGCAATCAGGTTTTAATAGATGTCTTTAGTAACCTGAACCTTGTCCAGAAAATATCTCCATTCTCTAGGGTGACAACTCGTGAGAGTTAGATTGTGTTGTGTTGACCATATTTTCTCAAGATTTCCTCTGAATATTATAGAAAGAGGGCCAAATCCAGTTGATCGAGTAACATCCTTCACCAACATAAGTTACAAAATGGGTCCTCTCACCCTGGTTGAAGGCACAACCTAAAGTAGTGAGGGTAGGTCAAACCCTTAGCACGGTGTTATCCATTTCTTCCATGCTCGAGTGATAAAAGAGTCAGCTAAATCCTTTCCCCGGCTACAAAACGAATCATACTATGATTTGGCCGTCTCTAAGCATCCTAATCAACTTGTATGGTTACACTCACGACAAACTCTTGGAAAGTCACCAAGGGTGATTTTATTATGGAAAGAGGTAAGAAGGTAGGAATGTTATATTTATCTACATGTGTTATTAATTTTTTTTTCTGTGTTATCTACTTCAGACTCAGATGCATGCATGTGGCATAATCCGTTGGGCCATATGAGTCAAAAAGGAATACAAATCTTAAAGGCTAAGGATAAGTTATCATATTTGAAACATTTAAATCTTGATTTTTGTGAGCATGGTATATTTGTAAAGCAAAAGAGACTGAGATTTCTCAAATTTGGGGCAACTAATAAAGAACAAAAATTGGAGCTTATACACTCATATATGTGGGGACCATCTTATGTATTTTATCATGGAGGATCCCAATATTATGTTACTTTCATTGATGATGCTACAAGAAAGTTATGGGTTTATTGTATTAAACATAAATATGATGTTTTTGAGACTTTTAAAAGATGGAAAGCCCTTGTTGAGAATGAATCAAATTCAAAGTTAAAGTGCCTTAGATCTAACAATGGTGGTGAAGAATATAACAAATCTTTCAATGATTATTGTTCAGTGAATACAATACATAGAGAAAGGATGATTCTAAGAACACCATAAGAGAATGGTGTTGCAGAAAGAATGAACAGGAAAATCATGGAACATGATAGAAGTAGGAGGATACATTCTAGATTTCCCTTGTAATTTTGGGCAGAAGTAGTTGATATAATGGTTTATTTGATTAATCATGGGCCTTCAAGTTCACTAGATGGAGGAATACCAGAGGAATCTTCGACCGGAAAAGAGGTAGATCTTTCTTTTCTTGAAGTTTTGGTTTAGAAGCTTTTGTGCATATTGATAAGGAAAATAGAAAAAAATTGGATGCAAAATCCAAGAGATGCACTTTCATTGGTTATGGATCTGGTGATTTTGGATTTCATTTTTGGGATTTAGAGAATTCTAAAATTATTAGAAGTCGTGATATTGAATGGAATGAAAAGAGAATGTACAAGGATCAAATTTTGGTACCCAAGGACGAACCGGTTGAGAAGTTTGTGAATGAAAATGAACTCTCTTATTTAAAAGTAATATCGACAGGGTTAGACAGTAATCGGTGTCAGTTGAACCCTATCTGACATAGGTCAGGTGAACTTGTATAGGTTATAGAAGAGCCAAACTAGCATCGGTTAGAAAAACCGATGTCGGTTACAGGTGACCAGTGTTGGTCACTGTCAGATTTGGATACAAATGTCCAGGAGGTCCAGAATGAGCCTCCAGTATCCCAAACTTATGTGAGAAGGTCTCAAAGGGTAAGTAAACCTCCAGAAATATTTACACCTTCTTTATCTTATTTATTATTGACTGATAATGGTGAAACAAATTTTTTTAAAGAAGCAATGCAAGATAAGACTCACGTGAAGTGGGAGCATGGCATGGATGAGGAGATGGACTCCTTGGAACATAACTAGACTTGTGATTTAGTTAAGTTACTAGTGGGAAAGAGGACATTGCAGAACAAATGGGTTTACATGATCAAGGAAGAAGAGGGTGGATAGAAAAGGTATAAGGAAAGGCTTGTAGTAAAGGGATTTGTAAAAAAGTAGGTATTGACTTCGGTGAAATATTTTCTCCTATTGTAAAGATGACTTCTATTCATACTATATTGAGTTTAATTGCAGTAGAGGATTTGCATTTGTAGCAACTAGATATGAAGATGAATTTCCTTCATGGTAATTTGGATGAAGAGATTTTTATGAAGCAACCGCTTGGGTAATAATTCAAGGGTAAGGAGAAATTAGTGTGCAGGTTGAAAAAGAGACTATACGGGCTCAAGAAAGCTCCAAGGAAATGGTACCTGACGTTTGATAGTTTCATGCATGAGAATGGTTATTTGAGATGTGAATCTGACCATTGTGTTTATTTCAAAAAGCTTGAAAATGGGAGCTATATTATTTTGTTATTGTATATGGATGATATGCTTATTGTGTGAGCTTAAGAGAAATCTAACTCACACATTTGCTATGAAGGATTTAGGAGTTGCAAAAAGAATCCTTGACATGCAAATATGCAGAGACATGAAGAACAAGAAATTGTATTTGTCTCAAGAGGCTTATATCAATAAGGTGTTGGAAAGGTTTAACATGTAAGATTCAAAACCTGTAAGTAAACCTATGGATGGTAACTTCAATTTGGAAAAATATCAGTGTTCTTCATCACATGAGAAGGTCAAATACATGATACGAGTACCATATGCTTCAGCAGTTGGGAGTCTCATGTATGATATGGTTTGTACAAGACCAGACATTGTACAAGCAGTGGGAGTTGTGAGTAGATTTATGGCTAATCCAGGTAAAGAACATTGGAAAGCAGTCTAATGGATACTTAGGTATTTGAGAGGGACATCTAGTATGTAGTTATGATATGGAGGTTTGAATATTTATTTATGTGGCTATATTGATTCAGATATGGATGGAGATATGGATGGTAGAAGGAACACTACTGGATATATTTTCACAGTAGGTGGGACGACAGTTAGCTGGATTTAGAGATTACAATAGGTTGTGGCTTTGTCTACTACAAAGGCACAATATGTTGCAGCTAAAGAGGCTAGCAAAGAGGTGATATTGATGAGCAGGTTCATGGAAGACTTGGGAAAGGAGCAAGATGATTGAAAATTGATCAGTGACAGCCAGAGTGTAATTCATTTGGAAAAAACTCAAAGTTTCATTCTAGAATGAAACACATTCAGTTAAGTTATCACTTCATACAGAAGGTATTGGAGGATGGGAAACTAAAACTGGAGAAGATTCATACAAGTGAAAACCCTGTGGATATGCTAATGAAGTCATTAGAAAAAGATAATTTGGAGCTACACTCCCCTTCCGTTGGTCTTCAAGTTTGAGACTTGAAAAGGAAGAAAGTAAGGAAAGGATCCAAGAATGACGTTGTACAGGTATAGTGCAGTAATTTATCTCCAAGTGGGATATTGTTGAGACATGGAGCTCAATTACTTCAAATTAACATGCAATATTAAACTTGCAGGAAAACAAAGGAACCAAAATTGGTTATGGAGGGACCGGCATCGGTCACCTATGATCGGCATTGGTCAGGAAAGGAGGAACCTGCATCGGTTAGGGCTAACCGACATCGGTCAGGAAAGGAGGAACCAACATCGGTTAGGACTAACCAACCTTAGTTACCTGTGCGTGGGTGTTTTAATTAACTCACAAAAGTTAGATCTAATTTTAGCATTAAAGCATATCTATTGATTGTAATTACATGGCTAAGTGCCCTAAGTTTGTATATGCCTATATAAGCATGAAAGTTAGGGTTTAAAAGTAAGAATTGTAGAAGTTGATTATTGTGAGAGAGAGAATTATTGGAGAAGAAGCAAAATCTTGAGAGAAAGAAAGTAATGTACATCTGAGAGGTGTGGAATATTGTAGATATTCAATTGTATATCTTCACAAAGATTTGTATAATAGATTGGCTTATTTCTTGGTGGATGTAGCCCACACTAGGTGAACTATGTTAAATTTGGTGTTGATTTATATCTCGTGTTTTGTATATTTCTTCTGGTACAATATACACTTTTATTCCATGTATGCTTAGATATGATATATTATCTATACAACCTTGTGCTAACCCCAAAAACTCCCCATATTCACTGGAGTTGTCATGATTATAGCAGTGGGGGTTACTCAACACCCTCAATATGTACACCCCTTCAGATCTATGAGAAATAGTGAGATTTTTTTATGTTAACAAGGTTATGCACGTTTTTTTATCTTTACATGAAAATTCAGTTGATGCTCGCTCCTCTCAAGATCTCGTCATGATGCGGTTCACACGTTCATGGATGTTTGTGTCGTCCCTCTTGATCTTAGCGCTTTGGGTTTTTGCACCCTCTTACACCCTCTGGGTCAATTAATGACGCTTCATTAATTAAATAATCTCATCCTTCATTCTAGATACAAATTAACATTACTTTGTTAATTATAATAGTATTATATTAATTAACTAATTAAACTTTCAAGATTGAATTTACCCTCTCATTGGGTGAACCCCCCTTTCTAATCCTTCAGATTCCACCAATTTCCCCCCAATTGGATTTTACAAGCGTAACTTGGTATATTAATCAATTCTAATTGATTAATTCAAATCATACCCAATTCCCATGAGTTGAAAATTCTAATTAATCCTTCTGTAATAACACCTAACCATTCCTAACCATACTTATCACTTTCTAATCCTAAAAGTTCTTTTTTATCCCACATTCATGAGGATGAAAGTTTCTCCAATTTGGAAAACTATATAAAGAACCTTACCCTTTACATAATATCTTTGTAAGACATCTGCATGTGATAAGAGCATTTCATACTGGGAAGGCTTATTGATCAAGAAACCTTTCCCATTTTATACTTGGCTAAGAGTAGTAAGAGAAGAACAAAAAATGACAATTAAGTCATATTGGTGATATTTATTCCTCTTCCTTGGAGAAATCCTTTGATCATACGTAGTTGTGTTCGGCTTGCTAAAGGAAGTATCTACAATCTAAAACCCATCTAAATGATCAAAGTTTGCATTTGATGTTTTTAATGTTGTATGCATTAGTTTAAGATTTCTTTTTATGGCATTATGTTGATGTAATTGTTTAATTAACTAGGTTATTGAATCTACTTGGTGTTAGGTTCTAGTAATTAGCTTATATTTGTTTATCATGTATACAATAACCAAAGAAACAAGAGTCTCATATTTGTTTCCAAAAATGCGAGTTTAATTATCCATGACCTATTTTTGATATAAGTATTTTCACCTTTATGATTTTCTTTCATATTCTCTACATAAGATTATTCACCTTATTCCTTGCTATGAATTTTCTGTAAATAAGATATATTTGAATTTCACATTATTTTTAGTTCATAGGAGTGATTCCTAGTCAATATTATCTTTGCAGGTTACCTCATCACAATTTTTTCATTATCCATCAATTTTATCCCTTTCTCACTTTTTGGAAAAAGAAATGTCAGAAATCACAAATGTTAAAAGATGGATGAAAACCAGAAATCAAGGATGAAAATGTGAATGAAAACCAAAAATAGATTGTTTTCCTATAGTTATTACCAAATTTGTGTCACTTTCCACTGAGGTAGCAATTAAATAACCATTTAGGATTCAGTTTTGAATCTTAGTCTTACAATGATACCATGTATGAACTAACTCTAATTCTTGTAGCTATGAATCACCAAGCTTGCAACAAACCAAGACTATCACCCCTTTTAGTTTTTTTGGATGCTTCATAATTTATGCCACTTCTATAAATTTCACTTTATGAGGTCATTATCCATTATCCTTGGCAACAAATTTGGCTCACCAATACAAACCTCATATTTGATGGAATAAGAGTGATATGATAATGTTATTTGACTTCTTTTTTGAATTGGGTAGATCCAAAACATGTTCATGAAATATTGTTTGGATTAATTTTCTTATTGAGTTTATATATGGTAGACCATAGGATAATCCATGACATAAACATAACTAGTTTCATATATTTCAGTTTTCCATAGACCATAACAAATGGATTTAAAGAAACTTGGGAAAATTATTTAATGAAAATTTAAAATATTATTTACTTAGTTTGGGATTACTCGTGTTCTTTGTTGATTGTTCCCGGCCCAAAGGGCCTCCTTGTTGATTCTATATGGTTTACAATAGCTATGGCCCGAAGGGCCTATACCTATAGAAGGTTTATCTCTATTCTAGATGTAATACAATAGTCTATAGTCTATGGGATGTAGGATACTGCGTCTCATAAACACCTATCCATATTTATCATAGCTACCTCCCTCCACTACTATCCACTTGACTCCACTCCTGACCACTCCTCTGCACTTGATCAACCCCCAGTTACTATGTTTTTTGTATACCCAGGTTAGTGCCAGCATATCCCATAAGGGTGCCATTCCCATATAAAGAAGAGGAAGACAAGAGAATTTAGAGGGAGGGAGGAGAAGTGGAGTGAATGGTGAGTCATGTGGGTTTTACCCCATATTAGGGAAAGAGCATACACTCAAAATAATTAATTCAACATTCCATACAATGTATGTGTTATATATATAGGAGAGTATTTCTAACTCCTATAAAAACTCCACAAATCTCTCACCCTAAATATAGATGGGTTGTTCAACAATATTTATTCTTTCCCCTATGATATATATTGCCTATTTCTATTCCCACTTACAATCAAATTCACATACAAGTATACTCACAATATTATAATATTAAGTTGTTTCTCAACAACTCAATATTAACTTACATAACACTATATTATAACACACTCACAATTGCACCCATGTTAGGACTAATTCCTAACATTCCCCCCTTACTGCTAACATGGGGATAGGAACATAACCCATCCTTAGTCTTGTTTCGTAGTTTCCTCACCACCAAGATAAATAACGTTTGGATGTCAGTTACAACCAAAAATACATCCAAGTACAATTTAGTCCTTATAGTTTTTTGAAACTGAATTATATTTCTTCCCCCATTTTCGAAAAAGTACCAATACAAAATTTTCCTTTATAAAAAAAATTGAAGTGTTGTAGATTGTTCAAACCATCTACCACTCGCTCCTCATATGCCTTTGTGAAAGAATAGTTTACCACCAATAATAGATTCTTATAGAGTCACTCGAACCATGTAACGTGGGAAGCATACAATACAAAAATGAAGACATCTATTTGGAGGATTTCGATGCTGAGCACGAGGTTTTTTGTGAGTTTGTTGTCCAAATGTGGGTTTGCTATCCACCGTTGGAGAGAAGTCCTTGATGAAGATATGATGTAATGAATGAAGGGAGCTTAAACACTGAGGTCGAGCAATGGGGTCTATCGAATCTCACCATGGGCTTTGAAATCCTTTGAGGGTCGTGAATGCCTGCTTGAGCCATGAACTGGGAAGTGTCGTGTGGAAGGGACTAAACCAAATCCGAGGGATATATTTTGACCACGTATTGATTGAACCTTTTGGATTTGAACATAGGCATGTGTGAAGTCCGAGAGTAAGCCAAGATGGATCTCATGCTGTCGCGATCAAATGAAGCAATTTAGTTCTAAAATCCAAGTTCCGAGCCCAATGAGTAGAGGATCTCGTAATATGTTGAATGTCGGTGATCAGTGCCATCATGAGAGAGATAGCTTGCTGGATGAAATCATTTGTAGAGATTACCGAATTAGAATAAAAAATCACTACCGAGTCAGGGATGATTTACATGCAGTTCAGGATCTTCATGACAAATCATTAAATGTTAGATCTCACCATCTACGTCACTAGATCCTTTGAATATTATCATGCAATTTGATGGTGCCTTCCTGTAGTTGTAGAATTCTTCAGTTATTTATGCACTATTCGAAGCTATGATAAATACCATGGATAGATCAATCGAAGGGTCGAGTTGTACTTCGATCAGGGTCTGAGCTACAATTTTGCAAGATCCAATGCCAATTTTCCATACAGAGATTTGATTGCAAACCCATATAATAATGTTGTTTAAAATTTATTTACTTTCCTCAAATCTTCAACATAGATCAAAAAATTCTAATGAAACTCAAATTTCAAGTCCGATTCTCTCCAAAGTTATGTATAAAAAACTTAACCCACTCAAGTTCTCATAAACACTCTAAACAATGAAAATGGTAAAACTAGGCTACACGACTAATTTTAATCATGAAAACAATGAAAAAGATGGATGAACCATTGTGGATAGAGTAAAGAGGATGGAAAGAGAAAGATGATGTAAATGAATGATGCCTACCAAATGGGTTCACACAAGGTCTACTCTGTTACACTGTCGATAGATTGGAAGAAGGGTGAACGAACCAACAATGGAGTTTGCACGAGGTCCACTCTGTATATCCATTGTTTGCACATTTTGAATCATCACAAAAAATGGATGACACATAGACAATAAAAAATTGGTTTACACAAGGTCCGCTATGCTTTCCCATTTCCATTACCTAACTTGACAAACAAACTATGAATGGGGTGAAAATTAGAGAGGCCTCATACGAAAACCAACTATGATACCAAATGTGGGTTTTACCCCATATTCGGGAAAAAACATACGCTCAAAATAATCAATTCAACATTCCATACAATTTATGTGTTATATATATGAGATTGTTTCTAACTCCTATAAAAACTCCACAAATATCTCACCCTAAATCTAGATGGGTTGTTCAACAAACTTTATTATTTCCCCTATAATATCTATTGCCTATTTATATTCCCACGTACAATCAAATTCACATACAAGTATGCTCAAAATATTATAATATTAAGTTGTTTCTAAATAACTTAATATTAACTTACATAACATTATATTATAACACACTCACAAATGCACCTATGTTAGGACTAATTCCAAACAAGTCAAGGGGGAGAAGAGAGGCCCAACTCTCCTCTTTTCCCTTGAATCTTAAGAGGAAAGGAGGGGAAGAGGAAAAAAAGACAATTCTTTAGCCAGACAAATACATGTCTTAGACCCTCTTCTTCTCACTCTCCTCCCCCTCACTCGTCTATAAGATAGGGTTCATCTCCATTCCAAGACCTACCCACCCCACCCCACCCCACTACTAGATCAATCGATCAATCCCCAAGTTTTGAGATGTAACATCCCCATTTTAAGATACTAGAACAAGGGAATTTTTTTTTTTTTTGTATAACGTTCTCTGTTATGAATTATATAATTCAAACACACGTTCAAGTTTTAATAATTGTTCACTGCCCAAACAACACAGTTTGGAACACACAATTTCCTTTTAAAACTAATGTTCCATGTTCGCATATTTACAATATGGAACACACATTCAATGCCATTCAATCTTATAACAGATTATATATGCTGCTGTAAATGACTCGAAGAACTGCCGATCTCCCATTTTCATGGCTCGGAGTTTCAACGATCTCTCATTTCATGACTCGGCAACAACCGATCCTTCATGTTCGTTCAAGCATAGTATATTATATATACAAGTTCTCTTAACCGTTACCGGTTATCGAAGTGATCCATTTAAGAAGACTATCTAAATATATGTTACTGATATTCATCTGACATCCTGCATCTTAAATTAAGTGATTAGGACAACGCAACCAGCACTTGCGATACTTTGGCCAAAGATTTTCACATGCTTTGCATGATCATATTCCTGGATGTGATACACATCAATGGAATACGTCCTTCACTTCACTTCACCTGTTATCTAGAATGGTATTTCCTGGTTCCTACCAGTCCTTTCAATTTTAAGGTCAGATTTAAACTTCCAATTTCCAACTAGCAATATGAACGAATATAGGAAGGCACTCCTGGTAACTAAAGATACGCAGACATACGATGTCGTTCCCCACGACTCCGTGTTTCTAGTTATCTTTAGTCCTCCGGAGTCACTCCGTATACGTGATCATACTCCTATCCCCAGCCAAGAACTTCACATTCAACCTATGTATTCTTGATGTTTTAATTTGGGAGGGCATTGTAATATGTCAGCTATAACATTGTGTCGTCATGAAGACCCCGTCTTCATGAAGACACCTTGTTGTAGCTGGCGTATGTCAATGTCCTACGGAATCCTCCCATCGAGAGTACACATCATGCTCAAGTGATTTGGATATGATCTTAATATTTAAGATCAACTTTCAGCAACCATGTTGATCCTTTATCGTCGTTCCCGTTACAGTTGTACATAGCTAAGAGAGACTAAATCCGTCTTCTAGATTGCTTTACATCTTCTCCTTCTTACCGAAGGGTTACGTTTTTCCTACTTGGTTCTCTTCTTAATCGTTGGATTAAGCAGCCCGTTACCGACGAACGTGATAAGTTTAACCTATTAAACTTAACCAAGATTTTTACAACTGTAACTAAATTTAGAATTCCAGCTTATTAGACGTCGTTTAAACGAGGTCTAATTCCTATTAAATGTATTCATTTATTATCCTTAACCTTACATAGTTAAGGTCCATTAGCTATGGATATATGTATCCCATATCCTTTCTTTCTGAATTTAACATACGAGGTTATTAATGGAGTTCGAAAGCGAAGTTTGATTACTCCTAAGTTAAATGATATTCCTTATCTTCCAATCTAATCCCGAATACCTATCAGTTATGGAATCATATTCTTTCTAATCCTTTTTAATGTCAATTAAAAATTCATCTTTACCCAAG
Organism: Taxus chinensis; assembly: GCA_019776745.2. Taxonomy (NCBI): domain Eukaryota; kingdom Viridiplantae; phylum Streptophyta; class Pinopsida; order Cupressales; family Taxaceae; genus Taxus; species Taxus chinensis. The sequence continues at coordinate 374,999,157 of CM034155.1, forward strand.
TATGAACTAGTTGCACATTTCAACTTAAAAGTTGCATAAAGGTAAGAATAGATATCAATTCCCTTTTTTTTTTTAACATCCATCCAAGGACAAGTAAATAAATCCAAATCAAGACATAACATTATATTTCCAAATTAATCAACAATATCAAACTGATATAGTTATTAAAATATCACACTTGTATTTGTATTCATCATCCATCTCATAATCCGTACATCTGCCAATCCAACTGACTGGACTTTGTTTAAATAAAACATCATTACAACTCATAAATAGAAGAATGTACTTTCTTCTTTTCACAATTCCGCGAAGAGGAATAATAGTAAACAAATACAATTCATCTTAGGTCAATCAAAAGAAGCATCAGAAAACAGCCATGTCTTCGTTCTAATCAATTCCATCTGCAAAATTTCTTGCACGGGTCAGTTCAATGAACTGAGCATATTAAGCACTTATCATTAAAATGAGGTGCTTCAATTAACTGTCTCAAGAAAAGAACCCTGCTTTTATGAAACGACAGTAAGAACATCAATCAAAAATCAATCATCAAAGAATGGACAGCATAACAACTGAACCATCAAATACCATCCCAATCAGCCAAAGAACTGCTGTCCTATTTTCCACATAACCATTACAAGTTCCAAATTACAATATTTGTAAAGTTTAGGAATACAAGTAGCATACTGCTGATATAACATAAATGTTATCCTTTCCACCCTTTCATTAATAATAAATGCAAAAGGGTAAAACTAATTGAAATGTAAACCAATTACTTTCCTTTCAGTTCATGCATCACATTAGATTCCAAGAAATCAAGCACAAACGAGAAAGAAAACAGCAATGCATACAGTTGCTCATATCTAAGCACTACAAGATTCGTTATTAACGATTACAGATTTCCAACTGAATGAAAGAAGAAAAGATCATTTTTCCAAGTTATCCAACCACATTCCTATCTCTTTCCTCATGACTGTTCTAAAAATTGAATCCAACCGAGACACAAATCAAGATAACAGTTCAGAGTGAAACTTACAAAATCCATTCGAAATTCACTTTCCAGCAGCAAGAGTAATTTCATTCATAATCAGCTTTAAATGAAAACAAGGAAGAATTTATCGTCCTTATCAATACTTCATTTAAATCAGGCTCATATGAATACCCAAAAACAGGTTAGTACAACATCATATTTATCATAGATCAAATAGTATAAGGATGCATACTATGTATTTACTGTACTAGAAGAGCCCATACTTCCTTCACTGTATTTTTAACCAAATAAATAGTTATACAATCATGCAATCAATTAATCACATGACCTTCTATATCCATGATTGCATATAGTTCAAAATACAATTTACACATTGCTGTTACCTACAGCAAGACTAAATCTTAAAGCACAGTAAGGCTCTAATACTATTCCCAGAATTCAACAGCAAGAAGAGAAGAATTCATCTCTTTCACCTTTCAATAAGAAAACAACCATTTTCTTCGAACTCAACAAGAATTGTTCAGGTCGGTTTCATTTCTTTTAAATGACTGTGCAAAATCGAAGACCGCAAGAAACATTTAAATATTCTAATTGTACAGAAAAGCACAGCACTCAGGAAACAAATTAAATGCCACTGTCCTCTATACAGACTGAACTTACAAAGTTCAATAAACCATCCGACTACTGATTTTATCAAATCAAAACAACAGAAAGAAGAAGAATTCCTTACTAATAAATGTTTCTTCCCAAATCCAATTTTCTTTTCACAATGATGTACAGAACCCAAAATTTGATTTTCATACAATAATACCCTTATTATTAAAAACCCGCATATGATATCAGATGCACAACAAAGTACAGTCAAAACAGGCCCAACAGCAAGACAATTTCCCAAGCATTTCTTCCTTTGCATAGCAATCCAAAGTAAAGTGCGTTTTCACAACGACAGACTGAGTAGAAGACCAACCGCATCCATAGAACCCTATAAAATCAACTTCCCTTCTCAGGAAGAAAACAATATAATTCATTTATTGCACAGAAATACAAGTCAAGCTCGTTTTCACGACTACAGTCCAAACCAGAGATCAAACCGCCTCAAATAAGACATAACAAATCAACTTTCCTCCAAGGCAAGAAGAATCATTTACAGTTCATAAATATTCATTCATTGCTCAGAAATGCAAGGCCAAGTTTTTTAATCATGTCCACCATCGAAACGGTAGACCAAACAACATCAATAAACACAACTAATCATCCTACCCTCTCAGCAAGAAAACAATATAATTCGTTATTAGTTCAGAAGAAAAACTATTTTTTTCCAACTCCCACGAATACCCAAATCGTATTCGTCTATTTCTTAAGCAAGAAAAAGGAACAGCAAAAACGTATTACCATTTCTTCCTTCAAATCGAATTCATATGCTCATACAAAACCAAGTAACATTGCCATTTCCATCAAAAACCAAAACAGCAGAAGGAAAAGGATCTATTTCCTTAACAATTTCTATAAGAAACAACTTTAAAACATCTACTGCTTATATCATTCCAGTGAATCTGTTTTTGGTATGAACTTATAATTCTACCAAATTTAGAATTAAGAGTGAATCTGTTTTTGGTATTCTAAATTTGGTAGAATTATCAGTTTTTTGAATTTCAAATTCGATTAAACAAATGTGGAAAAGTAGATCTCATTTCTTCGAGATTTTCCCAAGTTGCACTTTCTTCGCTGAACTGGTCCCACTGGACCTTATATTGGTTCACTTCGCGATTTCTCAAGTACAACTGGCGAGTTCCCAGCACTCGAATGGGCTTAACCACGATTATTCCTGGGTCTTGTACCTGCAAGGAATTCCAATTCAGCACATGTGATAAATCTGTCAAGTATTTCTTAAGCAAAGAAATATGAAAAACATCATGCATTTGAGACAAAGCAGGAGGTAATGCTAGACGATAAGCTACAGGGTTGATTATTTCAACAATTTCAAAAGGTCCCATGTATCGTGGCGACAACTTGGCAGCCTTGCCAAAAGTTATTGAGCTCTTTTTCGGCTTCACCCGAAGAAAGACCTTCTCTCCCAGTTTATAATTCCTGTCAACCCGCTTTAAGTCTGCATAACTCTTTTGCCTATTGGAAGCCTCCTTTAGATGTTCCCTAATCATTTTGATTTGTTGTTCCATTTCCGTAAGGATTTCTGGCCCAATTATCTCTCTGTCCTCAACGCTGTCCCAGTTGACAGGGGTTCTGCATTTTCTTCCATACAATGCTTCAAAGGGTGCCATTTTTAAAGAGGCATGAAAGGTGTTATTGTAAGCAAATTCTACCAGCGGAAGGTATTCCTCCCATTTATACTGCTGGTCCATGCAATACATCCTTAACATGTCCTCTAAAACCTGATTGACTCTCTTAGTCTGTCCATCTGTCTCCGGATGATATGCAGAACTAAAGTTTAATTTAGTTCCCAAGGCTGCATTAAGCGTTTGCCAAAACCTTGATGTCATCCTCAGATCTCTATCCGATATGATTAATTCCGGTATTCCATGCAATCTGAAGATTTCATGTACAAATCTTCTTGCTAGCACTGGTGCATCGTCCTTCAAATTACCAGCAATGAAGTGTGCCACTTTGGTCAATTTTTCGACTACAACCAGGATAATGTCATGCTTATTTCTTGACATAGGCAATCCTTGAATGAAATCCATCGTTATCACTTGCCATTTATACTGCGAAATGTTGTGGGGATACAATAATCCAGCGGGGTGCATATGTTCCGCCTTAACACGCTGACATTCCAAGCAGTGTGTTACAAATTCCGCCACATCCTTTTTCATTTCCTTCCAGAAGTATTGCTACTTAAGATTAGCAAGCATTTTCGTAATGCCAGGGTGTCCAAAAAAGGTGAATTATGAAATTTAGTTAACAATTTCCCTCTTAAGTCATTCGCCAAAGGTATATATACCCTGTTTTCGAACCTCAAAATTCCTTCATTAAAGAAACGGAATCCTTTATACCTGACATCCTTTGGGTCTGCAGCAAGTGATGTTTTGACTTGCTGGAAATAAGGATCTGATTCCAAGGCATCTTTCACCTCATCCTTAAACTGAGTTCTTAACATTATAAGAGTAGAGATATGCTTCCTTCAACTCAGAGCATCTGCTACTCTATTTTCCTTGCCCTTGATACATAGCTTATATCAAAATCATACTGAGATAGAAATTCTAACCATCTTCGCTGCCTTGCATTCAGATTTGGCTGAGTAAAAATATACTTCAGCCCCAGATGGTCTGTTTTTAACTCGAAAGGCTTGCCTAAAAGGTAATGCCTCCACATTTGAAGTGCATGAACAATGGCAACGAGCTCTAGATCATGTGGAGCATAATTCTGTTCATGTAACTTAAGCTTTCTGCTTTCATAAGCGATGACATGGTTATTCTGTAACAAAATACCCCCAAGGCCTTCTCCTGAGGCGTCCGTTACAACCATAAAATTTCCATTTAGATCAGGTACATTCAAAATAGGTGCTGTAGTTAACTTTTCCTTTGAATTCTTAAAGGCAGATTCACATTTGTCTGTCCAGACAAATTTCTTATCCTTCTTTTGCAGCGAAGTGATTGGGGCAGCAATTTTTGAAAAGTCCTTAACGAACTTTCGATAATATCCAGCCAAGCCCATGAAGCTCCTCACTTTGTGCACGTTCTTAGGTGCAGGCCACTCAGTTATAGCTGTAATCTTTGAAGGGTCAACAACTATTCCATTCTTTCTTATAACGTGTCCCAAATAATGCACCTCTGCATCATAAAAGGAACATTTGGACAGTTTGCCATACAATTTCCTCTTTCTTAAAATTTCCAGCACTATTCTTAGATGTTCTTGGTGCTCTTCGACATTTTTAGAGTATATAAGAATGTCGTCTAAGAATACAAGTACAAACTTGTCTAAGTATTCTTGAAAAATATTGTTCATCAGATTCATGAAGGCGGCAGGTGCATTAGTCAACCCAAAAGGTAACACCATGAACTCATAATGCCTGTACCTTGTTCTAAAATCTGTTTTATGAATATCTTCTTCCTTTATTCTCAGTTGATGATACCCAGATCGAAGATCTATTTTTGAATAAACTGATGCTCCTCGCATCTGATCGAACAGATCATCAATCCTAGGAAGTGGGTATCAATTTTTAATAGTTGCTTTGTTCAGCATTCTGTAATCAATACACAGCCTCAAAGTGCCATCCTTTTTCTTTACAAAAATTACCGGCGCTCCCCAAGGTGAGATGCTCGGTCTTATCAGCCCCTTAGTCAAAAGTTCTTGTAACTGAGCCTTTAGCTCTACCAACTCAATGGTAGTCATTCTATAAGGTGCTTTAGATATGGGTTCAGTTCTCGGTTTGATTTCTATTGCAAAGTCAAACTCACATTTGGGTGGAAGACTTGGCAATTCCTCCAGAAACACATCACGGAAACCCCTTAACAATGGATATCTTTCCATGAAATCATTTTACACCTTGAATGACTGTTGCTTTCTGCAGGTCATCGAAGCAACAGATTTGTTTTTCATAACAGTCGACCTTTGCCTTATGTTTAGCCAACCAGTTGACTCCAATAATGATATCATATGACCCTAGAGGAGTGACATATAATTCAACTTTGGTGGAGAAACTAGGCAAGTCAAGAATTGCCCCAAAAAGGCACATTTCGATTGTATGGACAACATTATTCCCATAATGCACTGTCCATGTTTTATCCATTCTTTCAGCCTTTCTTTTTAATTCCATTGCAAGTTTAGCAGAAATAAAGCATTCAGTAGCTCCAGTATCAAAAAGTATGACTACATGTGTACCGAATAACTTACCCGAAACTTCTATGGGCGTAACTTACTTTTTAGCTTGTTTGTTAGCCACTGCAGCGTGTATCCTATGCTGTTGATTGCGATCATCCTTCTTCAGAGGACAGTGATTCACATAGTGGTCCTTTCCACAGTTGAAGCATCCTCCAACTGGCCCTTTTCTAGGCTCAAATTTGTTACCAACCTTGAAGTTATCATTCTGGCTTCTATAGGACTTCTGTCTAATGCCACTAACTTTTGTGAAGCTGTTCCGCACACTATTTATAGGTCTGTTCATCACAGATTTCTTGTTGTTATCTACAACAGTTTTATTTTTCACACCAAACCTTTTCCAAGGTCCTCTTTTTGGTGCAAAAGATGAAGAAGAATTGGGAATCTTCTTCCTTATCTCTTCCCTGTGAGTAGATATTGTTCTCAATTTCTGTTCCTGTTTGATTGACTTTTCAACAACTCCATCCATGGTGGTTGGGCCGTGGACATCCACTTCACCACCAATGATGGGATTTAGCCCCATTATGAATTTCCGTATTCTGAACTTCTCGTCAGCTTGGTACTGCGGCACATACTTAAGGAGTTTAGTAAACCCTCCCAGTATTCCGTCACTGACAGCCTTCCTTGCGACCAGTTATGAAATTCAGTCATTTTCCTATCAAAATAGAGTTGAGGCAACCATCATTGCCTAAAATAACCCTTAATTTGATCCCAAGTTATGTCTGATTCGACAATATTCAGCTCAACCTTACGGTTGTCCCACCATGATGATGCTTCATGAGAAAGCTGATATGCTCCCCATATCGCTTTAGTCTCTTCAGAGAAGTTTCTTATAGCAAAGTATTTCTCCATTTCACTGAGCCAATTCTCAGCTCCATCCCCAAGGGTTGTTCCATCAAACTTTAGAGGACTTATTCTCTTTATATCATTTGTAAGTTCAGCTGCTAATCTTTCCCTTTTATTTTCAGGGGGATTAGGAGCAATTACATTATTATTATCAACACCCGGATTCCCTCCGTTGATGTTGTCCATAGGAGGCGGATGATCATTTATTTCAGCTTCATCTTCCTCCTCTTCATTGCCCATTGACTGCTGTTCTAGCACAGTCAAACGATCTCTCGTATTAAGTAGGGCAGCAAGGATTTCAAATCAAAGCTTTTGAAGC
>CM034155.1:375006642-375166642 GCA_019776745.2 Taxus chinensis
AAACACCATCTACCTCAAAACCACATACTCCAAAAAAATCCAAAATCACCAAATCTACTTCGTCCTCTAAGCCATCCACTTCGGCCCCCAGGCCTAATCCTTCTCCTTCATATTCTAAGCCAAAAATATCTAATACAAATCCCAAATCCAAATCAACTAGAACATCTCATAAACCATCCAATCTTGCATCATTACTTCCTACCTCATCCAAACCATTTAACCCACGCCACTTCACTCCTTGAGGAGAATCCTTAACCACCATCTTCCATTGTCTAAAAACCTTCAACATGATTATCCATCCCCCAATAAAATTACAAAATAAAAACCTTCCCAAACCATCACGGTATAGGGAACACTATTACTGTGACTTCCATCACACCCATAGACATTTGACTAATCATTGTATGTAATTTAGGTTTTATGTCCAACGCCTCATTAACCAAGGAATTCTTATCCTTATACCTCTTTATCCATCACCTTTCTACTCCAATCCTATCACTAACCATTGTCTATGATCCAAATCCCACTTAAAATCTAAACATCTTCAACCATCCAAATCTCATCGTACATCCAAACACCTCTCGCCGACCAAAAATCAAAACAACTCTCACCCTCCCATCCTTTGTTAAGTCTGACCTCTTAGTGGATGAAAAAAATACAATCCCCTAGTCTTATTATGACCACATGACATCATCTTCCCCATCCAATTCATATCCTATATCCAAATAGATGTTTGTTAATATGAAATAACAAGGAAAAGGCTTAGGCATCCATGAACAAGGCATTCGTGAACCCATCTCTTTTTGCCAAAATCTAGGACGTTTAGGCTTAGGTTATAAACCTAACACTAAAAATGAACCTCCCACTCCACCATCCCAAACCATTTCTACCAATCCTCTTGTCTATCCTACCATCCCAACCACTCAACCCAATCACAAATTGTTTTAATCCCCCTACACATATCAAACACCTAAAAATGGATTGAGCACACAATCTGTTGCTTGCACATGGATGTTCTTTCCTTCACACCCATCATCCTTCAATCCAAAATCTACATCCCTTTTTCATATAATCCATCCTTATCATCACATCCATTCATATCCTCTTATAATCTATTCATCTAAACACTTGATCAACTTACTCACACATTTTTTAAGCCAATATTACCTACTATAATTGTGTGACCTTGCTCTATCATTACCTCCAACATTCTAGCACCATTTTCCTCCTAAATATCCACACACTTAATCTACTTATGGTGAAGACCCTTGGGTGTATCTTTTGACAATCTATCTAATGTCATCACTACACTCATTTCCATCCCCCCTTCAAGCCACTAGTGAGTCTTAAACCCTTGATAATTCTCAAGAGAGTGGAACAACTTTATGCAAAAAAATCCAAATATAAAAAATAAAAAATCATATCAAGATTCAAAATATCAAATAAAATCCACCTCATGACTCTCTCTAGGGTTATTTCTAGATACTCTACCGGGGCTATGGATGTTGGGCTGGCAGTGAAGCAATGCACAAATTAACCTTCCGTTCACCTTCCATCAACATACTTGACTTAATCACTCCCTATATATTCGATAGTTTTTCTTTACATACTACCCAACAAGTCTTCACTTCAAGCAGTAATTAATCATCATAATCACACACACTTTTATCTCACAGATACATAAGGCTCGCATGTTTCCAGGAATTGTTTAGAGCCTGTTCACACTTTTGTTTTAGTCCCACTCTTGTCTTACAACATGTGTCGTTAGGATCATCTTTTTTCATCACTGATGTCATTTTCCTTCCATCCATCACATCCACATCCTTTTCCCCTTGGATCAAACATCCATGGGCAGATGATGATCCTTTCCTTTTCATCCCATCCTCCTCATACCCCTTTCAAATTGTCATCATCATGGATGGGGGAAATCTTACTATTATCTATTGAGGGCATCCTCTATTTTTGATATCCCTCACTTCCCATCCTACCCTACACATGGGGTCAAATCAAACCAATCCATTCATCCATACAGGCCACCCTACTTTACACTTGGGGACACATTACATCTATCCCTATTTATTTTAATTTAATTGTAGCCATCCATATTTATTTTAATTTAATTGTAGCTATCGAAACCATCCATAAAGAAGAGTATGTCATATCCTGCGGTAGAGTCTACTATAGCATTAATGTGTGGGAGGGGAAAACTATCCTTTAGGGAACTTTGTTTAAATCATGGAAATCAATGTAGCAGTGGACACAACCATCGGGCTTCATCACCAGAACAATGCTAGATACCCATTCGGGATAGTCAACAACGCGGATGAAGCTAGCATCGAGCAATTTTTTGATTTCTTCTTTGACTAAGAGTGTAACCTTAGGATGCATCTTACGCATCTTCTACTGGATGGGCTTGGTACTGGGATTGAGGAAAATGTTATGCATTGCAACAAAGGTATCGATACCTGACATGTCATTATAGTCCGATGTGAAAATGTCAGAAAATTTGTGAAGGACTTGCTTGAGATATTTTTGTTCGGCAGGGGTAAGGGAAGTGGATAACAAGACAATACGAGGGTTTTCAGCCGTTCCTAAATTATGTTGTATGGTTTATTCATTGATAAGTGTGGAATGATCCTCAATGTATGGCTCGGTAGGAATAGTGTCAGGTGGGTCGGAAGTAGAAATATTGACTAAGTATGAAGGCACGTGGGTGCGTGGGACCCCAGTTATAGAAGGGCGCACAAGGAAAAATTACACAAGAGAAAAGGTTTAAGGAAGCTAATAGCGCACATAGTTCGTGAAAGGAGATTTGGGACTTAGCCGATTTAAGCAACAAAGGTAGAACATGTGAAAAGTGTGATCAGTTGCATGTGGATAAGATGCCAGCCTAGCAACAGGTGGCCCAGGAAAGAGCATGCCAGTGAAGGAATCTTCTAGAAGACCATCATGAGATGGAGTGGAGAGCTCAGGCCTGAGGAAACATGCTCGCTGAAGGACCACATTCGACACTTGGCGATGGATCTGAGGGCATGGAAAGGTGAGTTGGCAGCATGGGAAGGTGATAAATACAAGTTCCTGCAGTGGGAAAAGAGAGACAAAGATAAGGAGACCGGGATAACATACACATGGGAATATAGACATGAGAGGAGAAGATAGGAGGGATACACAGAGAGAGAGATAACATGGGTGAAGCTCTGCAGGATTACTGCGAGTGGAACTTTGGTGCAGAAAGGAATGTACTAAGCTTAGCATTGTAATTTCTTTTTCTTTTTGGCTTAGTTATACAAGCCTAGTGATGTGCATGACTGCGGTCTACCCTCTATGGCTCTTTGTAATGAAATGATGAATACAATGAGGTTACCTATTGCAATTAGATATGAATATCAGTGGGTTTTATGTATATTTCATTCATAGAAGTTCTCTTTCCTTTCATGCTATGAATGAATGATTGTATCTTTCCTTCTGTTACAATATATGTTATGGAGTATATTAAAACACTCGGTCTGAAGAAACTACAAGGATCTGGAGGCCGTTCTGAGCCCTATGATTCTTGTATGTCTAAACTTCTTTCCTGAATACTCTTATACTAATCATAGATGAATGCTTCCCACTAAAACTCACATAAAAGAGAGACTCGGCACCCGCGCGTGCCTCGAGTGAGTGCTCAGCTTCTGCTGGGTGATAGGCCAGCGCACATGGGATTCCTTCCTTTTATAGTGGGAGTAAAATTGACTACATCTTGGTTCCATTGCCGGGACCTCTTTTCGAAGTTGTAGTGGGATATAACATGCATCATGATCTGTGTAAAGAGTAATGATGGATCGGTTAACATTGGAAAATGTTGAATCATGGTTCAAGAGCATGGAGGATGAATTTTCCCAGAGATTCAGCACTGGACCTAAGTTTGATACACGTAGATGGGTAGAGGAGAATCTCTACCATGATCTGTATGAGACTTTTTTCTGCTGCTTCCCAGTAGAGTTATTTGGGTGGCTTTCAGCCTATGCATCTAGATCAAGTTGGCATTATGGATCATGGATATGGACCAAAGAAGACTACCAAAGGTTGCAGGATGCAGATCTGACATGGACCCATGCTGTAGATCACTGGTGGGGAGGAGTACTAGCTAGCTACACTCTGGAATATGCCATTTCCATGTATTCTTGCCCAGAGATTGCTGAGTTTGAGTTTCTACGAGAACCTAGAGGATCATTTCTACGTGTTATTCCTCTAGCTATGAAGATATTGATGGTTACCATGAGTTTAGAAGCACTCCCCATGGCCAGCTAAACATTCTGAGTGCTGGGTAAGGAAGCTTGGGTGGAGGAAGATGGCAGATGATATGACAGAAAAGGAGAGGGAAGAAAGATGGCTCAAGTATGGCAAAGCACATGAAAGGGAGATTACTAGATGATGCAAAGCTGCTAGTGTGATGGATCTATGGAGATAGATGTTGCGGGAAGGAGTTGAGGTTCACGTGGAGGATGTGGAACCTGAGCAGTCTGTGCTACCCCATCTTGGCAAGCACGTGAGGGAGACCCCTTCGGCTTCTGGTGAGAGTTCGTCACATGGAGAAAGGAGAGTCATTGGCACATATCTAAACCCACCCAGTGACGAGCCCTGGCGCTTGGTTTTCCCGATCCAGGAAGAAGTATTGATCCAATTGAAACTAGTGGAAGAGATAGATCCGTGCCTAGGAGGTATAATTTTTCAATTCCTTCTTCTATGGCTGCACATATTCCAGTATTTGGAGGAGTTTTTGGACAAGGGGCAAGTGTACAAGCTTTTGGTCTCGCATCAGGGAGTGGTGCGGGACAAAGTAGCGGTAGTGGGGCGCCATCACAGACCATCGGTGCATAGTTCAGTGGGACCGTGGGGGTGCTTGGCACAGCTCCTATAGGCCCTATTGGACCCAGTGGTTCTGGTGGATCTAGTGGCTCTGGAGGTACAGGACCTGGTGGACCTGGTGGATCAGGTGGTGGAGGAAACACCGGAGGGAACCAAGGCTCTGGTTCAGGACAAGGACCCCAACCACCACCTCAAGTTTTCTTTGAAATGTCTCTACATTTACCAGATTACAGGGGCATTGAGGATGCTGCAGAACATGTTCACAAGTGTGAACTGCTATGGTGTGCGTGAAAGGTATCACAACCCCAGAATGAAAGGCTAGTCAATTTGTAACCACGTTGCAAGGGCACACGCATAGCTGGTATAGAAAGTATGATCCTCATCAAACAGTGGTGGATTACACTGCCTTAAAGAATGCATTCCTGGTAGAGTTCCACATTCCTGAGTTTGAGCAAAAAGCATTAGCGCTTTGAAGGAGATACAACAAGGAATGGCAGAGAGTGTGTGGGAGTATGATGCGTGCTTTAAAACTCTCTTGTCTAAATTATCATATGATATACATCCTTCTCAGCATGCACAGTGGTTTGTTGGAGGATTGATCACCCCTTTTAGAAGGGCCTTGTCTCATAAAACTTTTACAGATCCACATGAAGCATTGGAGGCTGCCTTGCATGCCGAAGCTATTGGTAGTATTGATACTGGAGTTAGCCCATTCTTGGAGGCTCAGATTACTGCTATGGCTAAGCAGTTGGAAAAGCTATCTGTAAACTTGGTCCATGAGACTCATAGTGGTTTGTGGTGCACAGATTGTGAGATAGAGGGGCACGTTAAGGATAATTTCCCCTGGAGGATGGTACGCGCTGTGACATTAGATTGTGAAATCTGTCATGGGGACCATGATGCCAGTAGATGTCCCTTGCTACAGCGTGTGATCAGGAAGAATGTATCTTGTTATTGCAAGATTTACACCTCCACGACCCATGATACTAAAGACTGTAGGCTCATTGATCAGATACATGAGGCCATTGATCATGGGGTGTGCCAAACCAGCATTGCCAGTGGTTCTAAAAATGATGATCACCATTATGAGGAGCGCGTAGATGGAGGCGCATGTGGAAGAGGTTTTCGAGGAGGATTCCGTGGATGAGGTAACCATGGAGGAAGGAGTGAGTTCCCATGAGGAACATGTTTCAACTGTGGATCTACAGAACATTACAAGCGTGAGTGCCCAGACTTGTTGCAGTGCTCATGGTGTGGAAAGAAGCATAAGTATGAGGAGTGCCTAGAGTTATATGAGCATATGAATCAGCAGCACCGGAAGGACAAAGGCACTGTGATGGTCAGCATCAAGAAGGTAGACATACAATGGATGCCTCGGGTAACATGGGATGAAGGTTTGGAGCATGTCTTGGTAACAACAAGGGTAGAAGCCACACGTGTAAGGGAGATACCAAGACAGAAGAGCCTGGTTTCAAGGGAAGAGGTCATTCATGGAAAGTACCCAGACCCCATGCATCAGAAGGAGATATATCAGGACACCATGGATGTTATTCAAAGCTTGCAAGGGGAGATCCAGTGTCTCAAGGAGCAATCCAGAAAGGAGGAACAAGGAAGGAGAGTCGAGGCACAAAAGGATGACCTGGATGAGGTCAAGGAGGTGTGTAAAATGCTAAGGTAGGAGAACATCATCCCTTTGCTAGGATCCTGGTTGAGAGAGAAGGTACCACATGCCAGAGAAGAGCATGAGAGACAAGTCTTGCACATGAACCTTCCCCCTCACAGCCTCAACTATGACAAAGAGATTACATTGAATGCAGTTGTGGATGGATGGCTCCTCAGCAATATACTCATTGACACTGGCGTGGAGGTTAATGTTTTGACTTTGGATGCATGGCATCAGATGGGGAGACCTGCATTACAACCATCTTCAAATGTGTTGTATATGGAAAACAAGACTAAGGAAATGCCCATCGGTGTCTTGAAGGATGCAACTATTACTATCCAGGGAGCCAAGTTTACTGGGGACTTTGAAGTCTTGGCGCTCGCCGAGGTGGACAATTTCCCAGCATTACTTGGGTGCCCTTGGTGTTACAAGAACAATGCGGACCTCTGGTTCAACAAAGGGTACATCAGTTTTGAGAACAAAGAGGAGTGGGTCATTATACCCCTGGTTGATGGGAAGTCAGCACCCTACATTGAACCATTGGGAGAAGAAGTTCTGGATAAGATTTATGTGTGCTCAATCAGAGACCCTGAGATGGTACACCCTATTAACGGGGTTATCTAGTTTGAAGATGCTCAGTCAGTGAGTGATACCACCAGTCTGGCATGTGACAATTGGGTGCATGGGACATATGAATTAATGGGATGGTAGTTGAGAGGATCGGTGACCAAGGTAACAAAGGTGCACATGGTTCGGCACCTTGGAGGAAAAGAACTACCCAAGTACTCAGGAGGAGCCTTCCCTGAGATCTTTCTGTAGGAGATAGAAGCTCAGTGGAAGAATGAGAAGGAATGAAGGGAGATGCTGAGTTACGTCTTTCTCGGCACAGTAGCTCATTGGTGGGCCATGCATCAGGAGAGCCTTTTAGAGTGACGTGAGGTAAGAATTTCTCTCTCTGTCAGATTTTCTAGAAGTAATATACCCACCATCATCAAGGAGTACCATGGGAAGGAGCCCACCTCTTTCTATATCCAGGACTGTGAACAGGTCTGGAGAGAAGGCACGGAGGCCTTGCTACCATCCCTCTGGGTGCACAAGTTGTATTATACTTTGTAGGGTTGTGCATGTGCATGGTACATTCATTCAGAGACACGACGCTAGACAAGGAATTGGCAAGAGCTCACGGATGATCTTATTCAAGCCTTTGAGTATCAGAGTACCAAGCCATCGGTTGATAAGGCCTTGCAAGGTATCAAGTGCCTTACCATGGGGGATAGTGCCAGAATGGAAGATAGGCTATTGGAATTACTAGGTGAACCAGGATTGGAGGCGTGCTTTGAAGAGATTGAAGAAACAAAAGAGTTACAGCTTGAGCGTGTGTGTTTGGAAAAGGAGAAGGGAAAGTTAGTATATGTGATTGATGGAGAGGAATCAGAAGTTTAGATGTTAGCCATTCTGTAGGGACGCGTGAAGTACTAGATAGTGCAGATGCTCGCGTGCATGCTTACCATGAGCCTTTAAAGACAAAGAAGGTTAACATTGGTTCAGGAGAAGAACCTAAGGAAGCTATTATTGGGGATTATTGGATGGAGAAGGAAGTATCAAAGATCATTGATCTGTTGCGTGAATTTGAGGATTTATTCCCACGTGGGTACCATGAGCTAAAAGGTGTCCACCATTCCTTGGGGGAGATGAGGATAAAACTAAAGGAAGGTGTGCACCCGGTTAGAAAAAGGCCCTACCGGATGAATCCCAACTTACGCGTGAAGGTTAAGGAGGAGATAGACAAGATGATAGCTTCTGGGATCATTGAGGCAGTGGAAGAATCAGAATGGATAAGTCTGATGGTAATTAGCATCAAGAAAGATGGGTGGATTAGGATTTGTGTGGATTATAGGGAATTGAATGTAGTTTGTGTCATTGATCCATTTCTGACCCCCTTCACTGAAGAAATTTTGGAAGGAGTCGCTGGGCGCGAAATCTATTCCTTTACGGATGGATTTTCAGGATACCACCAAGTCTGGATTGCAAAGGAGGACCAGGAGAAGACAACTTTCACCACTGAGTGGGGAAGTTTTGCATATACGGTCATGCCCTTTGGGTTGAAGAATGTGCCTGCTTGTCTTTTCGTGCATAGTGGTGCAAGCATTCCAGGACTTCATTCATAAGTTTCTTCAGGTTTACTTGGATGATTGGACAGTATATGGTCTGGTTAAGGACCATTGTGACAACTTGAGATTAATGTTTGAAAGGTGTAGGTAGTTGAGGATATCCCTCAACATTAAGAAGTGTGTGTTTGCTACACCCTTTGGGACTTTATTGGGGCATATCATATGTAAGGAGGGCTTGCTGGTAGATCCTGCTAAAGTTGCAGTTATTGTGGGGTTAAGGGAGCCTACTAGCTAGAGTGTAGTGTGTGGATTCCTTGGGCATATGGGATATTACAGAAAATTCATTAAGGGGTATGCCAAGATTGCCGTGCCTTTAGAGGAGCTGCTTAGACACAAAAGTACCTTCCATTGGGGAAAGGCGCAATAGAGGGTGTTTGACACCTTAAAAGATATCATTATTACCGTGCCTATTTTACGATTTCCCTCTTGGGACAAGCCCTTCCATGTCCATGTAGATGCCTCAGGAACCGCCATTGGGGCAGTACTTGCACAACCAGGTGAGGGGATTGTTGATCATCCTCTCTGTTTCGTGAGTAGGAAGTTAACACCAGTAGAGCAGAATTATACCACAACCGAGTGTGAGGCATTGTCAATGATCTATGCACTTTTCAAATTTTGACAGTATCTGCTGGCAACACCCTTTGTATTCTACACCGACCACATGGCATTAAAGTATTTAGTGAACAAGCCCATTCTTCAAGGGCGCATATGTCGATGGGTGTTGTTGTTTCAAGAGTTTGAGTTCACCATTGTAGTGAAGCCTGGAAAAAGCAATTGTGGACCTGATCATCTATCAAGAATTGATTCAGGAGAGGACACACAAAGTATTGAGGAAGCAATGCCAGATGCACAACTATTTAGATTGTGGCGCGTGCCCTCAGATTTGGAAGAGATTGCTATATTTTTAAAAGAAGGTGTGGCACCAGATGGAATGAGGGCATTGGAAAAGAAGCAGTTGGCCATATGTGCCATGCCCTACATGTTGATTAGTGGAGACTTATACAAATTGGGACGTGATGAAGTTTTATGCAGATGTGTGTTAGAGCATGAGTGCCTGGCCATCATGGAGGAAGCACACGGAGGAAGTGCGGGTGGGCATTACGCAGGTGATGCCACCGCGCACAAAATTTTAATGGTAGGTTTATGGTGGGAAACCTTGTATAGGGATTGTAGAGATTATTGTAAAGCATGTGACCACTGTCAGTGCATTGGAAAACTAGGAAGGAGAGATGAAATGCCTTTGCATCCTATTCCTAGCGTGGAGCCTTTTGAAAAGTGGGTGATAGACTTTGTAGGACCTATTGCACTGGCAGCACGTAGGACTGGGTCACGTTATGTCATCACTTGCATGGATTATCTCACAAGGTGGGTGGAAGCAGCCCTGACTAAAGATTACATGGCAGCAACAGTGGCAAGGTTCCTATGGGAGAACATTATCACAAGGTATGGATGCCCTTTGAGTTTGACCAGTGATAGGGGTATGCATTTTCTAAATGAGATCATGAGGATCCTACTATCTAAGTTCATGGTGGCTCATCATAAGACTACACCCTATCACCCACAAGCAAATGGAACCATGGAAGCATTCAACAAAATACTGAGTCATACCTTGACCAAAATCTGTGATGTTGGAAGACAGGATTGGGATGACAAGGTATCAGTAGTTTTATGGGCTTACAGGACTACGTATAAAAGACTAAATAAAGCCACACCTTTCCAATTGGTGTTTGGCATGGAAGCTATTTTTCCGGTTGAATTTATGTTACCTTCTCTGTGAATAGTGCGCGCAGGAGGATTAGCCGATGAACAAGTGCTGGAAGAAAGAATTGATGAACTAATGAAACTGGATGAAAGATGATCACTTGCCCGTTGGAGCCAAAAGTGGAAAAGGCAAAGCAAAAGGCTTGGCATGATCACCATATTAGGAATAAGAAATTTGAGGTTGGGAAGATGGTGTTACTGTATGATTCTAAATTTTTGTGCCATCCTGGGAAGTTGAAAGTCCATTGGTTAGGTCCCTACACAATCTCGTACATCCTTGATTCAAGCACATGCCAGTTACAAGCGCTGGATGGGACGAAGCTTCCTGGACAATTCAATGGTAGTAGGCTGAAGCCCTACTATAAATAAGTCTTCTTGGTGTTTGTAAATAAGGTAGTTTTTCCAGTTAGTTTAGAATTTTCCTTTATGCATTTTCCTTTCCTTGTGTTTCCCTTTCGCGTTGTTGTTTTGTTTTGTGCCTTGGGTGCCGGTAACCTTATTGCTATTTTTGGAGAATTTATGAGTGCACAGAGGACCACGCATCGTTTAAGTGTGGGGTGGAGAAAAGTGAAGAAGCACGTGATTAAAAGTACCAAGGAAGTTGTGTTGAAGAGCCTTGTTGAGTAGCCCAGTTGAAAGAGAGATGAAGAGAAAAGATAGAATGGTTGGTGCCAGGGTAAAGCTACTCGTAGATCCCACATACAAAGGAAAAAGAAGTGCATTTAAAGCAACATGAGGTAGGTGAAAGCAAGAATCTGGATAGAAGAAGTGCCTTCGGTGCAGGTTGAGCGCGTCGTAAGAGTCTCCTGTCAGGTTGGTTTGGTTGCGCGCCAGAAGGTTGGAGGAGTTTTCACGCAGGAAGCGAGAAGGGCATCTAGGAATGAGTGAAGGCACTGAAGATGGGATTTGTTTTAAAAATCCACATTAAATGAACAAAGTACAGGGTAGGTAAAGTAGCATTTAATGACCAGAAAAAGGAAAAACTATAAATAGAAGGTCAAGGCACTCTCATTTTACTTTGTGAAAATGAAGAGTTGGAGATATAAGCGAAAGATATAAGCTAGGGTTTTTTCAGATTCAATCAAGGAGAAGATCTGTGTGATTAAAAATGTAAGGAGCCAGTTTGAGATTGTGAACCAGAAGGAAGGAATTACATGGGCATGGAACGAAGTGAAAAGACGTTGTCTTGTGAAGAATTTATCAAAGTTAGGGTTAGCAAACTAGGGCATGGGTTTAGGAGAATTGTATCACAGATCTGAGATCGAAGGTTGGGAGAAGGAAAGCAGAGTAACAAGGAGAGGATTGGAGTGACACAATTACCTCGACCATGGCACCGAAGAAAGGGAAGGGCAAAGTGAAGGCTAAACAACCAGAACCCGAGGTAGATACAAATGAAGAATGGTATGCAGAAATGTAGTACCCTGATGGAGTGATGATGGGGAAGGAATGGGAATCCCATTTGAGAAGCATACCAGTCAGTGATTATAATCACCACACCAGCACTATAGAAAAAGAAATGGCATTAGAATTGGTATGCCCAACCAACAAGTGAACACCTGAAGGGTTACCTATCTACAATGATGACATGAAGGTCAAGCTGGTAAAGGTAGGGTTGCTGCAACTTTATGAGTTGCCTTATTTTGGGAAGCCAGATCACTTGTACCAGTGGTTGATGTCTCAGGTACATGAGGACTACTTCCACTTTGTTGGGCACAAGATGTGTGTAACTCCCCAGTTGATTACATAGTTTACAGGCCTCATATGCGAGGGAGATAGCCTGGAAGATGACCTTGGTGACAAGGAGGCTATTCAGGAGACCGTCATCACAGAGTATGCCTGCAAGAAAGGGTCATGGTATTATGACATCTCAGACATCAAGGACCCAGTTATGAAGATGGCTGCACACCTGGTAATGAAGCTGAATGGCCAAGAAAGGTGGACACAAGTTAACAAGCCATGGCTACATGTCTGCAGGAAGATTGCAGAGGGGACTATTTACAACTTGTCCGCATACATTGCCGAGGAAATTGTAAAGTGCGTGAAGGAAGGGGACAGGATCCTCTTTGGCAATGTCCTACTCACCATAGTTTTTATAGAAATTGGAGTGCCGGATGCACCAGACAAGTTTGTGTGGGAGTACCCAGCCGAAGACCCTTCACCCGTGAAGAGGTTTGAAAAGTATGCATGTGATACAATGATGGATCCCCACAAGGTACGGCTTGAAAAATGGTATACACGCTTGAGAAATGCATTTAGGGTGGAGTGGAGGATCCCTGAACAACTCCCAGCAGCCACACAAGGAGAAGCTGAGTTCACGGTATACCAGCACTACTGCTTGGGCAGGTTCAAACTTGTTGACAAATCATGGAGCCCTTGGTGCAAGCTCCCTTTCACGTTCACTGCCCAGTACTTCCAAGAGGGAGTGAACAGATTTAAAGAATCAAAAAAGCTAAGGTTGGAGCTAGGAAAGTTGGACTAGGAGCACAGGGATATGAGGAAGAAACTGAACTATCCTGGAGGTAAGCGTGCATACGTGGAGAAGTACGTGTCACACGAGATCCATATGACTAGGCCAATAACACTTCCTATTGCTGGAGGATCCATGATGCGTGCGTATACATGTGCATAAGGCTGAAATTCAAAAATGGCATGTACTTGGTGGATGAGATCTCCATACCTAAAGACCCCTTGGGAAAGAAGAAGCCAGTGTCTAAGAAGAGGGGCAGAGGAGAGGAAGGAGCACCAAGTGTACCAACTACTCAGACAGTGAGCATGCCTTCTACGAGTGCCAAGCCAAGCACCTATGTTCAGAGAAAGAAGTCTCCAGTAAAGGAGAAGATGCCAGAAGTAGAGGCACCCAAACAACCCACCACAATGGAGGAGTCACAAGAAGAAGAAGAGAAGGAAGAATCTCCTAACCAGAAGCAACCTCTCAGGAAGAAGTAGAAGGTAGATGAAGAAGCTGACTCAGAGGTGACCGACAGCTTGGAGAGATACCTGGGAGAAGGAGAGGATGAGAGTGAAGGAGGTGGTGATGAGGAGGAAGAGCTAGAGAAAGACAAGGAACCTTTGGAACCTCACATATTTAGTGTCTATGACTTGGAGGAGGAGAGTGGAGAAGAAAAGAAAGAGTTTGTATTCACACAACGAAAAGGCACACAAGGTGATGAAGGCACTGAAGATACAAAGCAAGATGAGAGGGATGCCGAGGGGCAGAGAGCCACAGGTTTTACTAAGGAGCAGATAACCGAAGTGGTAGAGTGAGAAGTGAAGAAGATGCTCGAGATCCTTGTAGACCAGGAGTTAGAGCGTAGTGCTAAAGGAAGGGAAGGAGGAGAGCATTGAAAAAGGACATGATAGCCTAGGAGGCCCTGCTCTGACAGTTAGCTTCCCCAAAGGCACGCGCTTGGGTAGAAGACCTCTGGATGTAGAACAGAGGTAGATAATGGGCTACGTGGATGATTCAAGGAAGGTGCTATGCACATGATTCCAGAGCACAATACCCACTGAGAGACTTATAGCCATGGGATCATTTGAAAAGGAGGGCACGTACCCCAGGACCAAGAAGATGCTTTCTTGGGCATTTGAGTCCCACTTCAATGAGCCAGACTTTGAAGTCTTCCAAAAGGCACTTATCATGCTGCCAGAGTCTAAGGGAGACAACCCCTTAGTGAATTCCCAGGAGCTCTCAGATGAGCAAGTTTGTAATGCTCTAAACAAGGTCACGGTGGAAACAGAGGTGAGGCTATTCACACGTGGAATGACAACATAAGGGCTTTAGAGGGAAAGTTGGCCAAGAAGGAGGAAGAGTTGGCTAAGGTGGCCAGAAGCTTAAAATAGGAGGAATTAATTAGTGCACAACTAAAGTGAAGCTCAAGGAGGAAAAGGAAAAGGTGCAGGAGGTCTACAAGAAAGTAGACTCAATAAAAATTTCCATCATTTTGAAACACCCAGATCTAATGCCTATCCCTCAGAGGTATGCATCGACACTGGAATGCCTAGAAGACTTAACGTGCATCCTCACCATGGAGAGGTGACCCTTGGCATTGGAATCTGTGGAGGAAGTGGCCATGTGCCTGAAGGAGGAGGACCGGTTAAAAGTGATAGCACTTGTTGCCGAGTACAGTCAAGTACTCGCGGAGATCAAGGTCACTGCCCAATCTACAGAAGCCGCATATGACACATGCATGGATCGAGATAAGGTGGCAAGCTCTTTGGTTGCCATGCTTGAAGCAGAGCTGAAGGAGTTCCAGGAAAAGAACAAGGGGAACAGGGTAGAAAGGGACAAGGTTCTGGCCAAGGTAGAAAATAAATCAGAGGCGATTGAGGCTTTAAGAAGCTCAACTAAGGCCTGACTGAAGGAACTGTACCCCCAGATTACAAGGAGAATGGACAAGCTCACGGACCTGGGCAAGGAAATGGAACAAATTGTGGACACCTTGGGCACCCAGGGAGCTGGTCTAAGCTTTGATGAAGTAAGCACCTTGGTGGGTGACCTCTGTCAGAAGGCACAGAACGAGGTCGATACATGGAGTAAGTTGGAGGCAGACTTACAAAAGGACTTTCCCAGCTTTCTAAATTAATGCCCCCCCATTCTTCATTCTTTCCCCTATTCTTTCATTCCTTATTCATTTTTGTAATATTTATCTACATCTTGGTTCCATTGAACCAACTTGCACCTTGGTCAAGTAGATTTTTTTTAGGGCGAAGAACAGGTGTACTTTGGGGTGATGTTGGGCCCTTGAAATATTGACTAAGTATGAAGGCACGTGGGCGCATGGGACCCCAGTTATAGAAGGGCGCGTAAGGAAAAAGCACAAGAGGAAGAGGCTTAAGGAGGCATATAGGTTTGCATGGGCATGCATGAAAGGAGATTGGGACTTAGCCAATTTAAGAAACAAAGGCAGAACATGAGAAAAGCGTGATCAGTTGCATGCGGATAAGATGCCATCTTGGCAACAGGTGGCCCAAGAAAGAGCATGGCAGCAAAGGAATCTTCTAGAAGACCATCATGAGATGGAGTGGAGAGCTCAGGCCTGAGGAAACATGCTCGCTGAAGGACCACATTTGACACTTGGCGACGGATCTGAGGGCGCGGAAAGGCGAGTTGGCAACGCAGGAAGGTGATAAATACAAGTGCCTGCGGCGGGAAAAGAGAGACAGAGATAAGGAGAATGGGATAACATACACATGGGAATATAGACATGAGAGGAGAAGATAGAGGGATACACACAGAGAGAGATAACATGGGTGAAGCTCTACAGGATTACTGTGAGTGGAACTTTGATGCAGAAAGGAATGTACTAAGCTTAGCATTGTAATTTCTTTTTCTTTTTGGCATATTTATACAAGCCTAGTGATGTGCATGACTGCGGTCTGCTCTCTATGGCTCTTTGTAATGAAACGATGAATACAATGAGGTTACCTATTGCAATTAGATATGAATATCAGTGGGTTTTATGTATATTTCATTCATAGAAGTTCTCTTTCCTTTCATGCTATGAATGAATGATTGTATCTTTCCTTCTGTTACAATATATGTTGTGGAGTATATTAAAACACTCGGTCTGAAGAAACTACAAGGATCTGGAGGCCGTTCTGAGCCCTATGATTCTTGTATGTCTAAACTTCTTTCCTGAATACTCTTATACTAATTATAGATGAATGCTTCCCACTAAAACTCACATAAAAGAGAGACTTGACACCCATCCGTGCCTCGGGTGAGTGCTCAACTTCTGCTGGGTGATAGGATGGTGCACATGGGGTTCCTTCCTTTTATAGTGGGATTAAAATTGATTACAGGAAACATGGGAGTCTAAGGGTTTTTTAATAGAGTTACAATATGTGAAAGGGGAAGGATCAGCAGGGACATCATAAACGGTGCCCTAGTAACGAAACTTTAGTCGAGCATGGAGTGTCAAGGGAACTCCATGCATGACATGGATCTAGGGCCAACCAAGGAGAATGTTATAGTTAAGGTCATTGGGAATTACATTGCAGGGTATAGTAAGCGTGCATGGGCCAATGGTAATGGGTGACTGTACAATACCTAAAACTCATTTTGGGATGTTATCAAAGCCACAAATAGAGATGATGGAAGGAGCAAGAGATGTCGAGGTCATGCCGATATGATGGAGAAAGCTAATGTTACAAATGTTGAGACCTGATCCATTGTCTACTAGGGCATGCTTAATACCTACTTTGTTAACATGCGCCTAGATATATAATGGAGGGTCATTTGCTATTAACTCAAGGGGGAGGGGGAGATCATCATATGTGAAAGTGATTTGATATTCGTTAAGCGTTAAGGTGGAAATAAATTTATGGTAGATATATTCAAGAGAAATGTGTGGAGAAGCATAATGAGTAAAAAAGTAATATTGGAGGCAAAGGAGGCACTCCAGGTATTTTTGTAAGTACGCATGAATAGATATACTCATGGTGTTGTGAAAGGAATAACTATTACAAGTAAGAAGAAGGTAGCAAGGATGGAAAATAAATATCGTATAAACAGAAAGAAAATAAGGAGAGGAAAAACATGACAAAAAAGATGGAACACCATAGAAGGTGATAAAAACAAACAGTCAGGTTCACCAAAATGATTACCTAAAATTAAACTATATGTAGGGAAATAGTAACCATAGTTAATTTGATTAGGAGGACTAAAACATTATAAATAAAATAATGCAATATGGGATAAATGTAAATAAACTATTGTAAGTGAAATGAAAACCCTAATATGTAAAAGGGAGAAAGGAAATGACTTAGTTGATAACGGAAGACTATTGCACAGTGTTGCAAGTTTGGAAATAAAATTTGAACATGTAGACGAACCTTCAGGGACCCTACGAAGGGTAGATCTAGCCTATCTGATATGAAACAAGTTCGTGGGAGTGTACTGGGGCACCCCGAGGTGCCCTGGTCTACAATTTGGGTGCTCGAAACAACGTAAATGCTCAAAACCTGAATCTAGTATGGTTGCTAAGTGTCTTTGAATGATTCCTATCTGTCATGGTGGATTTATCGGATGAATTGGAGAATGACCCAGAATGCAATGAGAAGTATCAAATCCTAGAGAAAAAAAAGATGCATATGAATGGGTTAGATTGACCTCAGTCGTCAAACTAGTCGATTTATCGCTGAGCATTGCACTACATTTCGAACCTAGATGTAGTTTTTGTGTGTGTGTGTGTGTGTGTGTGTGTGTGTGTGTGTGTGTGTGTGTGTGTGTGCATGTCGTGCCCTATGTGCTCTCATGCTTGTCATTTCTTCATTTCTATAGGAAAGTAAATCATCCCAAGGAAGAGAGATAAAAGACATGGTTCCAAGTTTCTTGTTTAGCTGTGTGAGGTTGAAAGTATTAGCTTCAGCGGATTCTTTGTCTTTGTTGGCTTCATACGACATCGTGTACCTTATTTGCATATTTTTCATTAAGTTCTTACCTTCTTCCTCATTAGCAAGTGCTATTTCCCTTCCTTTAGTAGTAATTTTTTTGTATTCAAGCCACCGTGATTTGATGATAGCTTCTTCACAGAGAGTAATTTTCTTCATTATATATAGTCTTTCCTTGATTTTTGTAGATAAATTTTTGCTAGAAGCAAGAGATCCTTTTGTTATTCTTAGATTCTCATCCTTATAAGAGATAGTCTAGAATGATGGTTGATCAGATATTTGCATTTCTTGGTAGTCATCATCATCATCATCATCATCATCATCATCATCATCTTCTTCTTCTTCTTCTTCTTCTTTGATGTAACTCATTGGTACCACACTCCAATATGGAAATTTATTCATTGTGTTGTGTGACACGGATTCATTCCTTGACGGTGTCACCTTTAAAAATCAATTTTTATTTGAACTCTGATTTTTTTGTAATATATACTTTTTATATTTTGTAGATATCTATTCAGGTACACACGGGAAAATATCTTCCCCAACGGAGTTGGCGAAATTTTTTGGTGAGAAAATTTATCGATATGATAAATTAGGTGTTTCCACCAATGCTCACAGAGCTACACCCTCTGCATTGATTGGTGCAACTCATATTATTGAATGTAAACTAATCTAATCCTATCTAAATGTTGTGGGTTGGCCAAGTAGGTTGAGGATCACACAAGAACACTCCATTGAACCTGTGGTAAAGTGCTTGTATGGGGTACAAGGGAGGAAATTAAAATGATGAGGGGTGAAGGAGAAAAATTAGACAAAGGAAGGTTATTGTAGTCAATTTTAATACCCTTGAAAGAACAAGGAAATCCCATGTGCATCGACCTATCATCTAGTATGCGTTGGGTGCTTACCCGAGGCACACACGGGCGCCGAGCCCCTCCTTTATGTGAGTTATGTAAGAATGCATCATCAATAACATGTACTTAAAATAAAAGACCAGAAGAGAACCATACATTCATCTTGAGAGCTTAGAATGCGTGTAAACTAATGCATCCATTCAGACAAGAAAGATATTAATAAAATACATATCTGAACCAAAATAGAAAGGAAATGCACTATCCGTCCTCATGGAATATATAGAAAAAATGCATATGAGATATTATAAATCAGGAACCATTTATATAACCATTAGTCACATATATTCATATTCAATCCATCCAAATAACCTTATTACATTCCCTATGGCCATCACAAACCAATGTAGTAGTGTAGAGCAGAATCATGCATCAGAAACTGGACGTATGTCCTTCAAAATACAAAGGAAAATACATACCCATCCCTCTACATGCCATTACTCTTATATCTCTTCTAAACCCAACCCATAAAACTCTCCATATATTTCTGCAGAGCTTCACCTCTCATTTTCCTGATCATCCTCATGATCCATTTCCTCTATCGGGCACTTGTATTTATGGCCTTTTTCATCACTGTCATGCCTTTGTTGAAGTTATAGATCAGTTGCCAAGTGTGAAGGTGGTCCTCCATAGGAGCCTGCCTCTTCATATCCAACCTCTCCACTCTTTGCTATGATGACCTTCTGGATCCTTCTCTCGCATGAAATATTCCTTCCCAGGCCATCTTGTTGTCAGGTTGGCACCTTATCCACTCCGCAATGCGCATTCGGGTCATGATTTTCTCACGTTCTGCCTGAACTATCGAATATGGATAAGTCACAAAACTCTTTCCTTGCTCTGCGTGTGCGCCATTGGTTCTGCTAAACCCTTATAAAGCCTTGTTCTATGCACCTTTACCTTGCGTGCCCTTTTTCAATTAGGTCTCGCGTGCCCACGTGCCTTTTTGTACTTAACTAATAATTCAAGGGCCTAATAGTTATTGTTGTGAGTAGGCATAAGCTAATTCACACCCAATAACTAGAGTAGTTCAACATTTAATATAGTGGAAAACAACAATGAAGCTATCTAGTGAGAAAAGCAAACCTAGATACATAATTCTTAGATTCATTTATCAAAGATACACATCTCTTTCTTGATCACTATGATTGCAAAGTACATAAAAGAGAGAAATAAAAGAGCACATAGGAAAAGGGGAATGGAAGAAATGTAGCTTTATTTCATGTGTTAGAGATACAAATCTCAACACCCAAATCAAAATCCACCATTGCTACAAATAACTAAATTTTCAGGATCTTTTGGAATGGGGAATCCATGTGAATTTATAGCAATATGAATTGACCTTTCACCTACCCCAACACAAATCTTCATTATCTCAATCCACTTGTGACTTTACACCTTCCTAGGAAGTGAGAAATAAGTTTCCTATTTACAAATTAAATGGTTTTTACAATGTAACTTTATAAAGTCACTTAAGTGAATGAAACAAAATACAATGATTACGCCCAATGAAGAATTAGAAAGGGAATAGAAGGAAGAGGGATAAAATGAGAAGAAGGGAGAGGTTGTCATATCTGATGAATAAGCTCTATATGATGAAGAAATATACTGATTAATTCCTTCTGATGATGAGCCTATGGGATGGGCTCTAGTTCCTTGAATTCCTTGTTGAATCAAGCTATTATAGGTACCAACTTATCCTCCTCTGGAATGCACACCCAACCCAGCACCTTTGTCCATATATCAAGGACATCACTGATCCTCTTATATTGATGAAGCCATTCTTTTTGATCTATTTTAGTTGTATCTATGCAACTTCTAATGTTGGTAAGGGATTTTAAGTTGACTTCATTAAAGGAAAGAGAGTCACTTGCCTCTTTCTTGACCAACTCCCAGAAGGAAGAAATGAGTTCCTCTCAAGATGAATCCTCAGCGAGCGGAGGAAACTTAAGTCTTTGAACACAGTTGCAAACATCATTCAAGATCTTGAAATCATGTTGTCCACAAGATTCCAACTCAGATATTGCATTCTCGAGCTTTACATATTTCATGTTCATGATGTGGATCTAAACTTGAGACAAGTTTTCCTTAGAATATGTGAACACGTTCTTACCCAAGAGGGTGTGAGAGTTAAAGGAGATCATATTAGAAACCACTGGGAACATCTCAACCAAATTATTGACCTCTTTTACAAATTCTTCTTTTTCTTTGTTTACTTCAGACACTTTTACAAGAACATACTTGATGAGATAAATGACATCCAAGAACAATACCTTTCCCTACTCAAGGATTATCTCAACCCATTTCTCGCTAACCTTCCGCTGCATCATGTATCCTTTTGCTTTCTTGATTTCCTCAAGATCAACACTGTTGATTTTAGGAATGTCTTTGATCAGAAGAGAGGATGTTGATTTGGGTTCCGAGAAGGGTTGAATGTAAGCACTAAGAGATTTTACCTGTCCCTCCAATTACACAATTATTTTAATGTATTCTTCGTTCTAAGAGAGGAGGTAGGAAGAAAATTCCTTGAACAGAGGAGAGTCACCCTCATGTGAAGCTTGACCCAATGAGATGTGAGTCAACCCATAGTCTGATGGATTCATTTCTTCCATAGGCCTATCAATCTTAAGCCTAAAAAATTCAACATACTAATCACCTAAGATGTCACTGAAGAAACATGAATTTTTCTAGGACTTATTTCTTCACTTAGAGTTCAAAATTCCTAATATTTCTTCAAGACTGTGCATGATATCAAGTTGCATTTTCCTTGGCCCTCTTTCGATAATTTCTTGAATCATGGAAATGGATCTTCGGGAGTTGACACAATATTGGTCGTCAGAGAACTTTCAATAGCTTGTTGTGGAACCAATTCTTGATCATCACGAGGAAGGTTTACCATTGGGGAAGACATACGTGGATGCCCTTAGAGAAAAAGGTATTGAGATGAATCAATTTTGTAATGAAAACTCACCTTGAATAACACATTGAGCTCACTCAAACAACTCAACTTAGTTTGGCCAACTCTCTCAGGTAACCTTGGTTTACTTATCTCATTGAGCTCATTTATCCAACTCACTGAGGAGGTGTAGATGGATCTAACTAGATTGATGAGTTGTCTACTTTGAATTACGATGTATCTTTGACTCATTTTGAATCTCTTTTTGATGTATAATGTCCCTTGGTTCTCAACCGTTCCACCTTGTGATGTTCTGCTTTCAAACTGTGATCAAAATGATTCCTTAAGACCTCTGTGAAGGATGAATTTCCATTCTTGAGCTATGAGATCACCTTAAAATCATGTGAGGATTTCAAAAATTAATGAGATGGAATCAAATAGATCTTATTACAACTTTTTGTGCTAAAAAAAGAGGCTTTTTATTTTTTAGCATATAGGTTCGGGACCTACTATTTTGGGACATATCATCTGTTTTGCTCACATTTGAGCTTCTTGATTATCTGGAATACTTAGTTCAACTCCATTGAAGACACTTTATATTTTTGGAAACTTTCTCTTTTTAGACATATGCCCTTGATTTTTGTTTTATTCTACGTTTTGTATTTTTCGCCAAAATTACCTAGTTTATCATTTTCAATCTTTTCTAAGTGCACTATTATTAGGGGACTGTTGGTGCAAAATCACAGCACCCCTGGACGCTGATCAGATTTCTAGTTTGATCGCTCTGCATCCAGTGTGATTGCACAACATTGAAACCTCTCTCCAAGCGTGGGACTTGTAAAACCGAGAGAGGAATCTCCAGAGAAGGCTGGTTCCTGCTCCTAAACTACCTGCCACAAGCTATTCCAGTGCAGGCAAGCTAATCTAACCTAATCTAACCATGCCAAGGAGAGAGAGAGAGAGAGAGAGAGAGGAAAGGGGAAAACAACAAAAGCCTACACTAAAACGGTGATACACCAGAGAAGGAGGATGTTGAAAATCTATCAAAACTGCCATGGAACAAGAAGAGGTGAGAAATGGGAAGGATGGACAGACGCATCACAGGCCCAAGGATAGATTTCACACAGAAAGTGTCCCAAAACTCCAATAAACACAGCTCCAGACCCGCAATGAAACTTCAAACTTGCACAAATACCTGCAAATGAAGAGAGGCAAGAAGAAAACAAGCAAAAAACGAGCAAGTATGGACATATGCATCACAAAACATGTTTTTTGTTGCTTCAGAAGTTGCACAGAACATCATTTCATTAATAAGAGGCAAAAACGCCATTACAGAGCAGGGGAGGAGGTTCGAGCTCCGTTTTCGACCTTGGAGAAGAAAAGGAGGGAGCAGCAGAGCTAAAAGATGAACAACCTATTTTTTTTTAAGCTCTTCCCTACAATTTATACCAAGAAGAATGAGGGAGAAGAGAAGATTCGAATTCTGTCCCCAACCACCTCCCAGGACGGCACTTAACTTTTACAAATCATGGTGGTAGGTGAAAATCCCCAACCAACTCGAAAATGGCGAACTGTATTTTTTGCATCGGGTTTGCTTTCAGTCGGGTCCGGGACTCTCCTCTGCATCCGCATCGGGCTTGGAGGACACCGCGGCATGTGTTTGATGTTCGTGCTTTCCCCGAAACCCGCATCCGTCGCTATTACCAAATTTCCTTTGTTTTCGGGTTCGGGGGTGTAACTTGCATATGCATCGGGTTTGGGAGGTGGCGCAACATGTTTTCCCCCCATGCTTTTCCGACTTGTTTTCCCGACTCGAAAACTGGAATTGCCTTGTGTCGGGTTTTGCGACCCTTCCGACATGTTCTTTGCTTTTCGGGTTTTGGCGGGCTCCCGACATGCTTCTTCACCATGCGTTTCCGACGTGAAAACCCGACTATGAAACCCGATTTCCTTGTTTATCTGACTTGTCGACCCGACTTGCTTCTCCGAAACTATTTGTTTATCCATATTTACCCGGGGGGGTAAATATATACAACAATTTGGTGACTCACGGGGTTACCTGCCTGCTAGGTAGAAGATCAATGGCCTTTTAGCAATCCATTAGGCATGGAGTCATAAGTAATAACCTGAAACCGATCTGAAATTTGAAACTTCCCTCTGAACCGCTTGTAAACCCATTGAACCTGGAGTTGTTCTCACCAAAATGCCACTAAAATGAACCGTGCCAGAGCAAAACCTGCAACACCAAAACTTATGTACAAAACTGAAAATCATACATGCCCCAAAATGGAACATACAGAGTGTGCACAAGCACTTCTTCTGCTGAAAGCAAGCCTACCTACTCTATCCTAACTGGAAGTAAAGGCAAGCTAAACAAACCCTGCAACTGGTTGTGCAAAATAGCTTCCTTTCTTCAAAATTGGCAGCCATGCAATTGATTTGGCACTGATCATGGCTGTTTGGATGGATGGAAAATCAACAAGAAGCTGGTCTTCTATCCAAATCATCAAGGTATCAGCTGAAAAATCCAATACCTCTTTTAGTTGCTCTGCATTTGGATTGAAAAGGTATGGCAGCTGATCCTTGGTACTCTGTAACTCACCCTCATGCTCAGAAGCAAGCATGACCGGTTGTGGCTTCTCCTTTGGCTCCAATGAAGCCAAATACCTGATTGGGCAAGGTCTGATCCATTTGATATGCCCATAGCTCTGATTTTATACTCCAAAAATGGAGTTTTCTCGTAGACCCTCTTGAATTGATGATGTGGAAGAAATGGTGGAATCCTTCTGTCCTTTCTCTTCCTCCAATGAAGAACATGGAAGATTAAAATCTTCCAATCCTGATCCCAAAGAGCTGCTGTAAGATGCAGGCTGCTGCAAATGAATGCTCTCCTTCATGACAGCAGACTCTGGTGTTTGGAATGTGGATGATGAAAGAGAGAGTGGTGAAAACTCAACCGGCTCTTCTCCATCAAAACAGTCCTCCAAATCTGACAGGTAAACTGCCTCATTGCTGTCTTGCTGCTCGTGTTCAACTTCCCCCATGATGTTCTCTTGATCTGCAACTTGACCACCATGGTTTCCTTCACTCTCCAATATTGAGTTTGAGAGATCAAACTCCTCTTCAGTACTAGAACTTGGGAGAGGTGAAGTAGAAATAAGAACTGAAGGTTCTCCTATAGCCTGCTTTATGCTCAAAGCCCTTGGATCTGCACTTTTCTCCTCCACAACTGGGATGTGCTCCTCTTCTTTTTCCTTTGGAGCAGCTTCTCCCTCCTCTATTACTCGAAGGCAATCTTTCTCTTGATATAACTCTTCCTCCAGCATGAAGTTTTTTAAGTCAAACTCTTCAATCTGCTGCTCTAGAGGACAAGTTGGGGCTGCAAGATCTTCTTCGGAGCTTTCTTCCTTTTGCTCTTCTTCTGCTGCCACAAAATCAGTTTTAACCACCGTTTGTTCAACCTTAGCCTCTTCTGTAGGCTTTACCAGCAAAGGGATCTTTTCAATTCCAAATTTAAGAGCCAAACTTACTAAGCTCTTAATCATTTTTTCTTTTCCTGGCTCTTCCTCTTGCTGTCCTTGCCGACTGATTTTTTCAATTTCTTCTTCCCCACATGGGATTGGGAATGCAAAAGGAGGAATGGGTTGAAACTCAACCGATTTTACAAATTTTTGTGGTGGTGGAGGGAGTGAAACCTCTTGTTTCTTTGGAGGAGGGGGTGTTTCTGTTAGCTCTTGTGGAGGAAATGACTGTTTGGAAGGGAAAAGGAAAAAAGAATCGAGATGAGATGGAAGAATGAGAGGTGGAGACATAGATTCAACATTCGGGACGGCAGATGGAGGGTTTGAAACTTGACACTACTGGAATGAAACAGATTGGGAAAGAGGAAAAGAAAAGGTATGAGATGGTGTGCCTACCCGTTGACAAGGTTGTTGAATACTTCTCTCATACACCTCTATTCCTCCGATCCACTTTGCAAGCAAAGGCAGCATTGCAATCATGAAGTCAAGTTTATCCTGAGGGCTGTAATGCCTCGGAAAATGTCCCACCCATGGATAGGGTGCCCCACAACCGATTCCAAAAGCTTTCATTTGTGCTTGAGCCCTAGACTGCACCATCCCCACCTCCATTTTTTGGATTTTCTTCAACAGACCAGCATCTTGTATCTGATGGTCTTCGTTATATGCATACTCTTGCTCTTGGAAAGCTCCATTTCCAAACTGACTTTGGCACTGCTGTTCATAAGAGTATACATTCTGATCTGGAGGATTTGTAAAATGTGTTGGAGGTGTGAAACATTGCTGTTGTTGGAAATGTGAATTCCATGATGGAAATGAAGTCATGGTTGCACAACTTCATGGAATGGAAAAGAATGAAAGAGATGGAAAGAAAGATGGATGGAAATGAATGGAAATGGTCTGCAACTCAGAGAAATGGGTTGCTGATCAGATGGAGTTGCCAGATGTGTTTTTTGAAAATTCCTCTAAAAGGCTGGATGTTGCCAAGTTACACACCAATCCTGGCAATATAAATAATCAGAATTAAAAATTTGAAGGACCCGGAGGATGTAATCACAGCACCCCTGGACACTGATCAGATTTCTATTTTGATCGCTCTGCATCCAGTGTGATTGCACAACATCGAAACCTCTCTCCAAGCGTGGGACTTGTAAAACCGAGAGAGGAATCTCCAGAGAAGGCTGGTTCCTGCTCCTAAACTACCTGCCACAAGCTATTCCAGTGCAGGCAAGCTAATCTAACCTAATCTAACCATGCCAAGGAGACAGAGAGAGAGAGGAAAGGGGAAAACAACAAAAGCCTACACTAAAACGGTGATACACCAGAGAAGGAGGATGTTGAAAATCTATCAAAACTACCATGGAACAAGAAGAGGTGAGAAATGGGAAGGATGGACAGACGCATCACAGGCCCAAGGATAGATTTCACACAGAAAGTGTCCCAAAACTCCAATAAACACAGCTCCAGACCCGCAATGAAACTTCAAACTTGCACAAATACCTGCAAATGAAGAGAGGCAAGAAGAAAACAAGCAAAAAACGAGCAAGGATGGACATATGCATCACAAAACACGTTTTTTGTTGCTTCAGAAGTTGCACAGAACATCATTTCATTAATAAGAGGCAAAAACGCCATTACAGAGCAGGGGAGGAGGTTCGAGCTCCGTTTTCGACCTTGGAGAAGAAAAGGAGGGAGCAGCAGAGCTAAAAGATGAACAACCTATTTTTTTTTTAAGCTCTTCCCTACAATTTATACCAAGAAGAATGAGGGAGAAGAGAAGATTCGAATTCTGTCCCCAACCACCTCCCAGGACGGCACTTAACTTTTACAAATCATGGTGGTAGGTGAAAATCCCCAACCAACTCGAAAATGGCGAACTGTATTTTTTGCATCGGGTTTGCTTTCAGTCGGGTCCGGGACTCTCCTCTGCATCCGCATCGGGCTTGGAGGACACCGCGGCATGTGTTTGATGTTCGTGCTTTCCCGAAACCCACATCCGTCGCTATTACCAAATTTCCTTTGTTTTCGGGTTCGGGGGTGTAACTTGCATATGCATCGGGTTTGGGAGGTGGCGCAACATGTTTTCCCCCCATGCTTTTCCGACTTGTTTTCCCGACTCAGAAACCTGAATTTCCTTGTGTCGGGTTTTGCGACCCTTCCGACATGTTCTTTGCTTTTCGGGTTTTGGCGGGCTCCCGACATGCTTCTTCACCATGCGTTTCCGACGTGCAAACCCGACTATGAAACCCGATTTCCTTGTTTATCCGACTTGTCGACCCGACTTGCTTCTCCGAAACTGTTCGTTTATCCATATTTACCCGGGGGGGGTAAATATATACAACAGGGACTCGCTATTTTAGTAAGTTACTATTTTTATAAAGAAAGGATACTATATAATTTTTTTATTAGAAAATTATATTTTTCCACCTCTGGTTGTAATGAAAATGGCATCACTGATTAGGTTTCTTGATGTGATCTTGTATTCTGAATTTCAACTTAATCTGCCCACCGAAATGCCAAAAAATAGAAAAAACAGATGTTAGGGCATAAAACTAGGGTTTGTTACCATTAATTATTTAGATCATCATCTAGTTTTCTGCTACAATTTTCTTGAAGGTTCTTGGAATGGGAAGCAACTGAGAAAATTTCACATAATTTCGTTCACAGGTTTGAAAGATTTGAAATTTTTAAATTTTGGTGCATATGGCCGCTCTGGGAAGTTTTAACATGGTGTATGGACAATTTTTAGGTTTAATGGAGGTTATAAATATGCATTCATGAAGATAGTAGGAAATAATGAGGTGGTAAAAAGTTTATTTCACGTTTAAAACCTTTTGACATCATTTTTCATTCACGTGCGAAGGTGGAAAGAGAAGCAACAAGGTAAAGAACTTAGTCAAAAAAATTATTTGCAAAGCATGTAAGGTGGGACATAATTTTTTGTACCAAATTTTACCATAGTCCTATAAGAGTTGGGAGAGTAGGGGTAAAAAAATGTGCCCAAGGCCTAGGAGGTCAAAAACTTAGCCAAATTTGCATGTTTGATCATTTAGCACCTATCACGAAGGTTCAGGGTTGCATGGGTGTCCAAGGGATTAAAAAAAGGGGTGGGTGAATTTTTTTTCCCCTACTATCCCCAGTGTCCCAAATGTCTCAAACAGTTGGGACAGTCCCGACACCAAAATAAGTCAGGCTTCCAACAACAAATTTGACTAGCTCCCATAATCTTAAAATAAACTTTCATGGAGTTATAAGAGGTATTTTTACATGATATAATTTATAAATTTAACTCCCAAAACCATTTTCAGATGAATAGGAAGGTTTTAAAACATTGATTCTGCCTCCTCCAAAAATCTTCTCCTCTTTCATTTGGGACCGCGAGGTGAGTCTACACGAATTTTTCTACCCCGAGAAGTGCCTATGCCTTAGGAAGAATATAATTTTTCCATCATACAGGTGATTGGAATATATTTCCAATGGTATCTTTTTTTCCTCTTTACTCATCACGGATCTCCCAGAATCTTCCATTGAAGTTCAGATGTTTTTTTACACTGCTCACTTGTAGTCACTTTTCCCAACCCTTTAGTTTCCAGGCGTGTTGGCATATCTCCCAACCTAAACTAGTCACTTAGTTAAAGCACGCGAAGGCACTAGGACCCTCCTGTATGTGAACTTTGTCAATAATTTTACCATGAATGATAGAGTAGTGCACGATAGTAAATGCATACACCTTGTAACAAGGATAGAGAAACTAGATCCAAGCACAGATGAACCATGTTATGACTATGAATATCAAAAAGATCATACACGAATCAGATCTGAACCATGAACACAATAATGAACACAAATATTTGTATCCATAAGAACTTATATTCAGAACAACACCATTGCGTTAATCCTCCATTATTACAGTAGCCAAATACATCACAAGATCCATAAACAGACCAGATACATCAACATAATGGAATTCTAACCCTATAATCACTCTGCTCAAGAATTTCTCAACAAAATTCTCGCACATCTCACTCTGTGATCTCTCTCTCACTTACCACCCTTTATTTTCTGTGTAAATAAATATATATCGAGAGAATCACGGGAATCTCTCCTTCACCGCCTATTCATCACTCAAGAGCAGGTCACACACCAAATGTCATCATGCCCCGCCATAGTTAAGTACCATAAGCATGCAAGCTTTCTCCTAATGACATCTAAAATAATAAGTAACTCTAATTTATAGCTCTTAATCCTAGAATGATAATCATATCCTAAAGTATTATTTTCTTGGGCTGCAAGTCTCCATGCTTTAACCTTATCCATAATCAATCCTAGCCGCATCTCCACATGTTCCTCATTGCAACTCTGACCGTGGTCCAAAATACGGATAAGTCCCAAGATGGTTCTTCCTAGGTGCGAAGGTCCACATTCTTCCTAAAGTTACCTTGGTGCGATCCTTTGCACCTTACTGGCGCACGAGAAAACCCTCCATGCCTTAGGTACTTAGTCTTCTTAGGGGCTCAACATCACTCCTTGCACCTTAGAACCACACAATCACACAACGTATTCCTAAACCTCTGAAACATTCCCAAATATTCATAAATATATTGAAATATGTTCTTATGTCATGCATACCACTTATCGATGAATTTTAGCTTTCAACTCTGCCCCAGAGGTCACACACCTATCCCAGAAAGCCTAAAAATGGCCTTTCTAGGCTTACCAAAGAATTATCTCTCAGAAACACTGTACTGAATGATATGAATGACTATGTTTTGAAATTTCCAATATCAAGAAAAGTATACACAACACATATGAGGACTTTCATGGATCAAGGATAGTCATGATACTAAGGGTATACTAATCCAAATATGTGTTCAGGAGGGCTCGTAAGCAAAGTTTTCGACATTGGGGTATAGTTGTCATGTTTCAACAATGAAAAATCTCCTGATAACAATGGTAAATAAGGTTTTATGATGATAAATGAGGGTTTATGACTGTAAATTATAATTTACTTAGGATAGGAGTAATAATGTGAATAATGATGTTGTGATTAATGTGTGTCGGGTCACTTAGGGGTGAAAAAGTGGTGTCTATAAACACATATCTTTGGGTGTAAAATAATGTTACACTCCAAGATCTGGATGAAGATTTTACCCATAATAGATAAGTGGTTAACATGTAACTTAAATTTAATGAGGAGATCATTGACATAGTCTTAAATAATATCATGGATATATCCAAAAAACACACAAGTTGTGGCTTGTCAATAAGTAGTGATAGAATTTATAAGTATGAAAGGTAAGAATTTGTAACAGAAGGTTCCCCAAGGTGTTTTCAATGTAATTTTATGTTGATTCTTGGGAGTGATTTTTTATTTAATTATATCTAAAGAATTCATCCATAAAGGAGAACATCTCCTTGCCCACTATGTTGTCAAAAATGATATCTATATTTGGTAAAAGAAAGTCATATTTTAGACGTTCCTTGTTAATTTCATGAAATTCCATACAAATATGAATACCTCTAGTTTGTTAGCGATAGGGAAAGAGTTTAAGATCCATTTAGGATAATCAAAGGGTTGGATAAATCCTACATGAAACAATTTTTAAAGTTATTATTTGAAAAGTAATGTGTATTACAAAAATTCTGCTTGATTGGCTTAGCATAAGGTTTTGAATGAGGTTATGAAAAATCATGTCAGTATCCATGTCAGACATGTTGACATAACACCATGAACATGTTTGAATGAGTTCACATAAAAAAGTGGTGTATTGTAAATGTGTATTGTCAGAAAAACATTTTCCATGGAGAAATATACAAGGTTATTCAGGATTTTAAATGTTTACCTCAATAGTTTCTTCAATGAGCATATGGGATACATCATCCAATTGATGAAGTATTAAAAGTGTGGTGGTATCATTTGAGGGTGTTAGTTTGAAATCCCAAAAGTAAGCTTGAATTTGTAATTGGCTTGTTGGTTGTGTGGAGATATAGGGATCCTTATTCATGACACCTAAGTGATACAAAATGGATTCCTTAGTGTGGAAGAGATCAAGTGAAATGGGATGATTGGTAACATTTTGATCTATTTGAAATAATTTTAGTAAGTGGATAGAGATGTTATTGTGTAGAATGGAAATTTACGATCTAGCATAAGAGGGGTAGTATGATGATATCAATATGGGTGTCCAAAGGCAGGGTAGTTGAATCATGAAATAATCAATCAAACAAAGTACCAAACTCATGAAAGAGGTGAAAGAAGTATTGATATAATATTTCGAATAAAGGCATATGAGATCCATCATGTGTATACATATGGTCATTAATAAAGATAATATTAACGTGTATGTGATGGTATTAGGATGAGTGGGGTTATAATTAAAATTTGAAAAGGATGCAATTGGTTATTATCTCATCATTTAATGTCTCATATCCTAATCCTAATTTATCATTAGGTAATTGATATCACAGATGAATAGGGTTAGGAATTCCTTTCTTGAAATTTCCCAACATGAAGCCCTTATAACCTATTATAAGTAGGAATTTTATAGTTAAATCAAGATTAGAAATATAAGAGGTGTTGGCAATGAATTTGAATTTTGAGATGATCATGGTGTTAATAGGGGGAATAAAATTGGTTTTGCATTCGTAGAAAAATGTTGTGTTATTAGCAAGGATAGTGAAAGAAATGAGATTCCTTTTTCAGGTTCGGGGGAAGAAAATATGTTGTTAATTCTTTCAAAGTGGATATTTTGCAATGAGTAATTGTTGTAAGTTTTGGCCAGTCAATGTAGGTTTTGGCTAGTAACTGCAGGTTTTGGCTAGTCACATAATTAATTTTTTGTTTAATTTTGTAAAATTTTAATGTTCACACTTTTAACGTTGTAATTTTTTACTTTTAAAAATGAAAAAAAAATCAGCAAAATATCTATTGGATAGAAGAATTTTAGCACTTATTATAACCTTCGTGTGATTCAATGCACTTAAATTATTACATGACATAAGAGTCAATAAAATAATTATAATTTTAATATGACAAATGACAAATGACAAAACAATTTTTTTAATTAAGAATAACTAACCTTTTTATGGCTATTATATGCTTCTTTATTTTACTGTGTCACATCATTTTATTATCTTCTCAAATTTGTAATATTTAAGCTCAAAGAAAATCAAACCGGTATTACCTATGTGCCTTCATTTTTCAATGAGGGAAATGTAAATATATATAGATGTGATTCTAGATCGACAAAACTATAATAAATAATTTATTTTTATTGTACATTTATGCTAATACATATATCTTAAATTATCTGTTTAAAAACGATTTACATGTATCAAGTCTCACATGCTTATTTTATATTTGTTAAATGATTTGATCTATTTAAGTATAATGATTTCTTATTCAATTAAAAACAAATGCAAATTAAATAACAAACACTCAACATTTGCTATTAGTTGGGTAGCCTTCCTTGTCAATAGCTTATAACTAATTTTAATTGTAATGCAAGAAAATATTAGTGATGAAAATGCAAGAAAACTAGTAAATTGTTCTCCTATGCTAATCTTCTCAAACAAAACCTCAGATAGAACAATTGATGGAAAGGAGAGAGAAGACAAATACCTGCACTTACTTACAAGTTGCAAAGCTCCTCCTTTGATTTGCTAGATTTTCTCTTGGATGGGGATTGAATTGAATTTGATTGCTTGCTTCATATTTTGGAGACACTTGGACAACACCTCCCCTTGATTGCCTCTGATTTCATGATGAAGGATGAAGAATTGATTGAGTGATAAAATGGCAGAGATTTGTTATGGATTTCCAAGTTATCTCTCATGGAGGAGAAGAGCTTGATTTATAGCTTGTAGGTGGAGGAATCAATGGCTAAGATGAAGCCATGTTGGATTAGGATCAAGGGTGGAGGATGCATGAGAGGATTGGAATTATCTAGAATGGAGAATTCCAGATTTTTGAATTCAAAATTGATGGAGGGAAGAAGCTTCCATTGAATGGAAGGAGAATATTAGAGATGCTTCTAGATTTAGAAACATCTAGATTTAGAGGCGAGGATGTGATTATGATTAGAATTAGATTATGTTGATTAGTGATTGTTATGGGGTGTTATTTAATGGAAAGGCTAGGTGTAGGGATGTGTAGGGTAGGTGGTAGGTGAGATGTAGGAATATTAAATTCCTATAAAATGATAATGAAGGATTAAAATAAGATAATAGGATATTAGTAATGAATTAAAGGATTAATGATGAAGATGGGATATTAGATGAATTTAAATGATAAATGTTGAAATGATAAAGGGTAAATAATATAAAATGAATTAAATAATAATAATTAATCTTGCAATTAATTAGTATATGGGTGATGTTGGGATATTTGTGGGTCAAGTTAATTGTAATTAACTAGGTTGACATTTTAAGATGTCTACATTGTGCCCCTATTTTAAGTGTTATTACGTACCAATGACAGTTCAAATAAAAAGAAGAAAATATGTTATGATGGTGATATGATGCCCCCTCGAGGGGTTAGGCAGGGACTTGAAAAGAGGAGAGGCCCAAGTTAGTAGATGAGAGAGGATTAAAGTATAAGAAAGTCGAGGATTTAGAGGACGAGGATTAGAGGATTAGAATATTTGAGAATATAGGGGATGAGAAATAGAGGATTGGGATATTAGAAGAGGAGAGAGGATTAGAAGTAGAATATTCCAAGGAGAGGAGAGAGGATTAGAAGAAGTAGAAGATTAGATGAGAGAAGAGAGGATTAGAATAAGTAACAGATTATAGGAGAGGAGATAAGATTTGAAGAAGTATAATATTAGAGGAGAGGAGAGAGGATTAGAATAAGTAGAATATTATAGGAGAGGAGAGAATATTTTGGAGATATTGGATGCCTCAGGCAACGATGTATGATAAGGGTGAATATTTTGGATTTTAGATTTGAGATTGCCCCAGTAAAGGGGTTAGATATTGAGGATTTTGGATTATAGGATGTTGGCTTTGAATATGTTCGATGCCCCAGTCAATGATGTATGACAAGGGTGAATATTTTGTATTTTGGATTTGAGGATGCTCCGGTCAAGGGATTAGATGTTGAGGATTTTGGATTATAGGATGTTGGATTTGAAGATGTTGGATGCCCCAGTCAATGATGTATGACAAGGGTGAAGATTTAAGATTTAAGATTTGGATATTTTCTGATTTAGATTGGAATATTGAGGATATAATGATTGGGTTTGACGATTGAGTTTTATTGATGAGAGGATGTTGGAAGATTCCCCAGCCAAGGAGGGGGAATTTTGGATGTGGGTATTGAGTGATTGATAAAGGATTGATTGGATAAAGGGATGATGAGGATTATGTGTGGAGGATGATAATGATAAAATATGATGATAGAAGGGGGTGTGCTACCATAAGGTACCCATTGTGATCATCATTAGCAATGTGATTAATGTGGCATAAAGCAAGACGCACCTAGGTATAAAGACTGTGGTGATTGGGTTACCAAATAATCCATCCTCGTGTCATTGGAAAAATTAATATTAAATATGGTCCTCATATCATTGGATCATGTAAATAAAAAGAAACAAAAACGTCCTCATATCATCAGCCAAGATGTAAATGCAAACACACACAAAAAAAAAACATACACATTGTTTTTGTATATTGGATTTTTTTAGATTTTGGATTTATGATGTTTACATTATTTGATATTGGATTTTGGATGTTTGAATTTTTAGATGTTTGGATTTAAGATTGTTAGATTTGTTAGATTTTTGGAATTTGGATTGTGGATGTTGGATTTTGATATTTTGGATGGGATGTGATGTAAGGTGGGATGCGAATTTCTCCTATAAGTCCCAAATTGTGTTCAAGTATAATGAGGGAAATTGGATAGGTTGGATAGGATGAGGATTGTTTGATGTTGGATGGTGGATATGATTGAAGGATAGGTTAAATAATATATGGATCAGTTAATCAGTTAGGATTAGATGGGATGTGGGATGGGAGATAGATAGACAGGATGAGGGATGTGGTATAAGATAAGATATGCCCCCATGTATATGGGATAAGGATTAAGGGATAGATGTAATGTGTCCCCAAGTGTAAAGTAGGGTGGCCTGTATGGATGCATGGATTGGTTTGATTTGACCCCATGTGTAGGGTAGGATGGGAAGTGAGGGATATCAAAAATAGAGGATGCCCTCAATGGATAATAGTAAGATTTCCCCCAGCCATGATGATGACAATTTGAAAGGGGTATGAGGAGGATGGGATGAAAAGGAAAGGATCATCATTTGCCCATGGATGTTTGATCCAAGGGGAAAAGGATGTGGATGTGATGGATGGAAGGAAAATGACATCAGTGATGAAAAAAGATGAGCCTAACGACACATGTTGTAAGACAAGAGTGAGACTAAAACAAAAGTGTGAACAGGCTCTAAACAATTCCTGGAAACATGCGAGCCTTATGTATCTGTGAGATAAAAGTGTGTGTGATTATGATGATTAATTACTGCTCGAAGCGAAGACTTGTTGGGTAGTATGTAAAGAAAAACTATCGAATATATAGGGAGTGATTAAGTCAAGTATGTTGATGGAAGGTGAACGGAAGGTTAATTTGTGCATTGCTTCATTGCCAGCCCAACATCCATAGCCCCGGTAGAGTATCTAGAAATAACCCTAGAGAGAGTCATGAGGTGGATTTTATTTGATATTTTGAATCTTGATATGATTTTTTATTTTTTATATTTGGATTTTTTTGCATAAAGTTGTTCCACTCTCTTGAGAATTATCAAGGGTTTAAGACTCACTAGTGGCTTGAAGGGGGGATGGAAATGAGTGTAGTGATGACATTGGATAGATTGTCAAAAGATACACCCAAGGGTCTTCACCATAAGTAGATTAAGTGTGTGGATATTTAGGAGGAAAATGGTGCTAGAATGTTGGAGGTAATGATAGAGCAAGGTCACACAATTATAGTAGGTAATATTGGCTTAAAACATGTGTGAGTAAGTTGATCAAGTGTTTAGATGAATAGATTATAAGAGGATATGAATGGATGTGATGATAAGGATGGATTATATGAAAAAGGGATGTAGCTTTTGGATTGAAGGAGGATGGGTGTGAAGGAAAGAACATCCATGTGCAAGCAACAGATTGTGTGCTCAATCCATTTTTAGGTGTTTGATATGTGTAGGGGGATTAAACAATTTGTGATTGGGTTGAGTGGTTGGGATGGTAGGATAGACAAGAGGATTGGTAGAAATGGTTTGGGATGGTGGAGTGGGAGGTTCATTTTTAGTGTTAGGTTTATAACCTAAGCCTAAACGTCCTAGATTTTGGCAAAAAGAGATGGGTTCACGAATTCCTTGTTCATGGATGCCTAAGCCTTTTCCTTGTTATTTCATATTAACAAACATCTATTTGGATATAGGATATGAATTGGATGGGGAAGATGATGTCATGTGGTCATAATAAGACTAGGGGATTGTATTTTTTTCATCCACTAAGAGGTCAGACTTAACAAAGGATGGGAGGTGAGAGTTGTTTTGATTTTTGGTCGGCGAGGGGTGTTTGGATGTACGATGAGATTTGGATGGTTGAAGATGTTTAGATTTTAAGTGGGATTTGGATCATAGACAATGGTTAGTGATAGGATTGGAGTAGAAAGGTGATGGATAAAGAGGTATAAGGATAAGAATTCCTTGGTTAATGAGGCGTTGGACATAAAACCTAAATTACATACAATGATTAGTCAAATGTCTATGGGTGTGATGGAAGTCACAGTAATAGTGTTCCCTATACCGTGATGGTTTGGGAAGGTTTTTATTTTGTAATTTTATTGGGGGATGGATAATCATGTTGAAGGTTTTTAGACAATGGAAGATGGTGGTTAAGGATTCTCCTCAAGGAGTGAAGTGGCGTGGGTTAAATGGTTTGGATGAGGTAGGAAGTAATGATGCAAGATTGGATGGTTTATGAGATGTTCTAGTTGATTTGGATTTGGGATTTGTATTAGATATTTTTGGCTTAGAATATGAAGGAGAAGGATTAGGCCTGGGGGCCGAAGTGGATGGCTTAGAGGACGAAGTAGATTTGGTTGATTTTGGATTTTTTGGAGTATGTGGTTTTGAGGTAGATGGTTTTTGTTTAGGATTGGATTATTTAAGATTGATAGATGTAGATGAAGGGGATGGGTGTGATATGGGGGTTACATTAGATTTGGGTGATGTTGGAGATGATGGAGATTTGGGACATGGGTGTGGTGTAGGAACCACATTA
Organism: Taxus chinensis; assembly: GCA_019776745.2. Classification (NCBI taxonomy): domain Eukaryota; kingdom Viridiplantae; phylum Streptophyta; class Pinopsida; order Cupressales; family Taxaceae; genus Taxus; species Taxus chinensis. The sequence goes on from CM034155.1 coordinate 375,044,094, forward strand.
GATTTGGTCGATTTTGGGGATGAAGTCGATGAATATAATTTTTCCTTAGGAGTCACGTTAGATTTTTTAGGATTGGGAGATGGTGGAGATGAAATAGGATTAGTGGATAGGATGGTATTTGGGTTTAGGTGATGAAGGGGTTGAGATAGGATTATATGTGGATGAAGATGATGAGGGTGGTGTATGATCCTCATTGGATAGGATTTAAGTTTAGGGGTGTAGACAAAATATTGCACATTAGACAATATTTAGCCCGATCTTATACTACTATTTAGAAGGTTCTCAAGTATAAAAAGTAATAACTAATCCCAAGTTTTTGCCACCTTTTTCTTATGTATTATTTTAACTTTCCTGTGTAATTCCCGATACCTATAAACCCATATCATGACATTTCTGACATTCTAGCCTAAAATCAAGGCACCCCAACCTGTACTGGGGCACCTTGAGGTGCCCTGGTCCCACCCTAGGTGCCCCAATCTAGGTTTATCCTCTTTCGCTCCTTTTTGGGTCACTTCTAGTTGTTGGTCATCCTTATCTTCTTCTCAGTCGGCCTTGTTGGGATTAATTATGAAATTAAGCTTGAAGTTGAGAGCCCTATAAATATAAAGTTATAAGACCATAATAAGGGTCCTAGGTCTTTGCATCTTATCACTATTATCACTCCATCTAGGGTTATATCCATTGCATCACTTGCATCCACATAGTGTCATGCATTCAAGCGAGGATATCTTCATCACACACATTACATAGGGGGAAGGATTCCATTCTATTCCATGCACACATGCTACTTACATTTCTATAGCTACTATTTCTCGCTACTTCACAAAGTGTGACTGACATGCGAGCACCTAGGGCACGACATGCACACACACACACACACTAGAACTACATCAAGGTCTAAAATGTAGTGCAACGCTCAACGATAAGTCCACTAGTTTGACGAATGAGGTCAATCTAACCCATTCATATACAACTTTTATTTTTCTAGGGTTTGATACTTCTCATTGCATTCCGGGTCATTCTCTAATTAATTTGATAAATCCACCACGACAGATAGGAATCATTCAAAGACACTTAGCAACCATACTAGATTTAGGTTTTAAGCATTTACGTTGTTTCGAGCACCCAGATTACATACTAGGGTGCCTCGGGGTGCCCCAGTACAATCCCAAGAACCTGTTTCATCTCAGATAGGCCATATCTACCCTTTGTAGGGTCCCTGAAGGTTTGTCTACACGTTTGGATTTTATTTCCAGACTTGCAACACTGTGCAATAGTCTTCCATTATCAACTAAGTCATTTCCTTTCTCCCTTTTACATATTAGGGTTTTCATTTCACTTACAATAATTTATTTACATTTATCCCATACTACATTATTTTATTTACAGGGTTTTAGTCCTCCTAATCAAATTAACTATGGTCACTATTTCCCTACATATAGTTTAATTTTAGGTAATCATTTTTGTGAACCTGACCGTTTGTTTTTATCACCTTCTATGGTGTTCCATCTTTGTTGTCATGTTTTTCCCCTCATTATTTTCTTTCTGTTTATACGATATTTATTTTCCATCCTTGCTACCTTCTTCTTACTTGTAGTAGTTATTTCTCTCACAACACCATGAGTATGTCTATTCATGCGTACTTACAAAAATACCCAGATTGCCTCCTTTGCCTCCAAAATTACTTGTTTACTCATTATGTTTCTCCACACATTTCACCCAAATATATCTACCATAAATTTATTTCCACCTTAACCCTTAATGAAGATCAAATCACTTTCACATATGATGATCTTCCCCTCCCCCTAGAGTTATTAGCTCATGACCCTCCATTATATATCTAGGTGCGTGTTAACAAAGTAGGTATTAAGTGTGCCCTAGTAGACAATGGATCGGGCCTCAAAATTTGTAACATTAGCTTTCTCCATCATATCGGCAATACCCCGACATATCTTGCTCCTTCCAGCATCTCTATTTGTGGCTTTGATAACATCCCAAAATGAGTTTTAGGTATTGTACAGTTACCCATTACCATTGGCCCATGCACACTTACTATACCCTGCAATGTAATGCCCAATGACCTTAACTATAACATTCTCCTTGGTCGGCCCTAGATCCATGTCATGTATGGAGTTCCCTTGACACTCCATGCTTGACTAAATTTTCATTACTAGGGCACCACCATTTATGATGTCCATGTTGATCCTTCGCCTTTCACATATTGTAACTCTATTAAAAAACCCTTAGACTCCCACGTTTCCCCACATGTTGGTCCACCTCTCTCCAAGTATGGTTTAGGATACGACTATCTGCGTCATTTTGGTTTTTAACACTACCAAGACCACAAAGTTACCGAGCTTTGGGACCTCCCTACATGTCCACATAAGTTTGGCCTTGGTTATTAGCCTTCTGACCCTTCAACCGTAGAGGTGCAAACCATATGTCATGTTACATCTCTTCACTTGCTGCACCCGAACATTATTAGTAACGATGCTCCTTCCTTTTAGGATAAAACCAATAATTTCCCTACTAATGATGAATTATTGGATCATATGGGTGCTTATGATGATCTGCCTACTTTCCATCATAAACGATGCAAATCCCTTCCATGTGTTAGTATGATTTGTTTGGAGGATTCCGTTAACTCCACTAATACTTCCGACCCACCTGACACTATTCCTACCGAGCCATATATCGAGGATCATTCCACACTTATCAATGAAGAAACCATACAACATAATTTAGGAACGACTGAAAACCATCATATTGTCTTGTTATTTGCTTCCCTTACCCCTGCCGAACAAAAGGATCTCAAGGACATCCAGATAGAAGGTGACTCTCTCCTCATTATTAATGCCCTTAATAACAAAGGTTCCATTAATTGGGCCATTAGCAATATCCTCAATTATGTTAAGGAAATATCTAATTATTTTGATAGCATTTCTTATAATCATACCCTTCCTCAAGGGAACAAATGTGCGGACAAGATGGCCAATTACGACATCCATTGTAATGATTATAAGCTAGGGTGTAAAGTTGATATATTACCCATGGATATTAATGAGTCCATCAGTAGAGATAGAGGGCACTAAGTTTTATAATGTTGGCACGAGTTAGAACAGTGGCGGCGACAACTTACTTAATATCTTGCCTTCCAAGATTTTTGCCAATGCGAAAGAAGGTCTCTTGTTGAATTTTTGTAGCAATCAGAAGAAGCTCGGTCTGGTGAATATGGGGGGTGATAGGATTTGTGTTAAACCTGCTAGCCATAACACTAATGTGTGCAATCAACCTCTGTGGAACAGGCTTAGGATTTGGGGTTTCAACAATTTCATTGCCAAATTACATGGTCATGATCCCTCTCTTTCTAAGGATTTTGACAAAGCTTGGAAAGCGGATAAGTTTGTTGTTAGAGGAATGGAAATCGAGTTATCTGAGTCCTCCATCGCTCAGGTCACAGAAATGAAAATGGATGGGCTTAAAATTTTCAAGGATAGAACCCGTAAAGAACAAGAAATCGAGTGGTTCTTTATTGGCAAGGAAAGATGTTCCTTCTTTACATATGGTATTTCCAGGTCGTGCATTCTGGGTATTTGAAGAGAGATGTGCCTCCACATTATGAAGTACATCACTCTAGAGGGTAAAGACAAAAAAATCTATACTCACCATTTGACCCTTCTGAACATGCTCCGCCATAAGGTCATGGTGAGCATTCCCTTCTTTCCGTATATGTCACTGACTAACTCCTTAGAGGCTTTCCAGCAGGAGAAAGTGGATTCACCTTTGCACGAAGAGCTCATTCTTCTGATGTATGAAAATGGGAAACTTGCTTTGTGTTCTCCCCTGGAAGATCATGCGGATGAGGATGACCTCACTCTTGTTGACTGCCTCACTAAGATGAAGGCTGACAATTGTAAATTTGGCAAGGAGGTTTCTGGTAAAGATATGGGTGAAGCAGGTCATGGGGAAGCAAGCACTTTGAGAAAACGGGACAGGGAAGCTAATTTAAAGGGTTTAGAGTATTTGAGCAGTAAGGTTTAGTACTTAGAAGGGGTTCTCCATGCGATCGAAGAAACCAATACGTGCCAAAGGGATATAATGATGGATGTCATCAATTCTTCCAAGTAAATTGTTACTGCACAGGTGAAGTCCAAATAGAAACTTCTTGAGCTGGAGGACCAGGTCAAAAAGCTCAACGATAAGATTGAAAGGTTGGAGGAGGGCACCAAAAGAAGGATTTTCAACTTGCGCATCAGCAGCTCTGAGGATGAAATGTAGGATGATATTAATGATAAAGGTGCTGAGAGTGGCGGGAACAAAGATAGCCACGATGGTAACAGTGGGGGATCCCAAAATAATTAACTTTTGTTCACAGTCTGTTAGCAGAATTTTGGCGAACTTCTGTTGTTTTTCCATTTTTGAGACCATTTCTCCTTCTCTTGGGTTTACCCACCTTCATATAAAGTTTGGTCCTTCTCTGTATGAGTTAAGCATGTTTAACTCCCTTCCGAGACTTTCTAGTTTCCTATTTGTTGGTTGTTTTTTATTCTCCTTTTGTAATGGCCCCTAGGAGCTGATCCCTGTTTTTAACGTATCGAATAAAAAACAAAAGGATCTCAAGCAAGTCCTTCACAAATTTTCCAAAATTTTCACCGAGGACTATAATGACTTGTCAGGTATCGATACCTCTGTTGCAATGCATAACATTTTCCTCAATCCCAGTACCAAGCCCATCCAGTAGAAGATGTGTAAGATGCATCCTAAGGTTACACTCTTAGTCAAAGAAGAAATCAAAAAATTGCTCGATGCTAGCTTCATCCGCGTTGTTGACTATCCCGAATGGGTATCTAGCATTGTTCTGGTGATGAAGCCCGATGGTTGTGTCCACTGCTACATTGATTTCCATGATTTAAACAAAGTTTCCTAAAGGATAGTTTTCCCCTCCCACACATTAATGCTATAGTAGACTCTACCGCAGGATATGACATACTCTTCTTTATGGATGGTTTCGATGGCTACAATTAAATTAAAATAAATATGGATGATCAAGAAAAATCCTCTTTCACTACGCCATGGGGTACATTTTGATATATTGTCATGTCATTTGGCCTCAAGAATATCGGGGCTACCTATCAACGTGTTATGACACATATTTTTCATGATTACATTCAAAAGATCATCGAATATTACATGGATGATATTCTCGCCAAGTCTCGCTGTCGTTCTTCACACGCACATGAACTTCGAGTCCTATTTGAGTGATTACGTCAATATCGTGTTCGCCTCAATCCCAAAAAATGTGTCTTCGGCATCACCACGGGAAAGTTACTTGGATACATTATTTCACGTCGAGGCATCAAAATTGACCCCACTAAAATCAAAGCTATTCTCGACATGCCTCCACCAAAAAACCTTCATCAACTTTGCTACTTGCAAGGTAAATTAAAGTTATAAGACACAACCGGCTGACAAGACACAACCCTTTACACATCTCATGAAGAAAGATACTAAGTTAATTTGGGATGAACAATGTCAGCAAGTATTGGATCACATCAAGGCTTATCTATTAAACCCTCATGTTCTAGTCCCATCCACAGTCGACCGTCCCTTTCTCTTGTATATTTTAGATACCTTCCATGCCTTAGGCGTACTATTGGCCCAACATGATGATGCTCACCAAGAATGAGCCATCTACTATACTAGCAATCGCATGTGTTTCATGAGATGTGAACGCCCAACGGTATATGTTATTTGATTTAGAGGGATAGTTATTATTTTTGTAGTTGATATCGATAAGGGGTGTAATTGATTTTGTAATTGTAAGAATATATATGAAGCATTAAATTTAAAGGTGTTATCTCTACATTTCAAATTTGTTACAAATTCGTACATATATATTTGCAAGTCTTTAAAAATGTTGAGCTCCTGCTGAGTTAGGTGTGTGTCTGTGCGAGACATTAGGAGTTCCAAATCCTCAATTAGAGGGGTTGAATCTTGCATGTGGAGCAGTAAATTCCATAATGAAACCTATGCATTGGTTGTTCCTTGTTGCCAAAATATTTTTTGCAATGTAATGGAAGACTGGAATCCCTTCCAAAGGGTTGCTTCATAGGAATTACTTACATAAAGAGGATTGTCCAAAACCGGCGGTAATTGGCTGAGGTCACCGAGGAGGATGACAGATCTGTTCCCAAATTCAGATGTTCTTGCGTTTGGAAAGCTTTGTGGAGCCTACTGTCAATTTTTCTTAGCAACTTTGGCCCGATGAAACTCATTTCATCAATAAGAACATATTCTATATGTTTCAGTGACTCTTGAAAAGACGATAATGCACTACCTTCAAGGGGTTTCAGTTCTTTGATTGGAATACACATGGTTTCATGGATTGTAGATGCGGAGATGTTGAATTCTGAAACACGAGTAGGGGCGAGTACAAGTAGAGGTGAGGGAGATGTGGTTGATGCTGTGAATGAATTCCATATTTTATTTATCAAAAATGCTTTTCCTGTGCCAGTCGTTCCTTGAATTATCAATCTTAGTGGAGGTAGAAGGGTTTTGTTTGTTGAATGGTGTAGTATGGTGTAGTAGGATTTTTGGGCTTTATGTGGAATCCTTTATCATGGGTCATGGAAGCTGCAACAGTTATGGCCATTGCATTGGAAAATGGAGGAGTAAGTTTGAAGTTTTTTTTTGCATTTGTTTAGACATTGCATTTGTATGTGTGGCTTGTAATTTGAAGTTTTTGCTCAAGTTTTATGAGTCTCAATGCATGGATGGTTTGCAGGGGAAGCCTCCTAATTGGCAAGTTTTTGTTGGTATCATAACACTGCTTTTCATCAACTCCACTATTAGTTTTATCAAAGAGAACAATGCAGGCAATGCAGCTGCTTCACTAATGGCCTGGTTGGCTCCAAAAGCAAAGGTCCTAGCTCCAAATGCACTAATTTTCATTTTATAAGTTCTCGTTTCCCTATCTAAGGCTGCTCTAGAATCCATGTTTTCATTTCAGGCTCTAAGAGATGGGCGGTGGAGTGAAGAAGATGCTGCCTGTCTGGTTCCTGGAGACATAATTAGCATTAAACTTGGAGATATATTTCCTGCAGATTGTAGACTTCTCGAAGGAGACCCTTTGAAGATTGATCAGGTTATATGTTGTATTTTTTTTTCATGGCATATAAATTGATTGAGGCTTTAACAAAATTTGGATTAACACGAGTCTCTTATGATGACAGTCTGAACTAACTGGAGAGTCATTGCCAGTGACCAAGAATCCTGGTGATGGGGTTTACTCAGGTTCAACTCACAAGCAAGGTGAACTAGAAGCTGTGGTTATAGCTACAGGAGTCTGCATCTTTTTTGGTAAAGCAACCCATCTCGTAGACACAACAAATAATGTGGGACATTTTCAAACGGTGCATTTTCTGCTAGCATTGTATATTTGTGACGCGTTATTCTCTTGAAGTTGCATATCAGGTGCAACTTTGTGTTTTGGGGTTCAGTTCTATTTTAATATTAGCCATGTCTGTACATGTTTTCAACTTGGCTTAAATTTTTCCCAGGAGGTGCCCGATGGTAGGAAGGAAAGTCCAGGAGGACCCTGGCAATTTGTTGGTCTTATGCCCCTCTTTGATCCTCCATGCCATAATAGTGCAAACACAATAAGAAGGGCTCTCAACCTAGGTGTTATTGTTAAAATGATTACATGGAATTTCAGGAAATGGCTTCGCCTCTGCCCATGAATTATTATTTTCATCCAACTTCCACAAGCACAGATATCTAGTGTACACCAAAAACACATTCCCGTCATACCCTGTCAAGTTCCAATCAGATATACAATCATGGCAATATGGTTCATATTAGGATTAAGAGGCCTCTGTGGCGTGCTACTAATACTCCATGTCCTGTTTTCCACATTTAGTGCGGCTACACGAGTTCGCATTATTATCAATCGGTTTTTGAGTTCGATGGTTACACTAACCTAGTAGAAACTCCCTACAGAGAATACTCCTTCCCCTGTTGGAGCTGATGATAGAGCATTAATCGTGTGGAATGTAGTCCATTCATCCCCCTTTGAATCATATATTTTCACTACCAAAAATCCTCCGGGGATTATTTCCCTCTTATTTATTCCAATCACAAAACTACAGCGCCTGGTGTAGGTATCAAACCCCAATCGAACGAAATTGTGTCTACAAACTCTAGTGCTAACAAACGTATCAATGCACTTTGACATTCCTTGGAACCCAAGAGAACGAAGGTTTTCTTCTGCATCTTGTTGCACAGTTGTGTTCGCAGATAACAACTCTTGAACATTTGGAACTTCAAAATCTAAATTCAGAGCTTGTGAATGAAGAAACCGCGTGTGGCAGCATCACACATAAAAATACAGGCAAACGAACGTCAAATTTAATAACGATGAAAAACGTTTTAACGACCGTCAAATTTAGCTCAGTCGTAGAAACCTAGATCCACCACACACCACATTAAGGGCTTGCACTCTCACCACCATGTGCTAAGTAAAAATAAAATGGATGGATCAGGTCTTTCGGATGCATTCTGATTTGAGATTAATGATGCAATCTGCCAGAAGAGTTAAAGTAAGACAGAATATTGATCTAGTGATTTGAGATCAAGAGAAACTGAATACCCTACAAACGACACTATCGTAGCTCTAACATTTACTCTACCTTGAAACTGAAACTTCAACTCTCTGCATTTAAGGCTTATACAATAGCAAGTAACAATTTCAACTTCTGGTGGCAATTAATTTTGTGACTTTGTCTTTTGATATGTCGAGCTGAACTCTCTGTTGATATGGATGTTTGTTGAAATATTGTTTGTTTGTTTGTCATCACTGAATTATGAATCTGAATCTGAATATGATATATGTTTGTACATGTAGAACGTTAAAATGATTTGTAATTTTGTTTTATAACGAGTACGAGAGTGAAAATTCAATATTTCTTTTATATGTATAAAAATCACAATTTATAAAACCCTAGAACCCCTGTTTCTCATTTTGAATCCATTTCTGTTTCATTTCCTGTTTCCCATTTCTTATTTCAGAAGTATGCATCTCCACTTATTCCTTGAGGCAATGTGGATTGCATGTCTTTGGAGTTTGTTTTCTAAATGACATAACAATTTACTTGCTTACCAAACTATATACATTTTCAACTTATCCATCCATTTAACTTAGTCTTTTGTCTAATTCATTGATTAACTGATGAACCCTCAATTGTTTCAAAGGAAACTAATTTAATTTATCTTAAAATAAGTAATACGCCACAAGAGAAAGGCCTTTTTAAGTGATTCTATCTTTTGTCCAACAAATATGAACATGGAATTCAATAAGTTGTGAGTACTTAATAAATTCACCCAAAGCAATTAGTTTCTTGTGGCTTAATTTTGCATTTTTTTAGACATAAATATATTTTAATATTATGTTATCTATGATAGGTATTGTGCCCAAAATTGATATATTAAAGATAATAATAATTGGTAAATCCTCCCTTGGATAGTGTTCACAAGATAGTAAGAAATTTATGGAAGAAATAAAAAATTTATTAATCAATGTGACATATAATACATTTAAAACAGACATCTTGAAATTGATATCTATTGATTTGATGTTAGACCAAATATTATATATGGCAAGTTTTGGTAGGAAATTTGATGTATTTTGGAAAGGTTTTTTTTTGTCTAATCTTAATGTTCACAAGATAATAAGAAATTAATAAAAGAAATAAAAGAATTATTAATCAATACACATTTAAGATAGACGTCTTCAAATTAATCTCTCTTGATTTGATGTTTGACCTAATAATACATATGGCAAGTTTTGGTAGGAAATGTATAAAGAAACTGAGAATTATCAATCAAGATGACATTAACAATCTAAAATAAACGTCTTTAAATTGATATCTCTAGTTTTCTGAAAAGACCTATTCAAAATATCTGTACTATTTAAAAGTCGGTATCTGCCAAAAACATTTTTGGAACAAATCTTGCAGAATTTAATCTTCAAGGCAATCCAGAGATTTTTTTCCTTTTTTTAAAGCTAGTCAAATCAAATTTAAGCAAGGTCCAATTTGGGATTGAATATTTATCCCTTACCTGGAATATATGTTGGAATCGTTGGCCTGCAGGCAGAGTTTGTTGGACATGGGGTACTGATCGATCACGAACTGGGTATAATTAGAAAATTCATGGACAACCGACTCCACACTCCTCCCACCAGGAATATACAGAAACTCATCCACATCGAAGAAAAAAGTCCAGTTGGCCATGAATCTGTATCTGTGCAGACAATCATTCACAACCAGAAACTGATTATGATAATACCCATCAAACTGTTCCTGTTCTTTTATATCCTGCAATGTCACCCTCCCAGCCTGCATCCACGGCTCCAGCACCTTCCTAACCTCAGAATGAACACCTGCTAGTAATGTAAACTTGCGTTTGGTGTTTATATATATATGTTGCTCATTTAATTGGCACATGCATATATGCATGCGCACAGAGAGAAATGGTGATGACGATAGTAGAATTATGAATGTGCAGAGCGATAGAAGAAGGGGATTCGTCGCCCCCCTGCATGGCAGATGTTTTCCGCTGTCTTGGGAAGGCTTCTCGTGCGGCTCTCAGCGCCATCGCCAGACATCTTCGACTTCGAAGCGAGTAATTATTATTCACTATTTTATTTTTCCTCTTGTAGGCGCCCATCTGGATAAACAGGTAGGCCGCAGTGCCATATTAGAGGGGAAAAATCAACATGCAAAAAAAAACCAATAGAAAAAACAGCGGTTAAAAATAGAAACGAAAAAGCTACGAATAAAAATTGCCTGCAAAAGTGAAAACGACGTGTAAACAGCAGTCAAAATTAAACACGTCAGAAAAACGTTTGGAAGGCTGTCAAATTTAACATCATTTCGGAAACGTCCGGAGGACCTTTACCATAGGGGGAACGCCTTCGGCGTAATTAGTCATACACTTTCTCTCTTATGAATGCAATTATAGTTACATCAAAAAATTGTGCCTCGGCCTTGTCTTCATTGCTGACAACTTGCGTCATTACATCCTTAACCGTGAAGTTCACATTATTACCAAAGTTGACCCTTTACGCTATCTCTTTTCATGTATTCATATTTCAGGGCGTTTGGCTCGATGTGTCATGCTCCTTACCTTAAGTTCCTTCCGCAACAAATAATTAAGGGGAAGGTCATCGTTGATCAGATTTGCTCCTTACATAATGTCTATAATTAAGATTTTCTTAAATGCCCTACAACGATTAAAAAATAATGATCCTGTTAACTATTTGGGAGAAAAAAATGCTTACATGATGTTCAACAGGCAAGAAGATTTAGATTCGTTGAGGTGTTTGAGAAATGACGGCAAGAAAAGGTGTTGTTCCATAGATGTGCTCCCTCGAAAAAAGTATTGCGAGAGACACATGTAGCCCAGACGTCCTAAGCCTTCAAAGAAAACCAAAAAATATCCTCCAACAACTTTCGACGCAGCGGTTGCCACCCCGTTTCAAATCCTGCTCTATGTCGCTCACAGGGCTCTTAATATTATTCAATATGTCTTGTTGAAAAACTTTAAAAAAGAACTGTTGAATTCAGATTTTTAATCGAAAAACTAAAAAGAAAATTATTTTATTTGGGTAATATGCAATGTGTTTGAATTCAGATTATATTTTATTTGGGTATTTGCATTGTGTTTGAATTTAGATTATATTTTATTTGGGTATTTGCATGTGTTTGAATCCAAATTATATTTCATTTGGGTATCTCCCTTCTGATTGAATTTAGATTTTATTTTATTTGGGTAATTTTCGTTCTAATTGAATTCATATTTTATTTCATTTGGGTATTTCAGTTTTGAGTGAATTCAGATTTTATTTCATTTGGGTATCTTCGAACTCATTGAATTCAAGTTTTATTTCTATTGGGTATCTCTGAGCTGATTGAATTTAAATTTTATTTCATTTGGGTATTTCCCTTCTTATTGAATTCATATTCTATTGAAATCTTCAATCTCATTGAATTCAGATTTTATTTCATTTGAGCATCTGCATTATGATTTAATTCAGAATTAATTTCATTTTGACATCTTTAATATAATTGAATTCAGAGTTTATTTCATTTGGGTATCATCAAATTTTATTTTATTTGCGTAGATGCATTATGTTTGAATTCAAATTTTATATCAATTAGGCTTATTCAGTTTGATTGAATTCTTTATTTGGGTATCTTCCTTGTGTTTAAATTCAGTTTTTATTTTATTTGGATGTCCATTTCCATTGTGTTTGAATTCAGATTTTAAAGGTAACTGATGTTTGTATGAATGTCACGCTAGGGGCTCTATTATCAATTATTGTTTACACATCACCTATTTCTCTATAATAACTCTTGCATTTACTCGAGCTTATAACTAAAAAACAAGACTACAAAGTGCTACATGAAGAAAACAATATGTCTAGGTTTTTACCTAGGACCTATTGAATTTTCCCGTTCTAATATGTTGGCCACTTTAAGCTCAAATTACACTAATGTGAATGCTGGAGTATTAGTCTAAAACATTCGCTCACCAGAAATGTATGGCACACCACTAGAGGAACTCGATTTTTTATTTTTGTTCACACATTTCTTGTTTTCCTAGAATTACTTCATCTTTAAATTAAAATGGGCGGCTACAAATTTCAAACGTGGTAGCTTTTGGATTTTCTCCTTTCTTTAGTTTGTCTCTTTTAAGCACAAATAGCAATCATGTGAGTAATGCAAGTACGATAGAGATGACAAATTGGAACATAATGCACTTCTCCCTAGAGACTCTTTTTCATTGTTCCCCATCCTCTCCTTTTTTTTGCTTGCTCGAGTTTTTTCATTGTTCCCCTTCGGTGTTTCCATCGTACATTTCAACATACAATTGCTAGTCATAGCATTAGTACACCAATAAAAAATCTCCACAATGACAGGTTTTTTTTAATGCATCTCCAACATATGGAAAGATAAATCTTAGACTAATAAATACTTGAAAAGGTTGTATATCTTTCATTTTTGATAACGGTCAAAAGTTTGAGGAGATAATTATATCCTCGTCCCTTCCCCGGAGAATTGATTTGAATATTTTCCCAATATAGGCTATTGGCCAAGTCATCATTCACATATTTCATGATAGTTTGTTTGGTTTGTAAATTATTGCAAGCCATTTTATTCATAGACATATTTTTCTCCTCTACTACATGGAAACTATGTTGAACATAGTGCAAGGATAGTTCTATTTCCAATTTTGTTTTTATTGCAAACAACATAGAGTAAAGCTCGTAATCACAACACTCCAGTTCGATGGAAGACCATCCTTGAATCTCCATTTGAGTTAAAATCAGAAATCAGTCTTCTAATAGAGTTCACTATTGCGGAAGACGACTTCACAAAGTTCAAATTTCAGGTTAGAGTCATCTTGCAAAACAAGTGACATTACTGAATCAGGTGAAATAGAATGGCCTATGCAGGTCTCGAACCTGCGACCTTCGCGTTATTAGCACGACGCTCTAACCAACTGAGCTAATAGGCCTTGTTGTCTGAAGACCTAACGGATTCGCTCTCCGTTTCTGTCAACAAAGAGGAATAAAATATGTCCGTGATTGCTCCTAACACTCCCGATGCAAATACTACAAAATTAAAAAGCCGTTGATCGGAGAAAATGCTACGCCCACCGTGGGGCTCGAACCCACGACCACAAGGTTAAGAGCCTTGCGCTCTACCAACTGAGCTAGACGGGCAATTACGTCTTATAAGTGGACCAGCTATTTAATATATCTTTATCGTCAGACAGATGTTTAGTTGAATAAAACATTTGTTTCCACAGAAAGCTCCATATGTGGCTGTAGTTTAGTGGTAAGAATTCCACGTTGTGGCCGTGGAGACCTGGGCTCGAATCCCAGCAGCCACATCTCCCTTGTCCCTTTAAATTTGCCTCTTCTCTGCGTATCTCAATTTTATCTTCCAACGGAGGAAAATAAATTCAACCGATACCCTTTCAAGGAAATTATGGCTATTTGCTGTTATTCACCTTTATTTTTATTACGTTGTTATTACTTATATAGACGGGGACGGTTCCTTGCATTTATATAATATCTCGCAATTCTATTTTGCTTTCTCTATTAAATTCACTTGTTTAGTTTATATTACTTACAAGTTGATCTCTAAATGTTTGAGCTTTATATTAACGTGAGAGTTCCACATTTGAGATGGACGATTCAAGTCTACTTGTTTTAACCTTCCTTGCATTGAAGTTTGTCTCTTTTAAGCTTGACAAATAGCAATTGGACGTGTTGTAAACCATCGTACATTGCTAATCAACGATTGCTAGTCATGAAAGCATTAAGTTCACCAATAAAAGATGGGTCCACAATGACAGGGTCTAAATTTAATGCATCTCCAACATATGGGTCATGCAAAGTTAAATTTAGAACAAGATGAGACTTTGCCTTGTAAACGTTGTACTATCCTTCAATATTTTGATAACGGTCCAAATAAGTACTCGAGGAGATAATTATGAGTCCTCTGATTCCCTTCGCTCCGGATAGCCCATGCCTTGATCCTCCGAATATTTTGCACCAATATAAGCTATTGCGCCATGGTCTATCTGTCTCACATATTTCATGATAGTTTGTTTGCGCTTTGTAAATACTTGCAAGTCTATTTCTCCTTTGGACATGAGTACCTTTGTTTTTGGTCTTCCTCGGACTACATGGAAACTGTTGCTTTGTTGTATTTAATTGTGCAACTAGTGTAAGGCGTAGCTCTCATATCTCCAATTTTGTTTTGTCGAGAGAATCTTGTATCATGATGCATTTACATAGAGTATAAGATCCTTTTCGTAATCACAACACTGCTTGAGGATTATAACGACTGCTAGATGTAACCATGCCCTATGAAGTGCATCGTCGATTTGAGTTGAAATCAGAAATCTATGTCTTTTAATAGAGTTCACTATTGCGGACGACGAATGATATCATATCCTGAGGAAAACATCACCAATTTAGCTTCGATCCACAACCCGACTACTTGACGACCTTGATCAATGATTAGAGATTTCAGGTTAGAATCATCTTGCAAAACAAGTAGTCTTACTGAATCGGTGAAATAGACATGGCCTATGCAGGTCTCCGAACCTAGCAGACAATTTCTTGCGCACTAATATTTAGCACGACGCTCTTAACCAACTGAGCATAATAGTACCTTGTTGTCTGAAGACCTAACGGTTTTGCTCTACCTCTTCTGTCAACAAAGAGGAATAAAATATGTCCGTGATTGCATCCTGGAACAACACGAAAGTTTCATATCCACCAAGTCATCACTATGGGGCTCAAGAGAGTGAAAAAGACAAACAGTAATCCATCATTAAGTGAGGAACCGAAGAATCTCGCTCCAAGAAAGGAAATCATTCCATCTATCTGTGAACTATAAAAGATACGCAACGCCAATGTCCTATTAACTCCAATTGTCAACACCACTGACTTCCCTATTGTTAATGATCAAGCAATATTTTTAACCGAGAAACTCAAACCCTTCTCAAGTATTAAAGTTAGTTTATGTATTTTAAATAATGCACATTTTGTTGATTTCATGGAGTATAGAAAGTCAATTTGATGAAACATAAAAGATTATTAGTTTTTATTTCTTATTTCACTCCAAACAAAACTATTGACTATAAATGATAAATCGGTTTTTGAAAACACCTTGTAGATGATAACGTTATTAAACTCAAGTGGAAGTGTGCATTTAATCTATTTTTAAATTGTTGTAGTGATTTTTTCAATGCAAGGTGTTTCAATATGTTCTACATTTTGAGAGATAGAGAGAGCATGCGTAAATGGCACAAAAATGCATTGGAAACATGGAATAGAGATACTAAATACGAATTTGAAATCCATATGGTAGTAATGTAACATCTATTTTACCAAAGAATTAGATATGTATGTCTTAATAAAGAGAAACAATTACAGACCTTTGGCAACACAAATAGACAAAAATGCAAGTCGCATTACCCAACGCTATCCAATACAGAAAGAAGGCGTCCTTAAAAGCTTATAGGCTTGATCAAGGATTTTAGATGAGAAACATTTCTAGTAAGAAAAGGAGTACCTTATGCAACTAACCATTATAGTACCTTTTGAGCCCCATTCACCTGCCTTAATTGGTCACCAATGCATAATGAAAGCAGAGGGTGGTAGATCATGGAACAACACGAAAGTTTCATATCCACCAAGTCATCACTATGGGGCTCAAGAGAGTGAAAAATACAAATAATAATCCATCATTAAGTGAGGAATCGAATAATCTCACTCCAAGAAAGGAAATCACTCCATCTATCTGTGAACTATAAAAGATACACACCACCAATGTCCTATTAACTCCAATTGTCAACACCATTGACTTCCCTATTGTTAATGATCAAGCAATATTTTTAACCGAGAAACTCAAACCCTTCTCAAGTATTAAAGTTAGTTTATTTATTTTAAATAATGCACATTTTGTTGATTTCATGGAGTAGATAAAGTCAAATTGATGAAACATAAAAGCTTATTAGTTTTTATTTCTTATTTCACTCTAAACAAAACTATTGACTATAAATGATAAATTGGTTTTTGAAAGCAACTTGTAGATGATAACACTATTAAATTCAAGTGGAAGTGTGCATTTAATCTATTTTTAAGTTGTTGTAGTGATTTTTTTAATGCAAGGAGTTTCCATATGTTCTACATTTTGAGAGATAGAGAGAGCATGCGTAAATAGCACAAAAATGCATTGGAAACATGGAATAGAGATACTAACTACGGATTTGAAATCCATATGGTAGTAATGTAACATCTATTTTACCAAAGAATTAGATATGTATGTCTTAATAAAGAGAAACAATTACAGACCTTTGGCAACACAAATAGACAAAAATGCAAGTCACATTACCCAACGCTATCTAATACAAAAAGAAGGCGTCCGTAAAAGCTTAGAGGCTTGACCAAGGATTTTAGATGAGAAACATTTCTAGTAAGAAAAGGAGTATCTTGCAAGAATTTTCAAATGCAATATCTAAAATGTATAAGTAGATTGGCTGGTAATTTCATAAAGAAAGGAGCATAAAGATTCAAAATTCAATGATTAATCTTTACATTAAAGGAATCTTAAACAAAATCTCTAGTATTTGAAAAATGGAAACATAGGAGTAAATTTTCATGCATTAAACTCTTTGAAGAGTCCTACATTTCGGAAAAGAACATGACCAATCTAAAAAAAGGTAGAAAATATTTGGAAATTTCATCAAATAATTTTCCCTAATTTCTTTAAATTCTTTGTTATGGTCTATGGAAACCTGAATTATCCAAAAATAATGGTGTTTATATCATGGAAAAGCCTCTAGTAAACCATGTATAGATTAGACAAGCAAATTAACTATGGATCTACCCAACTCAACAAAGTAGTCAATCAAACATTATCAATTTTTAAATTATTGTAGTTCTTTTTTAAATTATTAGACAAGGATGTTTCCGAATGTTCTACATTAAATCTCATATGATGGTCATTGATCCCCGCACCCCCCCCCCCCCACACACACACACAAAGAATGCATAAATGACACAAAATGCATTGGAAACATGGAATAGAGATATTAAATGCAAATTTGAAATTCATATGATAGTTAATCTAACATCTAATTTACGCAAAGCATTAGAGATGAACATGTCTTAGTAAAGAGAAATGATTATAGATTTTTGGCAACATGAATAGCCAAGTAGCAAATGCATCCATAGGTGCATGGGGAGAGGTCAATAGGCATATGGACAAATGTATTAAAATGGTTGTATTTTATATACACGAAAAAACAATATGAGAAGGAGAATGTAATATGATGTATGTAGTTAGAATATTAAACTCCTCAAAATAATCATCGTTTAAAGGAACTATTTTAAGTATGGAGCATCCAAAATTATTATTCAATGTAAATAAATAAAGTGAATATGTAAAATAATGTGTGAGGTAAAATACTCATTTTCTCATTACCCTTTAAAATAGTATAAATTATAATTGGTGTTTTCTCAAGATAATACGCTTCAAACACGTTGGTAGAGTGAATTCCCCTACCCAAATTGTATGATGCAATGATTTGTTAACAAGAAATAGAAATTATATTTTTAAATGATTCACTTAGTAGATGATTAACCTAAGAAAGATAGAATAGATAAATATGAGATATATGGAAAGAAAAAAGAGATTGTAAGTTTGTTGAGAGTAGGTCGTACTACAAAAAAAGTCGTATTATATGAAATTAATTATTAGAAAACATTAAAATTACTAAAATGGGGATATAATAATATTGGAATGGAAAAAAAGCTAAACTAAATATATTGACTGACCTATTAAGTGGTTAAGGAAGAATCGGATCGGGAGCTGGCGTAGTTCTTAAGAAGCAAATTCGAGTCAATTTTTGTGTGTATCATATAACAAATAGAAGTTCTGCTGGTTATAATTTCACAACACCACAACAGGCCCTAAATCATTGACATGTAAACCATCATTGCCAACCATTTCCCAATTTGGGCTTCATTTTCTAAATCAGTTATTATATCTCGGTGCAGACGCGAAAAAATGGTGGGGAAACTGTAATATTCTCCATGCCCTAATTCCATCGCCGTCATGGGTTTCTCCATATTCTTCTGCTATGTTATAAGGGGGAGAACATTGGGATTTCAATTTGTTAATAATTTTAAACATATTGATTATTCGAATTTAGGGGCAACTGGGTGCCAATTGGGCTGAAATTCGGGGGTTGGGGTGGCTGGTCAAACTTTGAAACATATACAGTAGCATCAAAGTGGGGATGGACAATGGACCAAACCATCAAGGGTAAAAGATTTAGTGAAATATGTAGAAAATTGGGACTAGGTATTGAGGTAAACATCGTGGTCACTCTTGAACATGATTGTTGCAAGGGAAGCCTGTAAAATGGCCTTGGGAGGGTGTGAGGCGGATGTCGATGTTGTTTCTTGCGATAGGTTTTTATTTCTGATTTCAAAGGCTGTGCCCATGGTATAATTTTTCTGAGAATCCTCACTTTTGTTCTTGAGAATACTCCTGCTTACTGATGTTTCTCCTCTTCTGCCATGAATCCTGATGTTGTTGTTTCTCCTCCTCTGACATAATCTCTTTCTAAGAGCTATACCAAAGCCTCAATTTTAACAAAAACTCTACAATTGTCATAACATCAACAAAGTTAATGAAAATAATTCATTTCAATATTTAAAATATTTGAGACTGCAAAATTTATAATTATATTCTTATTTTGAAATCCTAAGTGACAGGAATTGAAAAGATAATATAAATATAAACAAATTAAGATGAAAATCAAGACCTACAAATAAAAGAAGTTACAAAGAAAATTACAATGAGGAGACAATGACTATAAGGTGGGTAGTTACAAATAAATTGCATTTTAGAAAGGTCTATCGGCCAAATGTAGAGAATAATAATAACAAAAATTAAAGGAAAATATAATACAAACTCCATATTTTATATTTTAGGACTATTTGTTTTGTATTTTATACTATGGCCAGTAGCATTATGCATTCTCTTTTTTGTTTCCGCACATCTCGGCATGATTTTTTACATCTTTCTTAGGTTATCCTTTACTAATCAAGCATTTTTAAATTCATTTTCAATTTTTTTAACCTATCATTACATTATACAACTTTGGTGGGGGCGTGTTAATATGCCAACATGTGTGAAGGGTCACAAATGCATCTATGTTAATGATATTGAGCCATACAAATTATATTTAAAATAATAGTTTAATGTGAGAAAAAAATAGAAATTATACCTCACATATTGTTTCACGTGAGTCTTTCCATTCGCCACTTCTAAGAGAGACTTTACCAGTGATTTCTACGTTCATGTCTCTCAAAGGAGGATTCTTTTTTTTAATTTGATCCCAAAAACTGAGGCAAGATGTGATTGTTGATTTACATATGGGGAAAACTTTTGAACATTGTGGATCTCATTGAAATTTTTCTCTTTAAATAGTAATCTGTAGATTTTAAAAGTAAATGTTTTGTAGCATAGATCAATATACTAAACTTTTATTTTCTAATATCAATTTAGAGTTTTATCATCCATTGGAGGCCGGTATGATTTAATTAAACATTTTGTTCGTTCAAGTTTGATTGTGGAAGGATGGGTTGTGGGAAAACCATTTTTTGGTGTATATAAATATTTTTAGCCAATGGTTTCTAAAATTTGATATGTAGTCTTAAAATAGTAAGCATTGGACAGATAAATAGTAAGAAGATGTTAGCATTAGATTTGAATGAAATAGTTGTTCGAATAAGTAGAGGCTCTCTTCCAAACCGGTATCTTAACATTGAATTTAGATTTGAAGGTGTGGAAAAATTGGAAAATTTTGACGTTACATAAAGTCTTGGAGTAGACCAAATCTTACAACTACTCTCTGGATTTTATGAAATTGTGGTCTTCGGATGCTTTGTTGAAATATGTGAATCCAAGCTACTGTTATCCCCATGAAATATATTTAGTTTCTGTTATCAACTACCGTGGAGAAGAAGAAGTCATTGGTATTGGATAAAATCAATGAAAAGACACATTCAATCAAACCCCACACCCCTACGTGGATGTAATTTTATAAGTTCATGGAAATACATGCCTTTTATGTGCTGAAATCGAGCCATTGTTATGTAAATTTCCTGGGTTAAATTAAAATTTTATGATGTTCACCATAACTAAAAAGGAATTTGGGAATTATCTGTTACATAATTCGGATCAAGATAAAAGACTATTCTAATGATTTATTATCTTTCTATAAAATTGGAGATGAACAAACTCATTAGAGATGAAGAGACATATTGTTTTGCAAACTGTACCAAAAATAACAAACGATCACAATAGTAGTTACCATTTTTAAAAAAGGAGATGACGACGATGACTAAATTTGCAGTCACAAAGAAACTTGAGTTTAGAATGGTCTATCGGCCATTCATATTACCCAACACTATCCAACACAGAAAGAAAGCATCCTTAAAAGTTTGGAGACATTTTAGATGAGAAACATTTCTAGTAAGAAAAGGAGTTCCTTGCAAGAATTTTTGAATGGAATATCTAAAGGTATAGGTAAATTGATTAGTAATTTCATTATCTACATTAAAGAAATATTAAACAAAATTTCTAGAATTTGAAAAATGGAAACACAAGAGTACATTTTCATGCATTGCACTCTTTGAAGAGTCCTATATTTCGACAAAGAACGTGATCAATCCCAAAAAAAATAGAAAATATTTGGAAATTTCAACAAATATTTTTCCCTAATTTCTTTAAATTATTTTTATGGTTTATGGAAACCTAAAATATCTAAAAGTAGTGGTGTTATGTCATGGAATGTCCTCTAGTAAACTATGTGTAGATTAAACAAGCAAGATAGATCATTTATCATGTATGGTGACTATAAATGAGAAATTAGTTTTTGAAAAGATCTTGTAGATGATAGTGTCATTAAACTTAAGTGGAAGTGTGTAATTAATCTATTTTTAAACTATTGTAGTGATTTTTTGTATGGCCAGACCAAGAAGTTTTCATATGTTCTACATTAAATTGTCATGCCCAATATTTTCACAACCCAAAACAACCTTGGAGCTACTTGATAAAATTTTGGGTTTTTTTAAATAGTGTTAAACGAGAGCAAACCATTATTATTACAAACCATTTAGCTCACTACGAATGTTCTATACAGACTAGGGTATTGCTTGCACTACTCTCCCATTTAACCCAAATTAAGCCACTTGCCTATTTGGATCCTTAGTCAAATATAAATTATTTTCTACCTTGTTGGGCTAGCCCCTTGGTGGGGAAATCATAAAAAACATACTCAACTATAACAAGTGTAAATAGAGCTATGATTATATTTATACCTTTTGATTAATGTTATTGCATTATGATAATAAGATATCGTAATTAGATGGATGCATTTTACCTAACAATCATAATAACGAAATTAACATAACGGTTATTGGCACATTGCACTTTAAGCTTAACAATATGGAATAAATGTAAAATCAACTCAATTCATTTTCAAGTGCAATTGTCACTTAAATCGTTTATGTCCACCCTTTTCGAATATCCAAGTTGACTTAGTAATGGTTAAATTACGCAATACTAAACTAATGTAGCTTGTGAAATCAACAATATGGTTTTTACATCATATTTCTTGTTAACGACATGGAATTAATAATTTATCTATATCACTATCATAGAATCAATAAAGTATACTAAACTTAGTTAACCTTATTCGAAAACAATTTATTAAAAGAGAAATACCTCATCTAATTTATCATTCGATAGTTAAAAAGTCCAAGCTCTAATATATCATACTTAAACCAAATATATCAAATTTTTATTTCTACAAAAATATTTAATGATAGACTATTATTATTATTTTCTTCTTCTCTTTTTTTCACCTCTAATTAACCATGTCATCGTCTTTTTCTTTACACAAATCCATTTGGAAAAATAAGACTATTTTGGAATTAAAAATGAAAATTCAATTTAATGGGTCTTCTAATTAAGTGGGAAAAATAGATTTAACCGGAATCGTAAATTGGTTGACTTTTCTCAAGGCTCTCATACATAACCTAACCCTCTTATTACCTCACCTCCCTTTTCCTCTCTCTTCCACTTCACATGTTTTTTTGGGTTGTGCGGGACAAAATGGAGCATCCATGGAGGAGGGATTTAGTTTATTAAATCATCTTTTGATTATCTTTCTTCCCATTTTCATATTTATTTGTGTCTATTTATTGCAAGTTTTTCCTTTTTAAATGGAGTTGTAATGAAGGAAAATGGAAGATGTATTTACTTATTTCCTTTTCTATATATATTTTCAAACCCATGATGGGGTTTATAGAGGAATAACCTATTAAATTCATTTTAAATTTATTTTAAAGGAGGAATATATATATATATATATTCCTCCTTTAAAATAAATTTAGAATGAATATATATATATATATATAGTTCAGCTTATTTAGTGGTTTTAGTTGTAATATTTTTTTAAAACAGAAAAGTCCTAATTAAGGGTGATCAACCTAGAGATACGTACAAGTTACATCCGTAGAAGAAACTAGAGATTGGTTTGAGTAAAACAAAAAAAAGTACTTCAGACACGAGACAACCATCTATGTCTTGGGAGGGGGTGCCAGCCTAAGCGTGGGTATAAGGAACTGTGGTGTGGGTTGTGCCCACACCGCCAAGGTCGTGGTTAAAACAAGCTTAGAGGGGACCACATATTTTTTTATGTATAAAGTATTTTATCAATAAGCAAAAACTTGTCGGGGAAAACTATAAATATGAATCTTATAATTTAGGAATATATAAATATTGTATATTACGAATTTGTTTATTTGTACGACGTCTTACATTCAAAAACCCACAATCACAATATAAATTGGTTATATGATTTTACACACACACGCATGCACGCACGCGCGCACGCGCGCACACACACACACATCACCATAACTTGAAAATGAGGCCAATATAAGTTCTTATGCAAACAGAAATAAAAACTATTGCATTTAAACTTGTTTTCTCCCGTACTTATTTGTATATGAATTTACTCACATTCCATGTAACCAAATTTTAATATGTGAAAAAAATAAATTTCTTTTATATGCATATGAATTTAACAACAAAAATTTCATTAACTTAGTTTGTAAGAATGATAACTAGCAATAATCCTCTAAGCTCAGTTCTACATCCCTCCCCATTTCCAAATACAAATTTTATAACTTCATCTAATTTCACTATACTTCAATAAGTACGTAAACATAAATCTATAAAAACAAATTAATAAATTGAAATTAGTTTACAAGTCAAGTGTCCATTGAGAAACAATGGTACATGAAGGGAAGTTGAGGCAAATTTACACAAGTTATTTTCAACTATAAAGTGCATTCACTCAATACTTAGTTTTATTATCTTTTACATTGATTCTATCAAGCTCGAAGTAAAACATATAACAATAAAAAATATAAGGAAGACTTCTTTTCTTTAACACAATATTTTAAAAAAAGAGCACAAAACTTCTATCTCATTGCAACATAGGAATTACATGGGGATCCTAGGGATCATACTCACAACCTCAACCTTTTAAACAAGATTTATAAGGGAACAACAATGAAGTTTCCCAACTAACTTACAACCAATGTACATATCTCTTTCTCATACAATTTACAATGAGCTATTATAACTTAATATACAAGAGGAAAAGATTCCCTATAATGAAAACAACATGCCAAACATTTGAAAAAACCTCCATGGATTCACCAATGAGAACAATAAGCTCCATCTCCAAACACAAGAGAGGTGGCATGGTTTTCCACCCAGCCTACAAGCATCATTACATGTCGCTTCCTCAAAAGGAGAGCATGTTAGCCTCCCTCCAAGCCACTGGTAGAGAGGGGAAGCATGCCTCCAAGTTGCACAATAAGATTAAGGAAGAAAAACACCATAGCATACACTCAATAAAACAAGATTTGATACCATTGCCACACACAATAAAGACTTCATACTTCTCAAGAAGAAAGGAGGGGGTGGAAAGGATACAAATAAGCATATTCCAAATGAGTATCATCTCTACTTTTTATCCTCGAGCCACCATGGCTCCTCCTATCTTTCAAAAACATTATCCTCCCTTACTACCAAACAAGGGAAGAAAATGAAGAACTAAGGAAAAACTAACAATAACCAAAACTTTTCTACACATTCATTCAACATTTTGAGCCTAATCAAGTGAACATACTTAGCTTCCATGCCAGATAAACAAAAGAATTGTGAGACTTACCTCACAAAAAGAAAAACATCCCAAATTTTAAAATAGCAAACCCTTTTCCACCAAAGGTTTTTCTTCCTTTCTCAAGTCCCAATTTCTCCAAGTGAAAATCGTAAAAGAAAAACTCTCCAAAAGTCTCCCTCTCCAAAATGGAGGGTTAAGTAAGAAGAAGCCCAAAACCATCTACAAATGGGAGGGTGATATGTGTCACCCATCCCTTCCCAAACCAAAATTCTCCATAAAAAATGAGACAAAATATAAATGGATGAGAATCCCTCAAAAGACACAAACAAATAAAAAATGCCACTCTGAAACCAAGAAACACCCAAAACAAAACCATAAAGATTGGTGGGGACAAGTGAGGTCCATTTTGGATGGGAAAAGCCTTTTAGGCTTTGGGAAAAGTTCCCCTAGTCACAGACCATGGTTATGGGGTTCATTTTCATGAAAGAAGGACCCCCAACTTTACAAACCAATCTTCCAAACTTCCACTTTTGTCCAAATTCGAGATTTGGGCAAAATGGCTTATTAAGAGGGATATAGGGCCCACCTAGCCCTTGACTAGGTCGTCCAACTGTCTCTTAAACAAAGCTAAACTAAAATAATTAACCCCTGATCAAGAGGACACAAATAACCCTTAAAACTGACACAAAACATTCAATTAAGGTAAACAAAAACAAGTTAATTAAACGAGGGTAAGAAAACCAAGAGTGGCCAACCAAAGGCCTAAAACATAAGCCAAGCTGATGACTTTAATATATTCATCCTTGAACTATGATGAGATAAACATGACCAAACAATAAGGGGAAAGATAAATTTGGATCAGTTGGCCATTTATGCAACTTGGAGGTGCAACCATTGAGTCTTGTGTTCTCCTGTGGCTTAACTTGTCATTTGCACACTCAATTGCAAACATCATATATGCTCAATAAAATATGATAAATGAAATATTTCCACCAATTCCAAACACTCATGTTGATCAAATTTTTTTGTCCCTGTCTAGATTAGTGAGCTAGATAACAAAGAAAATCAAACAACCTCAAAGATGTAAGGGTTTAAGGTACCTTGGGAGTAGATGGTGACAAATGGACGGGCGCAAAGTGAGTGTCCTCACTGCGAGTTGGATAGACCTACAAAATAGAAGCAACTAAGAGGAAAATGGATTAGAAGGTATATGCGGGGGTTTCTCGACGATGTCAGTTCCAAGAAGCGAACTTCCTTATGCGAATCTCAACCCCCATTTGATAAGATATAATGATATAAATGAAAGATAGATGGATAACATGCAGAAAATGATAAATAACAAAACCTGAAAACGTCGATGTATAGAGTAGCTATTGATCTGATAAAAATAAATGCAAAGAGAACCAAACCTACACAAATCAATGGCAATTTGGGTTGGATGAGGGGAACCTGCCAAACGAGCCTTCTCTGTCATAGGAGGAGGGATGCCAAGAAATGGGATTGTTAAGGGGGTCATTAGGGCATGAGGATGGTATGATGGTACAAGTAGAAATTTAAGGGCATTATGATGATATGATGATAAGTGGACCCACAATAATTTCAGAGTTTTACTATCACTTCTAACCTATTTGAAAGAGGGGGGGAAGACTTCTATTTATAGCCTTAAGAAGGGGGGTTAATTTGGGTAATCCTGATTATGAAAAATTACCCTGATTATGTGAGTGGAAATTACTTTTGAATATTAAATTCAAAAGTGGATTCCATATGGATTATATTTGAGTATTTAATTCAAAGGTGGATTTCAATTTGGATAATATTTGAATATTTAATTCAAAGGTGGGATTTGATGGGGATTATATTTGGATATTTATTTCATGAGTGGGATTTGATGTGGATAGCTTTTGAATATTTAATTGATTAGTGTGATTTGATGTGGATAAATTTTGAATATTAAATTCATTAGTGGGATTTGATTTGGATAAATTTTGAATATTTAATTGGAAAGTAGATTTCATGTGGATAATTTTGGAATATTTAATTCAAAAGTGGATTTTAAGTGGATTATTTTGGAATATTTAATTCAAAAGTGGATTTCATGGAATATTTAATTTGATAGTGGGTGCATGTGGATTATGTTGGAATATTTAATTAGATAGTGGGGTGACATGGATTATTTTAGAATATTTAATTATCAAGTGGATTTACATGGAGCATATTAGCATGTAATGAGGATTATTGATTTAAAGGGGATCAATTAACCAATTAATATTGATTAATTGAATATGTCTTTTTGGTGGGAAATGGGATTTATTCAAATTTAGGAGGGAAAAGGGATTCTAATGGGAAAGCTTAAAGAAGGAGAGCCAACACGGGGTGAAGGGGAGGAACGATATCAAAAACTAGTTTCTACAACTCAAGCCATTCATAATCAGCTAGCCAATAATTACACTTTCATCCATTTATTATACAAGGTTTTTGAATTTACAAAAATAAACCATGCAATTCTCATACAAGTTACAAGCTAATCTGAAAATTAATCAAGATCCATTATGAGAACATCAAGATTAAATGATGATAATTCAATCCTTGTATTGGTCTTACAGCAAAACACAACAACCAAATAAATCAGGTTAGCATGTTCAAGACATAGAGACGACAATGTATGTGTGTGTACAACAAAGCAATTAACCATAATGACAATTATCCAACACACAATTCATGAAATTTCGTAGATCAATAGTGTTCATAACATCATATTCAAACCAAGGGTAATGATTTTAGTGATAAACCGACATCGTGAGTTTTATTTACCATCCCACTAAGGATAAGGTGACCACAAGTGATGATATTACGATAACATCATAATAATTTAATTCAAATAATCATGATAATATTCATTTAAATGTCTCAGACATGAATATATTCATAGATTCAATCATCAATCAAGGGAAAAAAATAGGCGGCACTACAAAATCTCATGTGATGGTCACTAATCTCCACACACACACACAGAGAGAGAGAGAGAGAGTAAATGCATAAAAGGCACAAAAATGCATTGGAAACATGGAATAGAGATATTAATACTAAATGCAAATTTGAAATTTATATGATAGTCAATATAAAATCTATTTTACCAAATAATTAGAGATGAATGTGTTCATTATTTCCCTCTATGTCTTAGCAAAGACATAAAACAGTGGACCTTTTGCAAGATAGATAGACAAAAATGTGATTCACATACCCAACACTTTCCAAGAAAATAGGAAGGCATCCTTAAATCTTGGAGGCTTGATCAAGGATTTTAGATGAGAAACATTTCTAATAAGAAAAGGAGTTCCTTTCAAGAATTTTCAAATGGAATTGCTAAATGCATAAGTAGAGTGACTATTATTCAAAATAAATAAGGAGCATAAAGCTCCACAATTCAGTTGCCAATCTCTAAATTAAAGGAATCTTAATTAAAAAGTTTAAAATTTAAAAAATAAAAACATAAGAGTACATTTTCATGCATGAAAATATTGGAAGAGCATGTTAGTTGGTTCCCCCATCCCCATATATTGTCAAGCACATAGAATAATAACATCCATCCAGCCATCATTCACCACATCTACCATTTAAACATCTACCATCCTTTTATTCTCTGTGTGATACAACTAGTAGTCATATCATCTCCCATTTATCTATAGTTGGAGGCTGAGGTCCTTCATTCTAAGCTTATGTTCTCGATGGTCTCGTCGGTTGTCTGTATAGCAGAACGAACTTCCCCTATATATCTAGATAGGGCTCTTTATATAGATAAATAGATAGATATATAGATTTGGGAGGTGTGACTACAATGATTGGATTGAACTCTAACTAGAACAGGATTGATAGACATTCGTCCCCTAGAGAGACTAGAGATCGGGGGGATGTTAGAATGAGTGATATAGAGGGTCTCCCCTCTCCCATATATTATATATCTAGTCATGCGCCTGATATGAGAGCGGGGGTTGCACCTATATATATATATATATATATATATATATATATATATATATTCCAGTCCTCTCTATGTAGATTCCACAAGACTCCCTCTATAGATATGGGATCTATTGGTCCATCAATGCCATATATTAAGGTCTGGTCTTCCTACGTGGATATCATTTGTCAATAGGACAATGGGTATATATGGTAGAAGCGGTGGTATATGTTTAATGGGTGTCAAAAAGAAGAGATAGTGCAGAGGACGAGGAGGGGACAAGGGTCTTAAGGGTAGCTCTCAAAACTTGGGGATCGATCGATCTATCTAATAGTGGGGTGGGTTGGGTGGGTGTGTAGGTCTTGGAATGGAGATGAACCCTATCTTATAGATGAGTGAGGAGGAGGACAGTGAGAAGAAGAGGGTCTAAGACAAGTCTTTGTCTGGCTAAAGAATTGTCTTTGTTTCCTCTTCCCCTCCCTTCCTCTTAAGAGTCAAGGGAAAAGAGGAGAGTTGGGCCTCTCTTCTCCCCCTTGACTTGTTTGGAATTAGTCCTAACATAGGTGCATTTGTGAGTGTGTTATAATATAATGTTATGTAATTTAATATTAAGTTATTGAGAAACAACCTAATATTATAATATTTTGAGTATACTTGTACATGTGAATTTGATTGTACGTGGGAATATAAATAGGCAATAGATATTACAGGGGAAATAATAAAGTTTGTTGAACAACCCATCTAGATTTAGGGTGAGAGATTTGTGGAGTTTTAATAGGAGTTAGAAATAATCTCATATATATATTTATATATATATAACACATAAATTGTATGGAATGTTGAATTGATTATTTTGAGCGTATGTTTTTTCCCGAATATGGGGTAAAACCCACATTTGGTATCATAGTTGGTTTTCGTATGAGGCCTCTCTGATTTTCACCCCACTCATGGTTTGTTTTTCAAGTTAGGTAATGGAAATGGGAAAGCATAGCGGACCTTGTGCAAACCAATTTTTTATTGTCTATGTGTCATCCATTTTTTGTGATGTCAAAATGTGCAAACAATGGATATACAAAGTGGACCTCGTGCAAACCCCATTGTTGGTTCGTTCACCCTTTTTGCAATCTATTGACAGTGTAACAAAGAAGACCTTATGTGAACCCATTTAGTAGGCATCATTCATTTGCAACATCTTTCTCTTTCCATCCTCTTTACTCTATCCACACTGGTTCATCCATCTTTTTCATTGTTTTCATGATTAAAATTAGTCGTGTAGCCTAGTTTTACCATTTTCATTGTTTAGAGTGTTTATGAGAACTTGAGTGGATTAAGTTTTTTATACATCACTTTGGAGTGAATCGGACTTGAAATTTGAGTTTCATTAGAATTTTTTGATCTATGTTGAAGATTCACCGAAAATAAATAAATTTAAAAAAACATTATTATATGGGTTTGCAATCAAATCTGTGTATGGCAAATTGGCATTGGATCTTGCAAAAATGTAGCTCAGACCCTGATCGAAGTACGACTCGACCCTTTGATTGATCTATCCATGGTATTTATCATAGCTTCGAATAGTCCATAAATACCTGAAGAATTCTACAACTACATGAAGGCACCATCAAATTACATGATAATATTCAATGGATGTAGTGACGTAGATGGTGAGATCTAACATTTAATGATTTGTCATGAAGATCCTGAACTACATGTAAATCATCCCTGAATCTGTAGTGATTTTTTATTCTAACTCAGTAATCTCTTCAAATGATTTCATCCAGTGAGCTATCTCTCTCATGACGACATTGATCACCAACATTCAACATATTCTGAGATCCTCTACTCATTGGGCTCAGAACTTGGTTTTTAGAACTAAATTGCTTCATTGGATCGCGACAGCATGAGATCCATCTTGGCTTACTCTCGGACTTCACACAGACCTATGTTCAAATCCAAAAGGTTCAATCAATACGTGGTCAAAATATATTCCTCGGATCTGGTTTAGTCCCTTCCACACGACACTTCCCAATTCACATCTCAAGCAGGCATTCACGACCCTCAAAGGATTTCAAAGCCCACAGTTAGCTTCGATAGACCCCATTGCTCGACCTCAGTGTTTAAGCTCCCTTCATTCATTACATCATATCTTCATCAAGGACTTCTCTCCAACGGTGGATAGCAAACCCATGTTTGGCATCGGAAGCATGGTGGACAACAAACTCACAAAAAACATCGTGCTCAACATCGAAATCCTCCAAATAGATGTCTTCATTTTTGTATTGTATGCTTCCCATCTACAACACTTCAATTATTTTTGTAAAGGAAAATTTTATATTGGTACTTTTTCGAAAGGGGGGGAAGAAATATAATTCAGTTTCAAAAAAATATAAGGACTAAATTATACTTGGATCTATTTTTGGTTGTAACTGACATCCAAACGTTATTTATATTGATGGTGAGTCAACTACGAAACAACACTAAGGATGGGTTATGTTCATATCCCCATGTTAACAGTAAGGGGGGAATGTTAGGAATTAGTCCTAACATGGGTGCAGTTGTGAGTGTGTTATAATATAGTGTTATGTAAGTTAATATTGAGTTGTTGAGAAACAACTTAATATTATAATATTGTGAGTATACTTGTATGTGAATTTGATTGTAAGTGGGAATAGAAATAGGCAATATATATCATAGGGGAAAGAATAAATATTGTTGAACAACCCATCTATATTTAGGGTGAGAGATTTGTGGAGTTTTTATAGGAGTTAGAAATACTCTCCTATATATATAACACATACATTGTATGGAATGTTGAATTAATTATTTTGAGTGTATGTTCTTTCCCTAATATGGGGTAAAACCCACATGACTCACCATTCGCTCCACTTCTCCTCCCTCCCTCTAAACTCTCTTGTCGTCCTCTTCTTTATATGGGAATGGCACCCTTACGGGATATGTTGGCACTAACCTGGGCATACAAAAAACATAGTAACTGGGGGTCGTTCAAGTGCAGAGGAGTGGTCAGGAGTGGAGTCGAGTGGATAGTAGTGAAGGGAGGTAGCTATGATAAATATAGATAGGTGTTTATGAGAAGTAGTATCCTACATCCCATAGACTATAGACTATTGTATTACATCTAGAATAGAGATAAACCTTCTATAGGTATAGGCCCTTCGGGCCATACCTATTGTAAACCATATAGAATCAAACAAGGAGGCCCTTTGGGCCTGGAACAGTCGACAAAGAACATGACTAATCCAAAACTAAGTAAATAATATTTTAAATTTTCATTAAATAATTTTCCCAAGTTTCTTTAAATTCATTTGTTATGGTCTATGGAAAACTGAAATATATGAAACTAGTTATGTTTATGTCATGGATTATCGTATGGTCTACAATATATAAATTCAACAAGAAAATGAATCCAAACAAGATTTCATGAACATGTTTTGGATCTACCCAATTCAAAAAAGAAGTCAAATAACATTATCAAATCACTCTTATTCCATCAAACATGAGGTTTGTATTGGTGAGCCAAATTTGTTGCCAAGGATAATGGATAATGACCTCATAAAGTGAAATTTATAGAAGTGAAAAAATTATGAAGCATCCAAAAAAACTAAAAAGGGATGATAGTCTTGGTTTGTTGCAAGCTTTGTGATTCATAGCTATAAGAATTAGAGTTAGTTCATGTATGGTATCATTTTAAGACTAGGATTCAAAAATGAATCCTAAATGGTTATTTAATTCCTACTTTGGTGGAAAGTGACACAAATTTTGTAATAACTATAGGAAAACAATCAATTTTTTGTTTTCATCCTTGATTTTTGGTTTTCATCCATCTTTTACTTTTGTGATTTCTGACATTTCTTTTCCAAAAAGTGAGAAAGGGATAAAATTGATGGATAATGAAAAAATTGTGATGAGGTAACCTGCAAAGATAATATTGACTAGGAATCACTCCTATGAACTAAAAATAATGTGAAATTCAAAGATATATTATTTACACAAAATTCATAGAAAGGAATAAGGTGAATGATCTTATGTAGAGAATATGAAAGAAAATCATAAAGCTGAAAATACTTATATCAAAAATAGGTCATGGATAATTAAACTCACATTTTTGGAAACAAATATGAGACTCTTGTTTCTTCAGTTAGTGTATACATGATAAACAAATATAAGCTAATTACTAGAACCTAACACCAAGTAGATTCAATAACCTAGTTAATTGAACAATTACATCAAGATAATGCCATGAAAGGAAATCTTAAACTAATGCATAAAACATTAAAAACATCAAATGTAAACTTTGATCATTTAGATGGGTTTTTTATTGTAGATACTTCCTTTAGCAAGCCAAACACAACTACGTATGATCAAAGGATTTATCCAAGGAAGAGGAATAGATCTAACCACTATGACTTAATTGTCGTTTTTTGTTCTTCTCTTACTACTCTTAGCCAAGTATAAAATGGGAAAGGTTTCTTGATCAATAAGCCTTCCCAGTATGAAATGCTCTTATCACATGCAGATGTCTTACAAGGATATGGTGTAAAGGGTAAGGTTCCTTATATAGTTTTTCAGATTGGAGAAACTTTCATCCTCATGAATGTGGGATAAAAAAGAACTTTTAGGATTAGAAAGTGATAAGTATGGTTAGGAATGGTTAAGTATTATTACAGAAGGATTAATTAGAATTTACAACTCATGGGAATTGGGTATGATTTGAATTAATCAATTAGAATTGATTAATAGACCAATTTACGCTTGTAAAAGCCAATTGGGGGGAAATTGGTGAAATCTGAAGGATTAGAAAGGGGGATTCACCCGATGAGAGGGTAAATTCAAGCTTGAAAGGTTAATTAGTTAATTAATATAATAATATTATAACTAACAAAGTAATGTTAATGCTCGAGGGGCCGGAATGGAGGAGCTAGGGTTTTGGATCAAGCAAGCATTGTTGGCTTGCGGTGTTGCTGGAGAATCGAGATGGGTGAAGGTTCAGGGTGCTTGTGAGGTGGTTCATCTTGATGCTCTCACTTTGAGTCTTGCGGAGTGCTACAGGCTGAGTTGGTTTTGTGTTCCGGCCCACTCAAGGAGAGTCTTGCCATGGGGCTTTTGGAGGAAGCCAACCATTTTGCTGGGTACATCCTGAGCCAGGATTTGAAGGCCTTTTTGTTGGTTATCAGAGGTAATATTGGCCCCGTTTCTATTGCTCCTTTTCCAGTAGCCTTTCTGGTGTCTACTTTTGTCAAGATTAATTTTTGCTCCCTTTTTCTTTCATTGGGGTTGGAGGTTGAGCCTCTGTTTGAAGGTGCCTCGTTATTTCCGGGGGTTCTTCTGGTGGAGCTAGATTTTGCTTTGGAGCCAGTTTCTCCTCCGGTCTCATTTCTTTCACTGGTTATGTCCCATTTCACTCCTGCCATCGTTAGGGGTGCCCAGGTTTTGTACGGATCTGGGATGCGTAAATCATTTCTGGTTTGGGGCTATGTTTCCATGATGGTGCGGCCACAGAGGAGGCTTTCCTACCCATTTCTCAGTTTGGTTTCTTCTAGCCCGTTTTGGCAGAAGGGGTCGTTATTGGTCACGCGGCTGAGCTTTGGCTGGGTCTTGGTTCCCTCCTTGTCAGATGGGGTTCTTCTTTCCCTAGATTTTTTGTTAAGAGATCAACTGTCTTGGTTTCCCAAGTGTCGTTTCAGGAAGAAACCACATCCTTTTCTAGCTTTTCATCATCTTTTCCCTTTGCTTGTCCTGGCGTTCGTTGTTTTTGGTTTTGGGGTGCTGTGATCTGTGGTGGTTTCGTATGTGTGGTTTCGGATTCGGTGTTGCCTCTTGGTCCTATTCAGGTGTGGTTTTTACGGGGGATGGTTTATGGCTTGTTGCTTCAGCTGTTGGGGTCTCCCGTCTCGAGGCCGCATATTGTTGGGCATTGAAATCATTGGTTTTAGCTTATAGGGTGGCCTTGCTACTTTGGTTTCTGGTGTTTGGGTGCTTCGGTCCTCGGCTGCTTGTTGGTTGTGGGTGGTTTCAACTTCAGTTGGCTTCCTTGGCTTTGTGGCTCTTCGGTGGTTTGTTTTTTTGGCCTGTCATGGGCTTTTGCATGTTTTTGGGTGGTCTGTGTTGGTTCTGTTTTCCCGCTAGTTTCATCGCTTTCAGTGTTGTGGGTCTCTCCGTTAAGCTTATGTCTTCGGTGTCTTGCGAGCCTTTCTTTCTTCATCTTCCCCTCTTGCACGATCCCTGTTCGGGGTGGTAATGTGTGAGGGGATGATCGTTGTCTTGTGTTCAGGGCTCAGCTGCTTCCATGGTTTTCATGTCTTCAGTGGTTCTTGGGTTTTTTCTGGGGTGGTCTTCTTTGTATTTTATTTTGTTTTGGGGGGGGTCCCATCAACCTCCTAGTTCATAGCTCTGGTCAAAAGTATTTAAAAATTAAAAAAGACAAAGTAATGTTAATTTCTTTCCAGAATGAGGGATGAGATTATTTAATTAATGAAGTTTCGTTAATTGACCGAGATGGTGTAAGATCGTGCAAAAACCCGAAGCACGAGGATCATGAGGGACAACACAAACATCCACAAATGTGTGAACAGTAGCATGACAAGATCTCGAGAGGAGTGAGCATCAACCGAATTTGCATGCAAAGATAAAAAAAATAGGCAGAACCTCGTTAACATAAAAAAACTCTCACTCTATCTCATAAATCTGAAGGGGTGTACATATTGAGGGTGTTGAGTAACCCCCAGTGCTATAATCATGACAACTCGAGTGGATAGGGGGAGTTTTTGGGGTTAGCACAAGGTTGTATAGATAATATATCATATCTAAGCATACATGCAATAAAATCGTATATTCTACCAGAAGAAATATACAAAACAAGAGATATAAATCAACACCAGATTTAACGTGGTTCACCTAGTGTGGGCTACATCCACCAAGAAACAAGCCAATCTATTATCCAAAGCTTTGTGAAGATATACAATGAAGATTTACAATCTTCCACACCTCTCAGATGTACAGTACTTTCTTTCTCTCAAGCTTTTCCTTCTTCTCCAATAATTTCTCTCTCACAATTATTTTCACAATAATCATCAAATCTCTTCAATTCTTACTTCTAAACCCTAGCTTTCATGCTTATATAGGACATATACAAACTTAGGGCACTTAGCCATGTAATTACAATCAATAGATCTGCTTTAATGCTAAAATTAGATCTAATTCTTATGAGTTAAATAAAACACCCACGCATAGGTAACCGACACTGGTTAGCCCTAACTGATGTTGGTTCCTCCTGACTTGCTAGCCCTAACCAATGTCAATTCCTCCTTTCCTGACCCATGCCGGTCATAGGTGACTGATGCTGGTCCCTCCATAACCAATGTCGGTTACTATGTTTTCCTGCAAGTTTAATATTGCATGCTAATCTGAAGTAATTGAACTCCACAACTCAACAATCTCCCACTTGGAGATAAATTACTATACTATACCTGTACAACGTCATTCTTGGATCCTTTCCTTAGCTTTGTTTCTTCCTCTTCAAGTCTCAAACTCGAAGACCAACATAAGTGGAGTGTAGCTCCAACTTCTCTTTTGCTAATGGCTTCGTTAGCATATCCGCAGGGTTTTCACTCGTATGAATCTTCTCTAGTTTCAGTTTCCCATCCTCCAATACCTTTTGTATGAAGTGATACCTCAACTGAATGTGTTTCATTCTAGAATGAAACATTGAGTTCTTTTACCAAATGAATTACACTCTGACTGTCACTGAACAATTTGCAATCATCTTGCTCCTTTCCCAACTCTTCCATGAACCTGCTCATCCATATCATCTCTTTGCTAGCCTCTTGTAGTTGCAACATACTCTGCCTCTGTAGTAGACAAAGCCACAACCTTCTACAATCTCAAAATCCAGCTAACTGTTGTCCCACCTACTGTGAAAATATATCCAGTAGTTTTCTTTCTACCATCCATATCTCCAGCCATATCTAAATCAATATAGCCACATAAATAAATATCCAAACCTCCATAGCATAACTACATGTTAGATGTCCCTCTCAAATACCTAAGTATCCATTGGATTGCTTTCCAATGTTATTTACTTGGATTAGCCATAAATCTACTCACAACTCCCATTTCTTGTACAATGTATAGTCTGGTATAAACCATAACATACATGAGACTCCAAAATACTGAAGCATATGGTACTCGTGTCATGTATTTGACCTTCTCATGTGATGAAGGACACTGATCTTTGCCCAAATTGAAGTGTCCATCCATAGGTTTACTTATAGGTTTTGAATTTTGTATGTTAAACATGTCTAACACGTTATTGATATAAGCCTCCTGAGACAAATACAATTTCTTATTCTTCTTGTCTCTGCATATTTGCATGCCAAGGATTATTTTTGCAGATCCTAAATCCTTCATAGCAAATGTGTGAGCTAGATTTCCTTTAAGCTCACCAATTTCCTGCATGTTAGATCCTACAATAAGCATATCATCCATATACAGTAACAAAATAATATAGCTCCCATTTTCAAACTTCTTGAAATAAACACAATGGTCAGATTCACATCTCAAATAACCATGCTCATGCATGAAACTATCAAACCTCATGTACCATTTCCTTGGAGCTTTCTTGAGCCCATATAGACTCTTTTTCAACCTACACACTAATTTCTCCTTACCCTTGAATTCATACCCAAGTGGTTGTTGCATATAAATCTCTTCATCCAAATCACCATGAAGGAAAGTCATCTTCACATCTAGTTACTCTAAATGTAAATCATCTACTGCAACTAAACTCAATACAGTACAAATAGAATTCATCTTTACAACAAGAGAAAATATTTCACCAAAGTCAATACCTACTTTTTTACAAATCCCTTTACTACAAGCCTTGCCTTGTACCTTTTTGTCCACCCTCTTCTTCCTTGATCATGTAAGCCCATTTGTTCTGCAATGTCCTCTTACCTGCTGACAACTTAACCAAATCCCAAGTCTAGTTATGTTCCAAGGAGTCCATCTCCTCATCCATGTCATGCTCCCACTTCACGTGAGTCTTATCTTGCATTGCTTCTTCAAAAAAAAATTGGTTCACCATTATCAGTCAATAATAAATAAGATAGAGAAGGTGTAAATCTTTCTAGAGGTTTACTTACCCTTTGTGACCTTCTCACATAAGTTTGAGATACTTGAGGTGCATTCTTGACCTCCTCGACATTTGTATCCAAATGTGTCAGTGACCGACGCTAGTCTCCTGTAACCGATGTTAGTTTTGCTAACCGATGTCAGTTTGGCTCTTCTGTAACTGATACCAGTTCAACTGACTGATGTCGGTTAGGGGTCAACCGACACCGGTTACTGTGTAACCATATAGGTATGAATTTTAAATCTGAGAGTTCATTTTCATTCACAAAATTCTCAACCGGTTCATCCTTGGGTACCAAAATTTGATCCCTATACATTCTCTTTTCATTCCATTCAATATCACGACTCCTAATAATTTTAGAATTCTCTAAATCCCAAAAATGAAATCTGAAATCACCAGATCCATAACCAATGAAAGTGCATCTCTTAGATTTTGCATCCAATTTTTTTCTATTTTCCTTATCAATATGCACAAAAGCTTCTGAACCAAAAACTTTAAGAAAAGAAAGATCTACCTCTTTATAAGTCCCTAGCTTTCTCTGGTATTCCTCCATCTAGTGAACTTGAAGGCCCGTGGTTAATCAAATAAACCATTATATCAATTGCTTCTACCCAAAATTACAAGGGAAATCCAAAATGTATCCTCATACTTCTATCATGTTCCATGATTTTCTTGTTCATTCTTTCTGCAACACCATTCTCTTATGGTGTTCTTGGAACCATCCTTTCTCTATGTATTCCATTCACTGGAACAATAATCATTGAAATCTTTCTTATATTATTCACCACCATTGTCAGATCTAAGGCACTTTAACTTTGAATTTGATTCATTTCAACAAGGGCTTTCCATCTTTTAAAAGTCTCAAAAACATCATATTTATGTTTAATACAATAAACTCATACCTTTCTTGTAGCATCATCAATGAAAGTAACATAATATTGGGATTTTCATGAGAAGCTACCTGATGGTCCCCACACATCTGAGTGTACAAGCTCTAATTTTTACTCTTTATTAGTTGCCCAACTTTGAGAAATCTCAATCTCTTTTGCTTTCTAAATATACAATGCTCACAGAAATCGAGATCTAAATCTTTCAAATATGATAACTTAGTCTTAGCCTTTAAGATTTGCATTCCCTTTTGACTCATATGGCCCAACCAATTATGCCACATGCATGCATCTGAATCTAAAGTAGATAACAACGAAAAGGAATCAATAACACAGGTAGATAAATATAATTTCTACCTTCTTACCTCTTGCCATAACAAAAGCACCCTTGGTGAATTTCCAAGAGTCTGTTATGAATGTAACCATGCAACCAGCTTCACCTAGTTTGTGTTGCAGAAATAATATTCCTCTTGAGGCTTGGCACATGCCTCACATATTTCAATACCCATGTATTTCCATTTTACAATTTTAGATGAACTTCCCCTTTACCAGTAATACTGCAAGGTTCATCATCACCCAAATAAACATGCCCAAAATTGCCCTGGACATAATTTTTGAAATAACCCTTATTAGGGGTTGCATGGAAAGAAGCTCTTGAATCTAAAACCTATGATTCTATTCTATTGTCCAAAGAAATAATAAGAGCATCTTGCATTACCTCTGCTGTAATATTTGCCTCTTTATTTGACTCTTTACCTTTTTCTGGATGTTACTTCTATTTATCCTTTGACCAACAATCTTTCTTTGTATGTCTTTTCTTTCCACATTTCCAACAAGTAATTCCCTTACCTCTGAATTTAGATCTACTCATCCCTTGACTTTGATTTCCCATTATTCTTACTCTTGGATCTCTCCTTCTTCCTACCTCTGCTTTTTACATTCAAAGCATTCCCAGATGATGATTCCTCTATACTTTTCCTGTGAATTTTTTCATTCAAGATTATACTAACCACATCATCAAACTTCAAAATATTATTAGCCTAGATGTTGTATTACTAACAACCATTACCAAGTTATCCCAACTATCAGGAAAAGAACATAAGAATAAAAGTGCTTTCACTTCATCATCAAATGGAATATCAGCACAATTTTTATTGATTTACAATAGATCAGAAATCATTCAGATTACTAGATGCAGATCCACCTTCATTAATCTTATAACTAAATAGTTTCTTCATAAAATAAACTTTATTTGAAGCACTAGGTTTTTCATATAAATTAGCAAGATATTTCATTAACTCTACCGTAGGATTTCGCTTTTGTAATATTAGAAGCCAGAAGAAATACCAAGCTCAATCTTATAGATCTCAAAGATTTTCTGTCAAGAATCTTCCAT
The DNA here is from genome assembly GCA_019776745.2 of Taxus chinensis. Taxonomy (NCBI): domain Eukaryota; kingdom Viridiplantae; phylum Streptophyta; class Pinopsida; order Cupressales; family Taxaceae; genus Taxus; species Taxus chinensis. Next base: position 375,084,344 of record CM034155.1, read on the forward strand.
TCTTCATAAGTCATCTTTGTAGGTCTAGAATTTTCATCCAACGGTAAGTACAAATCTCTTTGATATAGATAATCCTCAATCTACATCTTTCATAATTGATAATTCTAGTCGTCAATTTTTTCTCTACCTTGTATTTTTTTTTTCTTCCATTGTTGTAGCTCCCACTCAATCAAAAAACCCTCTATGAGTAAATCTGTCAACACACAAAACCTTCAAACAAAGCTATTTGATACCAGTTGTTGGGGTTAGCACAAGGTTGTACAGATAATATATCATATCTAAGCATGCATGCAATAAACATGGATATTCGACGAGAAGAAATATACAAAACAAGAGATATAAATCAACACCATATTTAACGTGGTTCACCCAGTGTGAGCTACATCCACCAAGAAACAAGCTAATCTATTATCCAAAGCTTTGTGAATATATACAATTGAAGATCTACAATCTTCCACACCTCTCAGATGTACAATACTTTCTTTCTCTCAAGCTTAATTCTCTCTCTCACAATTATTCTCACAGTAAACATCAACTTCTATGATTCTTACTTCTAAACCCTAATTTTCATGCTTATATAGGCACATACAAACTCTAGGGCACTTAAACATGCAATTACAATCAATAGATCTAACTTTAATGCTAAATTTAGATCTAATTCCCATGAGTTAGTTAAAACACCCACGCATAGGTAACAACATTACCGATTAGCCTTAACCTAGCATGTCGGTTCCTCCTTTCCTAATAGATGACACCTGTTGAAGGGAGGAGGACCTAGTCAGTCACAAACATAACCGATTCTTGGTTACTGTGTTTTCCTACAACTTTAATATTGCATGCTCCTTTGCACCAATGTCGATATTGATCTTGTACAATATTCAACAGGAGTTTACGTTCCCATAATATGGTTACTGTTAGTGCAAATCAGCAGCACCCCTTGGATGATGCATCAGATTTCTACGTTTGATCATACTAGCATCCCTAATGTGACATGCACACCTATTGAAATCTCTCTCCAAGTGTGATGACTTGTAAAATGATGCAGAGGAATGACTCACAGATTAGAGGCTGGTTCCTCATAACTCCTTTGATTAGATCTATTATTTTCACAATTCTAGAGGTTTTAATCCTAATCCTACTCTAAATTCCTGATATGGTAGAAAGAGATAGAAAGTGCAAAAATCTCGAAACTAAACTGAATAGGTGATACACCAAAGGAGTGGTGAACACTTCTAGTTCTGTAGATAGACATATGATCATGGAATGTAACATAAACATCATGCACAAACTGATAGGAGATGTCCCAGATTGAAAGTCGGTGAAATGAAGCAAACAACACAACCAAAGGACTGTAAAACTGATCCATAGAGCACTGTAACTGTGTTATTTCCACTGTCAGAAGGATAGAAATGCATTACTAGACATTCTGATAACTTTGCGTAGAAAACCTATTAGGCAACACCATCGAAGAACTTTGAGTCTGGATGACTCTGCAAAAATCACTTGTTGAAGGTGAAAGAAGAAGCTTGCTATCCTATAAGAAATGTTCCCCCCAAAAAAGAGCCAAATTCTGGCAATTTTACTAATGCATGTCGTCACTGAGCCTAGGAGAGAGAAAACGTTGTTAAAAACGTCAGGAGCCATTCCTGGATTGCAAATTAAGATGCATTCCAAATTGATGCATAGGACATCCAGTGTGACAGCACAACATTGAAACCTCTCTCCAATTTTTGGCCATGCTGAAGAAGAATGCAATCTCCATTTTGCATTAGAAACTGGTTGTTGAAACTCATCTGATTAGATCTAGCCATTTACACAACGTGCCAGATATGTTCAAATCTTGATTTTCTCCTAAATTGCCAGGAGACAGGGATACCAGAAATGCAAAAATTGACCCTGGAATCTAAAAGGTGATAGACCAAAGGAGTGGTCACCAAATTTGCTCATTGCATAGTAAACACAAATCGTGGAATGCAATCATAGAGCTCATGGATCGAAAGTTATGGCCATGTAATGAAGATTTAGGGCAAAAACAGGCAAACAATCGGATCGGCGGGCAAAAGTTTGAAAACTTTTTACCCATTTGGTCTTTGGATAAATTTAACATCAAATTTTCCTGCATGCTACCACACTTGAGATGCAAAATACATGTTGTACAATTTCATTGAAGACGTTGGGCCCTTCCTAACAAATTTCCCTTTGTTCTTTCCTTTGGAATTTTTTAAAAAATTTTCCTGCAGGGCCGATGAGTTGAAGACACGTGTTCCAGGCGCTGATTAGACATGAGCCAAACCTGTCTTTCCTACAATTTTCCACGGGTCACTTCGACATTTTGACTTGAGACATATGTCAAAACCCCATTAAATGTGGGTTTGACCATTCCAAAATTGACCAAAATGGGCTTTTCCAATTTCATGGCGCCATCCTTACAGACACGTCCCCCGAGATTCTATTGGCCTCGCTGAAGAAGAATGCGGGGCATTCTGCATAAAACACTCCTTGTTGAAACGTCATTTCTATCCATGAAACACTTAGCCATAGGTGTTTCCAAATTTTCTCTCTCCAAACTGAACCAACATGGCAAAAGTTCTGACAGAATCATCTGTAGGGCCTCCTTGTCTCTTTTGCAGCCTTTTCACCTTGATATCACGTCCCTCGCATCCCTCACATACTTTTGTCCCAACTGTCCCGGATCGAAAATTATCCTACTTCGGCCGATTCAGGGCAAAAATAGTCCCAAAACGGTTCGGCTGTTTATGGACTTTTCACCTTTTTGCACCTCGTGTCTGTCATGTACTTTTTTCCCAATTGTCCCGGATGAAAATCTCCTGCACTTCGACCAATTTCCTTTGACATGTGTCAGGCCCTAAGCTTGGCTACGGACAAACCTAAGGTACGATTTCCCACAAAAACTCCGCCAGAGCCAAAATGCCTTGAAAACAGTCCTGCAGGACCTTATTTTTTGCATTTTTTTTCCATTTTCTCAACTTTTTGGGATTTCATCTTGGATGGGAGAGCTCTAGAGAGAAACTGAGGGGCCATTTCCAGAAACATGATTTCGAGGCCTCGAATCAATCTACTTGCTTGGAGACTGAGGCATAATTTGATGCATGTAAGATCACAAGGAGTTAGCCACAAAAATGAGCAGGGTGCACATTTTGAATAACAATTTTGGTGACTCAGCGGGGTCATCTGCCTACTGGATGAAGTTACCAGTTGCCTGAAGCATCCATTGGGCATGGAGTCATGAGTTGTAACCTGCAAACTGATCTGAAATTTGAAAACCTCCTCTCTAAGCCACTTGGAAACCCACTGAACTGGAGTTGTTTCACAAAAATGCCACTAAAATGGACCGTGCAAGAGAAAGACCAGCACCATAAAATCTATGTATAAAACTGAAAATCATACATGCTCCAAATGGAACATGCAGAGTGTGCACAAGCACTTCTTTTACTGAAAGAAAAAATACCTATCCTACTTTAATTGGAAGCAAAAGTGGGCTAAACAAAACCTACAACTGGTTGTGCAAAATAGCTTCCTTTCTTCAAAATTGGCAACCATGCAACTGATTTGGCACTGAACATGGCTGATTGAATGAGTGGAAAATCAACAAGAAGCTGGTCTTCTACCCAAATCATCAAGGTGTCAACTGAAAAAAAATCCAATACCTCTTTTAGTTGCTCTGCATTTGGATTGAAGAGGTATGACAACTGATCCTTGGTACTTTGTAGCTCACCCTCATGCTTAGAAGCAAGCATGACTAGTTGTGACTTCTCCTTTGACTCCAATGAAGTCAAATACCTTATTAGGAAAGGTATGATCCATTTGATATGCCCATAGCTCTGATTTTCAACTCCAAAAATGGAGTCTTCTTGTAGACCCTCTTGAATAGATGGTGTGGAAGCGATGGTAGAACCTTTCCGCCCTTTCTCTTCCTCCAATGAAGAACATGAAAGATTAAAATCTTCCAATCTTGTTTCGAAAGAGCTAGTATAATATGTAAGCTGCTGCAAATGAATGCTATCCTTCATGACAGCAGGCTCAAGTATTTGGGACATGGAAGATGAAAGAGAGAATGGTGGAAACTCAACCGGTTCTTCTTTATCAAAACAGTCCTCCAAATCTAACAGATACACTACCTCATGGTTGTCCTACTGCAAATGCTCAACTTCCTCCATGGTGTCCTCTTGATCTATAACTTGATCATCATGGTTTCTTTCATCCTCCAACATTGAGTTTGAGAGATCAAACTCTTCTTCAGCACTAGAACTTGAGAGAGATGAAGTAGAAAGAAGAACTAAAGGTTCTCCTGTAGCCTACTTTGTGCTCAAAGCCCTTGGATCTGCAATTTTCTCCTCCACAACTAGAATGTGCCCCTCTTCTTTTGGATTTGGAACAACTTCTTCCTCCTCTACTACTTGAAGGAAATCTTGCTCTTGATAGAACTCTTCTTCTAGCATGAATTTTTTCAAGTCAAACTCTTCAATTTGCTGCTCTAGAGGACAAGTTGGGACTACAAGATCTTCTTCTGAGATTTCTTCCTCTATGGCTAATTGTGCAACTTGAATTGAATCAGCATTCCCTTCAAATAGAGTGCCAACATGGACACTACTTTCTAAGAAAACTGACTGCTGATCTGCTTCTTCTTTTTTCTCTTCTCCTGCTGCAACAAAATCAGTCTTAACCACCACCTGTTCTCCAACTCCAACCTCTTCTGAAGGCTTAACCATCAAAGGGATCTTTTTCATCCCAAATTTAAGCAGCCCAACTCTTTAGCTGTTTGAATTTCTTCATCCTTGTTTTGATTTTCTTTTTGTTGTTGTTTTCCTTGACTGACATTCTGCAATTTTTATCCTCCCAACATGGATTTGGGAATGCAAGAGGAGAAGTGGATTGTAACTCAAATGGCTTGGTAATTTTTTGTGGTGGTGGAGGAGGTAGAAACCTCTTGTTTATTTGGAGGAGAGGGTATTTTAGTTAGCTCTTGTGGAGGGGATGACTATTTGGAAGGAAAGGGGAAAGAAGAATTGAGGTGTGGTGGGAGACTGAGAGGAATGAAGAAATGGAATTAACTCTTGGGGCAGCATTGACTGGATTTAGAATTTGAAATTCCAAATGAGATGATGTTGCTTGAGTAATGGGAAGAGAAAAACCAGATGATGGTGTAGAACTTACCCATTGACAAGGTTGTTCAACACCAATTTTATAGGCCTCTATTTCTATTGTCCATTGTGTAAGTTGGGGCAGCATCTTCATCATAAAGTCCAGCTTCTCCTGAGGGCTGAAGTGTCTTAGAATAGGGCCTCCCCATGGACAAGGAGTCCTACAACCAATTCTGAAAGCCTTCATTTGAGCTTGATGCTCTTGATTGCACCATCTTTGCCTCCATCTTTTGGATTTTTTCCACAAAATCTACATCTTCCATTTGATTGTCTTCATTGCATGTGTACCCTTTCTCTTGATGCGCTTCACAACCAAACTGACTTTGGTACTGCAGCTCATATGGGTAGACATGCTGATTTTGAATCTGATCAAAATGCTGATATGAAGGATTTGTAAAACATGTTGGAGGTGGAATATACTGCTGTTGTTGATGTGAATTCCATGATGGAAATGAAGTCATGATTTCACAACTTCATGGAATGGAAAAGAATGAAAGGAAGATGGAAAGAAAGATGGATGAAAATGTATGGAAATGGGTCTGCAACTCAGAGAAATGGGTTGTTGACCAGATGGAGTCGCCAGATGTGTTTGCAAGTGCCTCCAAAGGCTGAAATCTTCACAGGAACACATCAACCTATAAAAGATGAAGTGAGAAGACCTCTAAGGTCCCACCGGGCGTGCCAAAACTGTTGATGCAAATCAGCAGCACCCCTGGATGCACATCAGATTTCTAGTTTGATGTACTAGGGCATCCAGTGTGATTGCACAACATTGAAACCTCTCTCCAAGTGTGGGACTTGTAAAATGAGAGAGGAATCTCCAGATTAGAGGCTGGTTCCTCAAACTCCTCTTATTAGATATTTATTTGCATAACAAGCTAGAGGTTCTGAATCCTAATCCTACTCCTAAATTGCCAAGGAGACAGAGAGAGAGAGAGAAGTGGAAGAACATTGAAAAATCCTACACTAATACGGTGATACACCAGAGAAGGAGAATGTTGAACACTTCTAGTCAAAACTGCCAGATAGACACAGATCATGGAATACAGCCATTGGGAACATCATGGAAAGACTGCATCACAGGTAATTGAAGATTTCATCAGAAATGTAGTCAAACAACACCAGTAGAGGATGAAAACTAATCACAGAGCCTGTATTGTTATTTAAACATGTCAAAATACTTGCATTACAACAGGCAAGAAGAAAACAGGCAAAAAAGAACAGGTTGACAGATGCATCACAAAACAGGTCTGATAGTTTGCACAGAAAATCACTTCCAAGGTGAAAAGGCAAAAAGCTTGCCATTACACAAAGAAATGTTCGAACCCATTTTCAAAATGAGCCAAAATCTGGCTTTTACAATGCAAGGGACGAGGCCAGGAGAGAGAAGAACGTGTAAACTCTTTTGGGAGCCATTTTGCCACTCCTTGACATGATAGATAGGAAGCATGAGAAAACAGCAGAGGGTCATGATCCTTACAGACCCATCCCCTGACATTTTTCAGCCATGCTAGAAGACGGAGAATGCGAGCCATTGCTGCATTAAAACTGGTCGTTGAAATGTCATTTCTATCCATTACCACGTGTCAGAGGTGTTTCTTCAATTTTCTTTCTCTATACTGGATCAAAACTCAAAGATGAGCCATAAAATCATGTAGAGGATTTCACTAACTTTTCGTTGATATAAGGAACATGCAAAACTGAGCTCTAGATCAAAAGATATGACGATATGAGGTTTTAGGGCACGGAACAGGTGCCAAACCAGGTTGGCGGGCAATATTTTCCCGTGCATTGCCACCTGGATGGTCACGTGGCAGACTCTGATTGGATGAGAAAGGTCTTCGCACTCCGCCACTCTAGGTGCCACGTGGATTCTCCATCTCCATTTGCATCGCAGGCCTTTGGGAGGTGGCTCAACATATGTTTTCGCCAAAATGCTTTTCCGACTTGTTTCCCCGACTATCAAACCCGATTTTCTTTGTGCGTTAAGAGGAAAACTTTCCAACCCCTCTGGACACATTTCTTAGAAAGTCGGGTCTTTTCAATGGTTTCATTTTTAGACATGTTCTTGCGCCATGTGCCTGAAAAGTAAAATGTTATGTCTGAGGCACAAGAGAAGGAATGATAAAAGGGAGTTAGCCACTTTGTGCGTCAGGTTTGGCACGATTTTCGATGACATATCCCTTCCTCCTGTGGGGTTTTCGCTAACAAACCTCAGAATGGCAGCTTAGGAAACTTGGATTCAGAGCCCTGATTGTGCTCGAAATACTCGCCCCTTTGACTGTTTTGACCTTCAAAACAGAGCAAGGACACGTGGCATACAATAACTGATTGGCTCTACTTTGCACTCCTTGGGAAAAAGGACTATCGAGGCCATTTGTCCCGGCATGTAGGACCATTTGATTTTGGCCCCTTTTTTGCTCATTTCGATGCAAGAACTTCGATATGCCGGTTCGGGCATTTTTGTCCGTGCGTTGTCCCAGGGGAGGGCTTCGGAGTTGTATTTGATAGCTTTTCGGCCGTGATTCGGCCGGTTCGCGCCCTAATTGTAAGTAATCATGGTTTCCCAATTGCTTTTGGGCAAGATTAAGTGAATGATTTCGCGCGATGTCGGAAAGATTCGGTGCAGTGGTTCGCGTCCATTGTGTTCCAAGATTCGTCCCGAGACTGCCCCTTGGGGCCACGAAGAATGGGTGAGGATTCTGAAATATATTTTTAATTCATAACTGGAGCATTTTAGGTGCGTGGGGACCACGAAGGGTGGGTGTACTTTTGAATTTGAATTGTCCCAAATGCAATAGTAGTGGGCTGTTTGTAATAATGACTTCGTGCCGAGGATTGGCCGGTATCGGGCCTTTAGATGTCCCAAATGGATAATTAATCAACTGCCCCATAGGGATTTGACTTAGTCATTCGAAGTGATTTTTTCCTGAGATCATGAGGAAGGGGCCTTAATTAATTTAGGATACCTTTTTTGAAATTAGGGTGTCTATATTTGCCCCTCTCCTAGAAGGGTACTATGAAAGTAGTGTCATTTCAAAGAAAGTAGATCGGTATGGGGGAAGAATTCAATCATGAATTTTTTTTTAGCAAAAGGTAGAGCGAATCAATTGTTGGGGAGACCTGAGATAGTGGTGAGTGACGCATGTCATCGAAATATACCTCAGGGGGGGTGACAATTTTGTCATGAGACATTGTGTTGGTTATTTATAGGAAGTTTTTTTTTTTTCCAACGATTTAAGTGAGATTTTTTAAGTGTTTGTTTATTATATATGATAGGATGTTTCTAATAGTTTCTTTTGGACATTTTGACGATTTTCACAATGAATTTTGATATGTCATTGACGAGTTTTCAAGTGTTTTTTATTTTTTTGACACGAAATTTCACTTAAGAATTTTTGGATTTTTGATTGGGTCTTTCTAATGTTGACAAGATTGTATGTGACAATTTATTCATTCGTTTTATTAACGGCATTTTTCCGATTTTTAGATTTTTATACTGTTTTTGGAATATTGGAGAGATCACCTACAATGTTTTAAATTTTTTTCTACGATTTTCTAAATGTTTTTAGATTCTAGGCCAAGTGTTTAAAATGTTTTTGAGTTTTTGACAATTTTCAAATGTTCTTTCGATTTTATGACTCATTTTTCCATCGTATGTTTTTGGATTGTTTTACGATTCTTTAGACTATTTGTATATTTTTACAGTGTGATTGGCAATTTATGGACTAAAGTGTAGACTTTAGTTTTTGAGAGGCGATTATCCAGTGATCATAGTATTCCACACAATGTATCGTGATGAATGTGGTAACTTATACTTTGCATAACACGAATTCTCTTTCCATTCATACAAGAATGTTCTGAAGTAACACCTATTCTCCTTCCATTAATACTCGACATGTTGTGAATAACTTAATGCTCTGAATAACACAAATTTACCTCATACAAGAATCATATATGTTTCAAACTCTTACATCTAATGTCACACTCATCCCACCATAGTGACCTAGTTGTAGTCGTCTCATCCCGATGCTTGCCAAATTTGAAATTGCATTTAATAACAAGAATAATGTCACTTAGTTCCATGTCCCATCAATATACAAATCTTGAGTTCAACCTAAAATGATTCCAGACAAAGTATGATTACGAGAGAATAAGAATAATTTTACATTAATTACACCTCTCCCATGCAGTATGCACAAAATATTGACACATGGAATATTCAATATCCACTCGAATTCCTGTTTATTAAGGTCATTTGATCAATAATTTTTACGTTCATGGTTAATTTATAGGTCCAAACATGTCCAACCTCAATGATTTCCTTGTCATACCAATCAGCATTGAACTACATTCAGTAAGAATTACATACCTCCCTTCCCTACATATCAATTACATCTCAAAAAGAATCATAATTCCTCATTAAAGATGAAAACTATTTAGGTAAACAAAAGAAGCATCAGTAAAATAACTTGTCTTGCTTTGACCACTTATGGATATAACCAATCTGCAAAAATTGCTAGCAACAAGGATATCTAGTGTTCATCGAACTGACTATGGGTAAGCACTAAGCATTAGGAATGATGTGCTTTCAAACAGTGTATGAATAATCTACATAAGGACCCATTGGTAACTCTGCTTTCCACATGCCATTACCAACAGTATGGGCAATTCATAACCAAACACCTCAAATGAAATAAAGATCTAAAAAGCAAGAACAACGTGATACATGCATATGTGATCAACATTCTGCATATCAAGATCATCTATGCATTCTCTAGAAACTCTTCAATCAGTAATTTCATATGGAAAAATTACAGCATGATACTCTCCAAATATTACATCCTATTCTACACCTTAATCGAAACATCTCCTATACCTATCAGATCAACAAATAGTTCACTGGTGATTCAACAAACGTTACAAGAATGGAAACCTAACGTCTAAGTAGTTCTCATAAATAGAACCCATTAATTAAGGAAGTAATGAATGGGGTTTACAACTTCCAACAGCACATTTCCATAATCTCTTCACGTTTACAATGATAGGGAAGACCCTAATTCCTCATATCAAGGCTTATAAGTACTATGGGATTTAGGATGGATCAATTACAAGGGATAAAAAAGAAGTTTCCGTCCATCCAGCATTCCAACTCAGAATATTTAAGGGATCGCTTTATATTGATAATATAAAATCGGTTCGAGGCATCGATACAGGGGCTTGAGAACAAATCATATCTAATATTTTAAAAATAATTTGATATGAGGTAAATTGATGTGCGTGAAAATATTAGAATTCTTACACTTGAACAGATGGAAGATTGAAACTAAATTATTGTCATTCATTCGAAGTAATGAGATGAACGATATGTTTTGTATTCTTCTGCAAGTGAACCTAACATAGAGAGAGAAAATGGATCTGTAAGTTCTCTTCCTGATCATCGTAGTAATCCACACGAAGTGAATAACCTTAAGTTTCAGAAAGGATCCTTGATGAAGTAAGTATCATAATTGAAATCGAAAAGGATTCAACTAACCCTCCCAGGAAACATCTACCTTTAACAATTCCTGCAACATCAAATAGCCATAGTCGAAAATTATTCAATAAGATATACAACTGAAACCAGCAAGACACCTGCTCACATTAGATCCCTCCTTCTTATCAAATAAAGAGAACAATTATCTACAATATCAACAAAACTAATAGGATGTTGACTACATAGGAACAACCTCAATCACTTGAATTCATATGTACATGTACATTCATTAGTGAAGATAGCATGTTGTACAGACGTTTCCTCATATTCCCAAATAGAGAGAAATCCACAAATTATTCTTATGCACCCAATGGAAATGAAAATAGATCCGGAAGGCATGAAAACCCTAAGATCGACTATAAACTCAGCCATCTATGGAGGCAGTCATTTTTTGTGGTTTTTTGTGAAATACGCAAGTTTTCCTCGGGATTCGTGCCACACGCTTAAGAAACGAAGGAAATGTTTTTTGGGGTTTTTTTGGATTTCATGAGATCTACATTGGGTTTTTTTTGGTACGGCAGATCATTTTCAGGTTGTGTGCAGAAAAATTTTGGATCTTTCCTTTTTTGGCAGGGGTCCACGGATGCTATGCAAATTTGTAACTATTTCGGGCAAATCCGCAGGTTGTCAACACGCGACACGCCCCAGAATAGTAAGTTGTGCAAACACCCATTAAAATCCTTAGCCCTTGGTCATATGGTATGGTCATATGAGGGCTTAAAGCTTGTGATTCCTACTAGTAGGTGTTTAACTTCAGCCCCCTTTAATTTTATTTGTGTGGTGAATTTATTTCTTTTTAGTGGCAACTACAATAAATAACAGAGCAAAATAGTAAAAAGCTTATAACTTTTGATCGGTAACTCAGTTTTGAGTGTCGTTTTTTGCAAAAGTGCTTGTTTTTTCATGCTCTTTCCATTGGAGTTATTTATTTTGATACTTGAACTATAATTATAAAGTGTCAAATATGGAGGAGTGTTGTAATCAATTGTGGATGTAATTTCGGCTAAGACCGACGTCATAAACTTCTGGGAGTTGCATTTTGTATCTATCATGGATTCTGATAATGATATGGTTTTCTCTGAAGTGTGTGGACTTCAAGAGAATATTATAATTTTTTTGGAAGAAAATAGATTGCTCAAGAAGTGAAATTCTCTTCTACAATCACTCATTCACAATAAGGATACAATAATCCACTCCCTGCAGCAACAACTTGCTAGCCTACAACATCACCATGATATTGCGGACAATCATATCCATGCTCCTAGTCCACTTGCAGCTATTGCTCCTGAACCCACTGACATTGATCTGTCAATCTTTAAGTATGTTCCTGCTCTTGATGCTCATACACCTATGAAGCTTGTTACTACATGCTCTTCCACATCTATGCTTATTACAGTACCACATGTTGTGTATCCTACTTCTGCTCGGCTACATGGCTTTTTTAAGAAGCATACCACTTCATTCAATTCTCGCATACTTCATTCTATGGGTCTCACTAGTGGAGTCATTGGCAGACATTCACAGGGTATTGTTTCCTCTATTCCACATGTTAAGTGGAATTCTCATCATGACATTGGTTTTTGAGAAAATACATCATTGGGAACACACATTGACAGAGCTCCTTTTTTGTTCACTTGACTCTTTCTGAGATCATGAGCAACACATGAGTTTTGCACCTTCACTCAGGCTTGAGAAACCTGAGATTTCAACTGTCATCCATGATCAACCTGACACACATTTTGATGTTCTTTTGCATACACCCATTGTCCATTTTGCACCAAGTCATATATAGGCATCTTCTTCATCCATTCATGTTGATTTGGGGTGGATATTTGATCACTCGTGGCGGTGACATAGGCATTCATTGAGAGGACTCTACAAGCATGGCTCCTTTACCATTCGGCCTCTTGCTTCACTTTCTATACCTTATGCATTGTGATACTTCTTGTTTTGAGAATTTTTCTTTAGCAGGTGTAGTGTATCTCTCTTATTTGTTGAGAGATTTTGTGTCTGTATTTTCGACATTTTTGGCATGTTGACAGTATCTCTTATGAGGGATCTATTCTGGTGTATTCCAGTGTTAGTTTGTCAGTGTTCAAGTAGTTGTTTTGGGCAACTCATACATATTTGTAGCATCACTCCACCCATTCAGTAGTATGGGAGGGTGTGGTGTTGATCCTGCTTCTTTGGGTTTCGTGTCCTTTCCTTGTTACCTTGGCTTTTCTTGGATCGTGACACTCTAGATTTTTTGTCCGTACCTTATTGCTTTGGTTTTTGTTCTTGGATCGTGGCACACCTATTTGTAGCAGTTGATCGAATTATGTTTGGTGTTTCTTTTTTTTGGACTTTTGACATCACTCCATTGACAGTCTCCTTGTATGGAGCTATTTTGGTGATACCCAGTGTCAGTTGTTTTTGAGTTTTGTGATCGAGCAGTGGATTCAAGCCAGAGTGCACACCAAACTTCTTCAGCATTGTACGAGTTTTTGGAGCCAAGCTTCTTGGGATGCCTTGGAGCGGGTTTTTACTCTCTTTACTTTGTTGTTACTAGTTTTTGGTACCTTACGGTGTCCCTTTTTCCCAGTTATTGTACATGAGTACCTCATCAGGCCTAGTTGCTGGGATTCATACTGTGGACATGCCACTTCTATTTTGGTCCCTAAATTCACTTGAGGGGGGTGTTAGAGTAGGTATTTACCTGAGCTCATGTTCACCTAGGTACTTTATTTACCTTTATTATACTTATCCTCACCCACTTATGTGTGTGGATATTTATTTTATCTTATTTAGATATTAGGAGATATTATCTAGTTGTTAGGTATAGTTCTTTCCTTGATCTATGGTATTGACTAGATCCTTGATGTTTAGTTCTCTCCTAAATCTATGGTCTTAACTAGTTCTTTGATGATCTATTATTTCCTTGATTTATGGCTTGATCTACGACCTTGACTGGTTCTTAGATTGTTATTCCTTGCCTATTTAAGCAAGGCCCATTCTCATTGTATTGCATTGAGTTCCATTATAATATATGATATTGCTGCTCATTTATTTGCAAAGGCTTTATGTAAAGCTATTCTGGCGAATTGCTTTCATCTTATTGATCGCGGTGTTTGATTAGCATCTGTGTTCTTGGCTTGGTACGATCTGATTATCATTCCTTTCAACTATACGGCATGATGTCAAATGCCAACGATGATCAGCTACCACTCTATTGCATGGATGCAATGCCTCTACACAGAATGACTATCTGAGTTGAAAATAATGAGCTCACTATCTACACAAAGTGCTGACAAATATCTAAACTTATAAATATGATTCAAATCATGTATCCAAGTTGTATCAGGCACTCAAAAGGTAATTAAGGAGATATGATTGGAGTATTAATCAAACTTTCCCAAGTAAGAAAACACATTAAGCATGGTAAACATGTCTCTCAATGTTTCTCACAAAATATGAACTCCAAACAAATATTACATGTTAGAAACAATCAAGAACTATGCAAAATAAATTCAAAAAACTATTTACCAACCCATGCTGATATACTTTTGATGCAGCCTAGAATCTACTGTGAATAACCCAGGCGTGCTGACACATCACTCAGCCTGAGTTGAGCACTCACCTGAAGCACGCAAAGGTACCAGGCCCTTCTTTAGAATTTTTTGTGTAGGATGTTAGTGTGATGATGATAAAACATATTTATATCCATAACTAAACATAAACATTCCGCAGTGCATAATCCAAATCTAGATCTTAGAGAATAATGAACTAGACAATAACTATAATAAGATTAACCATATAAGAACCAATTTCATTTATGTTTAACATAATTATCCAGCCAATATTATCGATTTCATTAAACACTATAAAATGCATAAGCTTCTTACATTATAAATTATCACCATGAGTCATGCACGTATCAGATCTAGCAACATAACTCTACAATCCTTCAATATCTCTAGTCTCTCTTTAAACTACACATTTCAATACATATTTATAGAGGTGGGGAATTTCCCTTCATCGTCCATACACTTCTCAAAATAGGTCACATGTTGATAATAGCCATGCACCTTTACAATAGCATGCATATATACAAGTGTACTAATAATAGATGTCCTATAGTTAACTCGAAGAAGAAATCCTATTATTAACTCAAACTATGCATGGCATTTTTCATCTGTTCACTCCCAAAAAACCATTGTGTGTAGCGCAAGTCTTCATCTCCATGTGCGTTCCACATGCTATCTCCAAAAATAGCCCTTATCCATAAAAATGGCTAAGTCCTAAGCCAAACTATTTTAGCGTGTGTTTCCTTCCCTATCTTTCCGCGCCTCCAAATGTTCCTTGTTCCTGCACGCGCATATTTTGTGTCTTTTCCTTAGAGCAACAATTTTTCTTCTCAACATTACCCCACTCTAAAGTACATTATCATCCCAACAATGGGAATTCTTTCTGATGTTCCCAGTAATAAAGAATAAGAATTGAAAGAATTAAAAACCACTATACAAAAGAATGAATCTTTACTTTACAACACCCTCTTCTTCAATTGGGAGGATCAACTCTGGATATTTAGTTTTAACTTCATCCTCCAATTTATTTCATTCACTTAGTATGGTCCTTGTCTTCTCTGGAATGTCTGTGGCTATGACATCTAGTTCGTCTGAAGTGATCTTTTCCTTCTCATTCTCTAGCACCCGGACAACATTGGCCATACCTGACATCATTCCTTCCAGGAGATCCATCTTCTACAATATGAGATTCCCAATCTCATCAATCCTCTCTTTGTGTGGATCCTAGGCTGTTGCGAGGGCCTCACATTTTTGTTTCACCAATGTCAATCTTTTTGCGCTCCCTAATGTCTCATCTTTCATCGTTGTCAGAACTTTATTATCTTCTACAAGAGTTCCGGTCCTTATTATCACTTCTGGTGTTGCACACAAATTGAGAGCTTGGTCTACTTTCTTCAGCTCATCCTTCAAATTTTGGAGCAATGCCTTGTAAGTTGAAATTTTTCTAATCATAGAGGCCCTTTCTCTTTCTGCTTCTTATTCAGCATCTTTTGGTGTGGGCATTCGAATTGGCCCATCTTCTAACACCAAATCAACCAAAGTGCGCACATAATGCATAGCAGAAGGAAAAATTTTCAGGTACCTTAGGCTCTAGATGAGGCCTTTCCTTACGGATGTAATCACCAATTTCCTCCACCATGCTAAAAAAGGCCTCAATCTTTGTTCATTCTCATTCCTTCTCTTCTTGTAAATGTGTTATCTCTACAGTTTTATCTTTGTTATCTTCCATCGGCGCTCGAATGGTGGCAGCCTCATCAACATTTCTCTGCACCACCTCAGCAAATACCTTCACCAAGGCATTGATGAGCTGCACATAAGACATTAGAGTGGGTTTTATTGTCATATGCCTGCTCTGGGGTTCCTTCTTCACTCTTCGTGAGACATAGGACTCCTCGCTCACATCAAAATCTGGTTCATCCATATGAGTCTACATGGACCAAGATAGTTGCTTCCTTATGCACGTAGTGGCCATATCTGGATCCATCAAATCCCACCCATATAACTCCTTAAGGCCCATAATGCTCTGAAACCATGCGCATGGGATTTTTCTTGTGTCCTCAGCATAGCCCATACTAGGGACACCATCTTCTTCACTTGTTCTTTCTTTTTTTTTTCTTGGCCCCTTAAGAACCTGGGCGCTAACATCTAGAGTTGGTCATTCACCTTCCTAAGTTGAAATAGGTGTGATGGGTTGCTCTTGCACATTTTATTCTACTTATTTTACCCCTTCTTCTTCATCTCTCATTTCTTCATCTCAGGGTTTAGGCTGAGTGATATGTCAGCGTGCCTTGGTTATTCACAGTAGATTCTAAACTGCATCATTGGTTCTATTATTGGGACTTTCTCTTCACCGTCAATGAACTTCTCAAAATAGGTCGCATGTTGATAATAGCCATGTGCCTTTACAATAGCATGCATACATACAAGTGTGCTAATAATAGATGTCCTATAGTTAACTTAAAGAAGAAATCCTATTATTAACTTGAACTATGCATGGTGCTTATCAGCCGCTCATTTCCAAAATACCATTGCGTGTAGTGCAAGTCTTCATCTCCATGTGTGCTTTGTATGATATCTACAAAATAGCCCTTATCCATAAAAACAGCTAAGTTCTGAGCCAAACTATTCTAGCACGTGTTTCCTTCCCTATCTTTCCACACCTCCAAATGTGCATTGTTCCTGCGCACGCATATTTTGTGTGTCTTTTCCTTATAGAATCATTCTATCTACTCAAAAACTTTCATCTACAATTATTACCTGATCCGAGGTTGAATTTTCAACTAGTGGTGGATTACGAACTTCTCGTACCTTTGCAACATGCTTGTATTCCATCTTAACTTTACCATTCTTCTGATGGTGTAATGGATGAAGTTTCCAACAATTGGCCACTCATTGATAATGAGTGCAAAATGTCCTCTTGTCCTTCTTCTAGGATAAGGAAAAACCACTGCCATTTCTCACTTTTGAATGACGAGATTGGTCTTTTCCATTTACCATGTTCTTAATGAACGACATCAACTTCTTCATCAATTTTCTTCTCTTCTAGAAACTAGCCACATAATGGCTATGCAATCCATAAAAAGTAGAGGGAAAAGCATTCCACATTTTCTAAAAATCATAGCCATACTTATTTAACTGAAAAAGTGGATTAGAAGTTTTACAACATTCATGGTGCTTATGGTAAGAAAGTAGAGGTGGAATCTCAATAGCTTTATGTCATATTCTCCTACCGACTCCTTCCTGGAATGACGAAGCACCTGATTCATGCACTGAATCTGTCTGTAGGACTAGTGGGGTATTCACTTGTCCTTTGGAATCTTGTATTCCATTGGCATACTTGGAGCATTCTCCAATATCCTTACGTGCACTAAAAAAACCCAAACCTGCTTAACGAGGATGATCCTCAACTTGTATTGGCTCAATAATGCCTTAACTATCTTTACCAAGACCTCTTCAATAAAAACCCATCTGATATAACAATTTGGATCCAATGCCTCTAGTGTGCTTTTATAAACCACCAAAAGCATCATTACATGAATCTGAAACTGAATGGGAGGAAGAAGAATATTCCTGTGGTGAAAAACTTACAGTGCACTCTTTCATGGTCTTTGCATATAAAGGAGAAGGCAATTCCTTCTTCTAGTCACCACACTAAAAACTAATCAAGAGATCATCCTTTGATTCTATCTCCTTTCTCAACTCGTCAACTTGCTCTTTGAGGGAATAGATCTTGCATATCAGGAATGCATTTTCCTCCTAGATTTGTTTGTTGATTCTCTCAAGCTCTTCCAGCTTTTTCCTCTTCAATGATTTCCCCATAGTTACCTGCAAACTAACTACCTTCCAAAATATTGTAAAACTACTGAGTAATAAGATCAAGCCAAATAATTTATTTTGATGGGATTAGAAAATCATAAATTGGTATCTACGTGAAACTGGAGCAATCAAAAAACCAAGTTTGATACCAAACTGATCCAAAAATAGCAAAAAAATAATTATACTATAATAATGTTCACTCGAATATTAAAAATTTATCAATTTTCCTTAGATGTTGTCATTGATTTTAAGAAGTAAATTATGATTAAATTACTTATTTAAAATACGGATATAAAATCAGAAATTAGAATGTAATCAGGGATTAAATACGACACCAAAAATTAATAACAGAGTTCGGCATACAAGCTTACGTCTTTGGATTCTCGAAAGAGAATCGATCTATTTAATGTCTAATGAATTAAAGTAACCCTTCAATAATGAAAAATATATCACAAAACCTACAAATGGGTTGATACCAGACCTCGTGGAACTCTGTAATTTTTTAGAAAATGTTTTGAATTCAATCATTGGCCCCTACAGTGTCTTTGTAATGCAATCTCCCTACAACTATGTCAAAAAATCACATACACATGGAGATTTATAAGCATTACATGAAAAAAAATTACATATTTTGAATCTTTGCGGAATTCTAAGCAAGTTTCATTTTTACACCATGGCCAAATTCTACATCTAGGTCCTCAAAAATTGGGGTTGAAAGTAAAATGCTCCTTAAGCCTTATGGCTCTAGAAAGGCATCTTCTCCATTCAATTAAAACAAGCTCCTTTTATAACCATGTCAAGCTCTTTGGTGTGTTAGTAGGGTATGTTTATTTCTACACAGGTGGTGGGGGTTCGAATCTCACCGAATCCACTGTTTTAATCCACAATCTCTCGTGGATTATGCACTAAGGCATATAAATCAATACCTTCACATTTTTTAATGCTTTGTTTTAACCAATGCCACCATACCTGGCTTCCACCTTATAACCACCACCCATGATCCACGTGGACTTCGATTTTATGGTAGGGGGTGAAATTTTTATTTACATGTGCCACCCCTAATCCCCGTGTAGCCTCCTCTAGTTCAGTGGGAGAACTATTTAAATTTCCCAGGTGTGTGGGTTTAGAAAATGCAAAATCCTTTTTGATAGGCTCGGTCGAACATCGTATCATGGCTTGGGAAACACTTGGCATTTTTCCCTCCATTTAAATGTTGGTTATGCATCGATGTGGTGCCAGGTATATGGGTCGAGCTATCACTGAGTCATGTGTCGGGGTGCTGGCTGTTGACTGGCCTAAGTACATTTGTTTAAGCCATGTAACGTGGTGAGATGATTGTTTGTATTCTCACCAATTCGTGGAATGTTTAAACCATTGTTTGAGCCATGGACTGATTTGTGTGACGTAGAGATAACTATGAACCATCCCGAGCTATGGGTTGTGCATGCCGAGCTATGAGGTGGAAACTGTGTTGAGTAAGCACCAAGCTATAGGTTATCTAGATCCATAAGGGAATAAACTCAAACAATGTGGAAATAAAATAACCAACTCGACTTGGTGGGGAGTTCATCACCCCACCGAGCTATCTAAATAGTTCACTTGAGCTCGATTGCAACCCTGTAATGCACAAATCAACTCTCCATTACAATATGGCATATAACATCAACAATTTAATAATGGTAATATAAAATAAGCGACAAATGCACCCCTCCTATAAAAGAGTGTGTTGAACCTAGTTGAGGGTCCTCGGCCAGAAAATAGTAGGGCCCACCATTTTTTTGTTTTATCAAATACCGAAGGTGATTAAAACATGATCTTTCAACCTTCCACCTTTTCCAAATTTCATATGTCAACGTGTAACTTGCCTATTGACCCTTGTTGACCAGTTTTCAAACCTAGACTTTTACTGGCCATATCTTGAGCATATGAGCTCCATTTTCTACATTCCACCTATCATCGGAAAGCTCTAAAAACACTCTACCACTTATTCATAGTTTAAGGAGATTTAGTTAAATTCATAATGTCCCAAAATTTCCTTCGGATTACTAGTCCATGAAAGTGTGACATAGGTCTAGCAAGAAGGTGCCAAGGAACTAAAGGTAATGCCATAAGTGCATAACTATCAATGTGAGAAGAAGGAACACCCACAGATAGGATGTCCAAGTGATGTGAAGGAAACAAAACAACCCCTACAATAGAAAAGGGATCCACAAGAAAGGGTGGATCAATGAAGGACGTGGAAGTGATAAGGGTCCCAGAAGGGGCACTCCTAAAAATGGAGATGATGAACTCTTCCAAAACACCAGCAGAAGGATGAGGAACCTGTAGTGCATCACATGTGGACTCTGTGAAAATACGACAGGGTCGGGTAGATACTCGTCCCAATGAGGGGGCTCGACAAACATAAGAGTGATGTCGGATATGTACAAGTCATTTGTGTATGAAGGAAGAGGATTGAAAGGGGCCTTGCACACTAGAAGTGGAAAGGAAGTAGGTACAATGAATGTATGAAGATAATAAGGAGACTACTCAATGTCTAATGAGATGTGAGGGGTGTCAACACACTCTGGAAAGGTGAGAGGAGGAGAGAAGTCCTTAGTGGTACTCTCGGCATCAAAACTGGGTACACAATCCTCATCATCAGAAGAAGAAACAAGTGAGTCTGTGTCAGCAGAACTTCCATCACATAAAAAATAAGAGGAGACAATTGGATCAACAACAACAATAATGGTGGCAGTATGTGAAGGGTCTCCAAAGAGGGACTGAAAGATGCTCCAAATGCAGTGGGGAGGATCTGAGTCTACCACATGAATGTGGAGAGGTCTAGAGATAGACAACATCAGGTGATCAATGACATGGTCGCAAGTGTCAAGAAAGTCCTTAAGACAACTAGAATTAGTGGGTGCAGGAATTGGCCCAAGTAAGAAGTGTGTAAGACCCTCGTAGGTGAAGTAGTGTTCCATAGAAGCACACAATGTTGAATAGTTCTCTCTCCCAAGAAGAAGTGGTGGAGGTTGTAACATGATCCTATGATGCTCAAGTCTAGAAATAGTATCTTCCATGACGTGGAAACAAAAGTAATACATGCAAGATGAGAAAGAAGAAGGATGTAAGAATGCAAGATGTCAAACTCAGCCGATAATGTGTATGTAAGCAATATGACATCCAGGAAAACCAGTGATAACCCCCTATCTGCCGCACTTTATAAGATAGTGCATGAATACAATAGGGTACGTTCATGTAATGTCAAATAGTTGACTACTCACCTTGTAGTAGGTGACAAGTCATGTAATAGTGGAGGCCACAAAGAAGCCCTAGTCGGAAGCAGAGGAACACATGCAATCGGGCATAAAAGAGCGTAAGAGACAAGGTATAAAACACTTCTCTGTGTGAGAGAAAAGTTGTCTTATGGTACAAAATAGAAGGCTCTCTTCCCACAATTCTATAGAGGATGCATCCACTAGCCACAGGTGAAGGAGAGCACTATAATGAAGAGCCAGAGAAAATCAGCCCGGAAAGCTCAATAACCCTATAAAATCCCCCATATTACAAATGAATTTTTATTTGATTTTCCCTTTTATAGTGGCATACAATGCAGTAAAATGTGTAAAGGTCGGGGAAAATGTGAAAATTTCTAAACTGGGTGTCAAAGAGGTGTCCAGAAGTAAGAGGGTGAAGAGAACTGGCCAACTTGGAGGCAGTTGGGCGAGCTAGTGAAGGGGGGATCCACAAAACAACTCAGCGAGCTTATGAGAGAGGTGGCTTAATGGGCAACTCATCGGGTGAAAGTGGGCTCGTGGGAGCACCTTGGGGGTATAGCACCAAGGCGAGTTAGATTTCATGGGGGACCAGTGAGAAGACCAAGTGGTACGGCGAGTTGTCGGTTGAAGGAACATGGAGGTCACCAGTGGGAGTGCTTCTGAGTGGAAAGGCACTGAGGGGGGGCCTGAGTTACAATGGTTGAGCCAATTGGAGCAGGTGGAAGACACATGTAATGCATGGAGATGTGCATGGGAAGCATGCCAAGCCGGTCTAAGCTAGGTCGAAATCAATGAGTTGAAACAGTTGCCAATGCAAAAAATAGATGCGGAGTACTACCCGAGAGAGTAGATAACAAGGAAACAAGAAGTGCTAAGACAAATGAGCATTCAAAGACACCTCTTACACCCATCCAAAAAATGTGAGTCAAAGACCGAGGAAAAAAAACATGCATGCATGTTGATTTGAACAGGGGAACTCGATGAGCAACCAGACGAACTAGGAGACAACCAACTCAATTTATAGCTCAGCGAGCTAGGGCCGATCTGAGCCAAAAAATAACCTCTATAACTAACACTTTGAACCTCAACTAAAATACACTGTAACTTTAAAATAGCAACCAGAACCTGCAAAACATCTCAAAAACACACATGCAAGACCAGTAACCCAAAAAACTAGAAACTCGAAGCCATGAACACATGAACAAGGTATGAAGCTTGAATCAGTGTAAGTAGAGCACGGTCGGAATAGCCATTACAATGAATGCTACAAGAGATATGTATATCACAAACTAAAATCTAGAAAACCATGAAACACAAGGTATTGCACGGATCCAAAATGTGTACTCTGATACCATGTAAGAGGGTGTGAAAACCTGAAGCGCGAGGATCATGAGGGATGATGTGAACATCTACGGATGTGTGAACAACGGCGTGACGAGACTCGAGAGGAGCGAGCATCAACCGAATGTGCATGTAAAGATCGAAAAATAGGCAGAACCCCATTAAGGAAAAAAACTCTCACTCTGTCTCATAGATATGAAGGGGTGTACATATAAAGGGTGTTGAGTGACCCCCAGTGCTGCAATCATAATAGCTTGAGTGGAGAGGGGGATTTATATTCCCAGAATAGGAAAGTAAATCCCATGATGCATATGACACATTGACGCGTAAGGGAATATCATAATGACCCCTAAATGACATGAAGACCTATGATCTCACCTAAGTGAGATGACTCACCTGATGATGTGGAAAATGACTCACACCAACGGATGGAGGGAAATGTTAGCTAATTAGCAAGAAAGACGTTAATTATATAACCAAGTGATGGAAAAGAGGATAAGAAGTGTAATATTAGTCTTAAAACTACATAGTCATATTTAGATGTTTATAGTTAGCATAGGGTTTATTTTACCCTAATATTAGAATGTTATGTAACTAACCATTATAGTACCTTTTGATCCATATCAACCTACCTTAATTAATCACTAGTGAAAAATGAAAGTATAGGGTGGTAGATCTCAGGGAATCATTAAAGGTTTGTATTCACCAAGTCATCAGTATGATACTCAAGAGGTTGAAGAATATAACCAATAGTTCATCGTAAAGTGAGGAGCCAAAGAATCTTATTCCAAGAAATCTCATTAAAAGAATTTTTGACTTATAAAAGATACATGAATTCAATGTCCTATTGTCGCTAATTATCAACACCACAGACTTCCCTACTTTTAGCCAAGAAGTTCAAACCATTCACATGAAAAGATGCATCTATTATTTTAACAAGTACTCATTTTGTTGATTTTGTCAAGTATAATAATTTTGATGAAACTTTAAATCTTATTAAATTTATTTTTGTTTCACTTTAAACACATCTACTAGTTATAACTTAATAGCTAATGATATTAATGTTTGAATGGTGTTTGTGGATGGCGGAACCTTTAGTGCAATGAATATATTTTAAAACTTTTGTGGTGAAATTTATAACCAAAATGAGGTTGTTTCCATACTCTTTATATTTTGTTACACTCTAATTACATATCCTAATGAAAAGGATGTAAGGGTTTGTAACATGTAGATTATTATGATCTAATTAAATTCCAACATCAATTATGCATGACCATAATAATGCATTCCAACTTGTACTAAACTAAGCAATTGATAAACAATAAGTAACTTTCTCAAAGTACAAGAGGGGAAATAAATTTATCTTGTTTAAGAAGATTCTATAATGATATGAGTATACCAAGAAAGTGGAATAGGAGAAACTAGAAGTCTATATTTTGTACAGAAGAATTTGGGATTGAAGAACTTGTATATTCATGACCATACATGATATATACATTCTAGGAAGAGATTTTATAGTCCAAGAAAAGGATTTTACAATCTTAGACCAACAGATAGTGGATCTCAGCAACTTTCTAATTGTTTCACTTGTCTGGAACTAATGTTCACTATGTGTCTCTCTTATTTGCATAACCTTGAGATGATCTATAATGATCTGTAACAAAGTAGAAACCCTAACAAATGTAGAACCCCTCATCATAATATTAACAAACAAAAGGATAAAAACATAGTTGTGTTCTTGAGGTGGACCACCCTTGGCAATCAAAATCTCATTTATTGAACCAATCCAGTGGTGCACTACATGTCCTCAATGTATAATCAAGCCTCATATAGCTCACCTAGGTGGTTATGCAAGTGTGCAAATTTAACCAACCCCTAGGGGTTCCCTTACATCTCTTGAAACCAAGATAGTAGGCTAACAACATAGTATAGAATCTACCCAATGTGGTATTAGTGATTTTTAGTGGCTCAACTATGTGAACTAACCCTTGTGGTGATTGAAACCCTTATACAATATTTGGAGTGACTTTGTCCTTACTTAGGGTATGTCTCTATGGTATTTACATGCTTGTAGGTGTGTAAAGCTAGATTCCTTGACTAATTGAGTGCTTCATATTTGTAGTGTGAACTATCTTAGATGATGTACAACTGATTTGAGAAGATTTATGAACCCTTTGAGTAATTTTGGAATTATGTTTGTAATAGGATATTGTAAGAATGCCAAGTGTGTTAGAATGTGATAATGACTTACTTTTATAGTCTTTTATAGGTGAGATATTACGATAAGGCAGACCTTAGGAAGATGAAATTTCCTAAAGAATGACTTAGGATCAAAAGTAGAGATGGTGGTTAAGAAGGGGTAGGTCATTATAGGTTGGCCAAGAACGGATCCCACATCATGATCCTTCTGTATGGTTTTGGACAAGAGGGAGAAACTCCTAGACCAAAAGTTACAAAATGAATATAATATGTTTTATGCCTCTTTGAATGAATAATATTCCCATATTTTTTAGCAAAGGGTAATGTAAAGATAATAAAATTGTAGAATGATTAGAGAGATGAAAAGATTAGATTCCAAACATAGAATTTGTCTTAACAAGGATAAAATA
This sequence comes from Taxus chinensis, assembly GCA_019776745.2. NCBI lineage: Eukaryota > Viridiplantae > Streptophyta > Pinopsida > Cupressales > Taxaceae > Taxus > Taxus chinensis. The sequence goes on from CM034155.1 coordinate 375,109,634, forward strand.
TCAAACTTGGCATTGCATAATGATAAGTTACCAGATTTTAGTGTTTATAATTGATTTAATAAAAATAGAATTTTATTAAACCCTAATTATAGATTAACTGGTGTAAACTATGATAAACATCTCTTAAGTCTAATATGATGCAAGTAAATAAGAAATTAAGTATGAGACCCTAAGCAAGAGATGTAGAAATAATGACTTAGCCAATTTTCGGTTGATCTAGGAATGCTCTAGACTGGGAAAACTATTGAACATGAATAATGTCATAAATGCTCAGGATAAATTCTAGACTACAAGAACAAGGTTAGACATGGGTGCCCATGATAGAATAGGGTCACCTGGGCACTGATGATCTCTCTTCGGCGATGGTGATTACACAAGAGCTCTAGATCTGATCTCTGATGTGTCCTACAAGTGTCACAAATATTCTTTATTGATCACCTATATGTCACTCTTTGAATGCCAAAGGTACCTATAATCTACAAAATGTAAGTTCACCTGCAAAAACCCACAAACCTCATCAAACCTAAAAAGAGAGATTCAATATGGGGAGTTAGACTAACCCTGGCAGTCACCTCAGGAGTGAACTTACAACTGAGTGCTACACTACATCTCAAACTCCATGTAGTTTTAGTGAGTATGTGTAGAAATGATGCCCTAGGATGCCCTTGTGTAAGTTGCATATTGATAGCGGGTTGTAGCAATGTAATAATATGTGTGGATGGAATAGAATAAATTTCCCCTTCCTATGCAGTGTATGCAAAAGTATGCAGCCCTTATCCCTTAAATGGATTCCAGATGAATGCCTTTGGAGTGCTTTAGTGCCTTTGGAATGCAAGCTTAGGTGATGATAGTAATGTTTAGTGTTTAGTCCTTTATTTTGAATACATGACTATGTATTTAAATGATTCCCTTGTTTGAATTTCATAATTAACAACTGGAAGGCCAACCCATAAGTGAAAAAGGTACTCAAATGATAAAAGAGACCCAAAAGAAGTGAGCAAGGTAGAAAGGGGTCAGGGGTGCCCAGAGGGGACAAGGGCACCTAGACGCTCTTGTCCTAGCTGGGTGCTAGTGTCTGCAGCCATAAATGATAAATAAGTAAAAAACTAATTGGGTTCTAGGGTGCGTAAAGAAAAATAGAAAATAAGAAATACAAAAAAGATGTCAAGGACAGTTGCCAATTACTAGTTTTCTTGATTAGGAATCATATGAATGCTAATATGTGTTTAGGGCATGTACTCATAAATTCACGCACTTACTATTAAATTAATATTGTCGGGTATGTTATTTTATATATGGATCATGTGTAATAAAATTATTCACTAATGACCCATCCTTGAGTCTTGTTATCAGTTTTTCAGGCGTCATTGTTATTTGTCTAGTTCAATCGTCATTTGTCTATGCAGTTTTAGGAATCTTTCAGGGTGTCTCAGGTGTCGTAATTAGCTCAGTTGTCATCTTCAGTTCTACTCTGGGGCACGTGGTGTTGTATTGGGGCACCCCAGTCTGTGATTTTAGGTGCCCATATCGTCATAATTTGTGGTCTTAATTTCTTTGTTCGAGTTCGATCTTAACGGTTACCCCATTTACTCCCCTAGGTCGTAGTCGACAGTTTTGGGTCATTAGTGTAAAAATTTGAACAAGAGATCCCTATATAAACATATCATACTCACTACATTCTTGACAAACATCTCACTATCAAGGGCAGCTATCTACTAACGAAGGGACTGCATTTGGGCATCTTCTACATCTGCATCACACATTGCATAGAGGAAAAGGGTTGTATTCTTTCCATTACATACACCATTTGCATTTTACATCTAGTTATTGCCCCTTATTAGCACATCATTGGCGCTAGGGCATCCTAAGAAAAAAATTGCACACATACGCACATATAACTACATTTGGTCCAAAATGTTGTGCAACACTCAGTCGTAAGTCCACTGGTTTGGTGGCTGAGGTATGTCCAACCTATTCATGTGCATTTTTATTTTTTTAGGAATTGATGCTTTGGATAGGGTTTTACAAGTAAATATTTATACATCATCTACAACAACACAGGTGACAATAGTGTGACACTTGTATAACGAGAGTGAAGGTATTTCAAAGGTCTTGTGACACTATCACACTGAGGCCCTAAGCTTTCCTACAATCTTCAATGTCCATATTATAGACCAGGGTGCCCTGGGGTGCCCTAGTATCATCCCATGCACCTAAGTATAGTCAAATAGTCAGCTTCTGCCCTTCTCGAGGCCATTCAGTCATAGGTTTCCTAGTCTACTACAGTCTGACATGTTGCGAGGTAATTCAACTTGAGGTTAGTAACATATTCCTCTCATTTCCCATTTTCCAATATATATTCAAATATTAAAGTAAAATATTTAGTTTCACTATTTCAATATAGCATTCAGTTTCTATTTATATTAACTCATAAAATAGTATAGAAAACTCCTATTTTTTCTAATCATTTTTTGTGAACCCCACATTTCAAATACTTTGTGTTGGATCCTTTCTTTTTCCTTTAGCATTTATTTCTTCTTTTTTCATCATGTCACATTTTAGTATTAATACCATTTATGATAAGGCTACCATAGTTGAGCTTACAAATTTATATAGCAAACCCCTAGATACACCACATGAAGCCACTCAACAAGCACTCCTTAGGGGACAAGCATTAGTACCTATAAACCCTATTGATTCTCATAAAGGCATATGCCTTGTCGATTACCCTGTTTCTTTCACTCGTTGCATGCCATGCCATCCAGTTGTATATGATCCTTCACGTTCTTCTTTTGATATGCCACCTGATTTTTTAGATCCTTCTATTATTGATTACTTATTAGGCATTGATTCACACTCTAGTATACCTCCTATAGCTACTCCTATGTCTCTTTCCACTTCTCATTGTGTTTCTTCCACCTCCCATTCTAGCTCATCCACACATTATTTTTACCTTGATGATCATGTTGATAGTGTTGTTCCAACTGACATTAACCGTGTTACTCCATATCTCATTCCTACAGAGTATCCTTCTTTATCCACTGCTAAGAGCGCTTCACCTCTTCCATCTTCCTCTTGTCCTGAGATTGCTTCTACCATAATGCATGAGCCTTCACCTTCTATGGTTTCTTCTCATTCTACTTCTACTTTATCTACACTTCCTTCTTCCGCTCCACCTATAGCCAATTCCTCCTTCAGAATTTCACCTACTTCTAATACTATTGGTGAACCTTCCCCTTTATCATCTCATGTAGGTCCTTTGACACACACTCCTCTCGTATCTCTTGCATCGGAGCCTCTTATCTCACCTCTTGATATGCCCATGATCACACACAATGGCAAGCGTCAACCCCTTAATAAATTTTTTCCATCTTCCTCTATCCCATCATAAGAAATTATATCTCTCATGTATTCCATAGGCCAATTTTAGTCTCAAGTTCATTCCCTCACCTTATAAATTAGGGCTTACTATGTGTCTATCGACAATAATTCCTTGCATGATAATCGAGTTCCCAAAAAAATCCATAACTCGGCCTTTCCTAAGGATTTCATCATGCCCACATTCACATGATTTGATGGTACAGGTGACCATCATGCTCATTTTACACATTACCACACTCTTATGGCCTCTTATTCCAATAATAGACTCTTGCTTAAGGCCTTCTGGTTTAGTCTAGTTGACGATGCACTTCAATGGTACACCCATCTTCCTATTGGTTATATTAGCACTTTCTATGACATGGAGGATGCTTACCTTCATAGGTTCATTGTCAATAATGGTCCTAGGGCCACCTATGATCACATTCCTACTTTGCATCAAGGCTCTTTTGAATCTATTCACGATTACATCTTACACTTGAACGTGTGTATACATCAACTTATCTTTTGCCCTAGTGACCTAGAAAAGTAGTTCATCTTCTTTCGTGGCCTTATTCCTCCTCTAAAACAATGCTTACAGTATGGTACTTGTGAGTCTTTTATACTTTTGTGTTACAAGGTTATTGACTTAGAATGGAACCTTCTTTCTTCTCCTCTAGCATAGCCTTCTTACATTTCTCTAACTCCTATATACACTGCTATTCCACATACACCTTCAGTTGTCCATCCTTGGAAACCCCCAACCTTGGCTAAAATATAAACAAAATGTACCCCTCCTATTCCACCTCCTAGCAACAACCAAAAGCAACATGTATCTCAACCCAAAGTGCAAAGGAAACAACCTCATTCCCCTCCTCCACCTCCTACACATGCCTCTCTAGGTCCGCGACAAGTTACTAATACTACTACCTCACCTCGGTACCGTGAGCCTTTTTTTTTCACCTAATGCTCAACCTCATGATGTGTTACGTATATTACTTGATGAGCAATTAATTTTGCTTCCTTCCAACCAACACCACCCTCCACACCATTTAAAACACCAACATCATCAGTATTACTATAATTACCATCGTATTAGTGGCCATCGTAATAATGATTGTCTAGCTTTACGTGAGAGGTTACAACAATTAGAGGACACTGGTGTTATATCTTTTGTATCTCATGAGCAATCAATATCTCCTTCACCACGACAACATAGGCATACACCCCCTAAGTCTTCTCTATCTGGTACTCACTTTGTTTGTCATTCACCACCATCGCATGCACACTATCCACCACCTCCATTACTTTCACCTCCATATTCATTGCATCCACCTCATTCGCACTATCCATCTCATGCATTTCCACCGGTATCTACATATCCCATGGTCACTCCATATGACATGCACTTCGGTTCATACACTCATGCTCCATCCATTCCATACGCTTCCACCTCCACCCATCATCTTGGTCGTTGGTAGGTGATCATTATCACCTTACCCCCTGATGACGCACTTGTGTTCTTACGGTTCTTACACGACTTTTGAGGGTTTAGTTTTAAGAACCTTTCATCATGTGCTTCGTCATTCATCTAGCGCACCTAAATCATTTTCTGATGATGCACTATTACTTACTTGACTCATCCTTTACTGTTGAGGGGTATTACTACATGAGCCCATTCATCCATACATTGGGGGGCATCATTAATCCCTCCTCCTATTCCCATCACCTTGCACTATTTATATTACGCTACATTTTCACATATTCATCTATTTTCACATTTATTCTATTTATCATCATTACACTATCTACGTGCTACACATTTTACTCATCTCATATTTCATCTATTACCCTAGTTATCTACTACATCATTCACCATACATATTTTATCTACCATTACTAACATCATCATTCATCACATACAATCCACATATAAATGCCTAATACAAAACCATAAAACCATACGTTGTCCATTATATCACAAAGACAACACATATCAACATCGATCTCATATATATATATATATCAAAATTGGATGGTCATACATATATTGTCCATATAATCATCATCCCAAAAATATGTTTCATCACTGGGGGCCAAGGAACCCCTACATCATATACAATCGTCACTATCAAACCTCATCATCATTATCTCTCTTATGTACTGTGATAGCCCTAGAACTCGATCCTTCACCACCAACATGACGTCGCATTTCGTGGCCCCAAAACTTCTCCCTCTGTCTGCGTAACATGGAAATCTTCATGTTTTTCTCTAAGAACTGATGTTGTAAATCTACATATCTCCAAAACACGTCTTAGGCCAAGGGACCACCACCTATATCCTCACGGGCATGTCGAGTCTCCTCACGTGCCTCATCCCTCTCACTAATCAACATTATACATGTCATTGTTCTTATGGCTACTGGCTCAAATAAATGGGCATGCTCGCCTGCAATTTTTTCCACACAATTTAGTATCCCTCCGCATAGTACGTCGCTAGGCACATTCCGCGTCAATGTGCGGATCGATGTGTCTACTATTAACGACCAATAGACATCCCTTGCATACACAACATATAACCCCTTGTTAGTCAAATTTGTACAACACAACATGGAAAATTCATTAACTATAATATAGGCATAAACAAATACTTACAATCTGCCATAGTCGTTGACACAGGGTCAGGGACACCTCCTTCACCCACTCCTCCTGTTGGCAACTCCATGCACCCGTAAATACTAGATATAGTAGTACCCACCAATGCACTACCCACCATGCTCGATATTCCTATGTGCAATCTGCGTTATCACCATCTACCACTACTATCGTTGGGTCTACTACATCTGGCTCTGATGGTATCAACTGCTCTATCGTGGGCATGGGACTAGCACCCACCCTCCAAGGGGCCCTAACTGCTCATAACCATATGTATGGCTCTGGGGGTACAACTTGAGCCATACCAAACTGTCGTGATACCCTCTCTACCTGAAACAACTCTGCAATTCTTGGAAATCGGTCCTCCATCCACATAGTCCTCTGAATACATTGCAACTATGTAGCATCCTCAGGCCATCCCCCATAATCACGATAGGGCCTCCATATCATAGACTCCAGCCCCATCCTATCTATCAACACTCTAAAACTATCTATGTCCATCTTCCTGCCGCAAATATCCACCAAACGTCACACAAATATGTATGGCCAAGCTTACTCTCCTCGTGGCCCTGACATTGGTCTCAGTATGATTATATGTGCATATGCCCACACATGTAGCAGTGTGGTGGCACCTATACCCATACCATGGTTATCCTATGTGAATCGATATAGTTCCATATACATATGGGCCAATACAAACCATGCCCAAGTGTATCTTGTCCCATCCTCCTCTATACACTGACATATGTTGTGCATCTTATACAAGATACTGACACCCCCTCCCTCAACTGCTACACACGATGTTATCACCACTGTGATGAACTTATGCAGTCGAGGAACCCTTGACTATAATATCACATCCAAACTAATATGGGCCTCAGCAAGTACCTGTGCCCCTGTAAAATATCATCTAGTCAAGCGCATCTAGTGCTCCATATCCACTACCACCATCTCTCATACTCTCTCTCCAACCACTAGAAATTTCACTATGTGATACACATCCTCCAGTGTCACTGTCATCTCCCCCATCGGCAACCAAAATTTACACGTATCTAGACACCATATCTCGCACAATGGAATCAACATAGACATATTATGGGGCACATCCCCCATACGTGTTATATGCCACAGGCCAGTATGGTCCAACAAATCCCACTCCTCATCTGAAAATCCCAATCCCAACAATTTACTCAAGTGCCGACCACCACGGAACTCCCTCGAGTGGATATCCCTCTGCACAACACTAAATGATGACAAACACGGCATTAGAACACCTTACACAGTCAACAACAACCTTTCAATATACTACAAACATCTTCTCTAGCATTATTCATGAAAACAAAAATGTATGGACTAGTGTGCCTAGATACAGGACTGGGGCACCCTAGAGTAAGACACTAGTGCTTGGTTTTGGGCACTCTGGTCCCAAGGGTCACTAGTGCCCTCACCGCTCTTGTCTGGGTCCCAAATGCTGAGAAACTCAAAAACCCCAAATTTTCAAAAATTCACTTAAATTACCTAGTACACCCTACATTTTTGCCAAAAATAATGCACTTACCAACTTTGTCGTAGTATGTGACGCTATAGTAGTCGTCACTCGCTCAAACCGGCTAGGACGTAATGGTCTCGCTTGAGGCATCTCTACTCACTCTAAACACACTCTCAGACTTGCGCAAAAGACAAATGAAGTGATAAGTTACCTTTTCACTTTACTATTTATAAGCACATTTCAAATGTCACCTTTACTATGGTCCATATTTCACACTTATTACCACAACTAATACACGTTATATTGTTTCAGTTACATCTTGATCATTTTTACTCCGATCTACACCCTGTTTGCGGCATTATTTTTTAGAATTCTACCTATCACCATATAGTACATTCTTAACACACATTATATATCTTCATCACATTTTTCTATTCACCCCATCTGTGTTTTAACCTCTTTTCATTACTTTCAGCTTAGAGTATGTTCTTCGCATCACTCCCTCTTTTGCCAAAAGGGGGGGCATATTACTAGGGGTCCCCTTATAATCCCCCTTATGTTACCATGTGTTCCAATATCATGAATCCAACACCTTATAATTTATACCATGAAATTTCACCATCAACCTCCCCTAATGACCTAATTTGGGGGCAACAATCATTGAACACTTTGCAAACACGATCACACATTATAACCTATTAATTCCCCATAATGACCTAACTTGGGGGCAACACGCGACTAAAAATCCTTTTATGTGACATCTCATCAAAATTCTATTAAATTTCCCCTAATGACCTAACCTAGGGGAAATTAGTGAAAAACCTCTCCATGAGTAACCAACCAAAACACTCAATCAACTAATCAAAATAAACGCGTTCAAATCAAATCATTCAAATCTATAAGCAATCTCCCATATGACCTGACTTAGGAGTTACATTTACCACTTCTTTCCCAGATGGCATAACTTGGGATTTTATTCTATATTCCACGTTCGCTTCTAGGTGACCTAACTTGGAAGCCATCTCAGTCATTCTACGTTTGCTTCCATATGACTCAACTTGGAAGTTGTCTCCTTCATTTTGCGTTCGCTTCTTAATGACCTAGCTTAGAAGCTATCTATTTCTATCGCATCCTCTTTCAAATGACCCAACTTGGAAGCCATCTCATCCTCTATCGTGTGCACTTCTAGATGACCTAATTAAGAAGCCTTATATTGTGGTGACACCCATGGAGTGGGGGAAAGAGTGCCTTCCCTTTATCACTCCTATATGGGTCAACCATTTAATCAAAATCATTTGGATCTAAAAATATCAACATTTTGATCTGAGTCCGTCTGCAGCAGCTTGGAGAATAAAACACTTTTCTCCCTACACTCTTCCTATGGCGGCACGATGCCCAAATCCTTCAATCATTCCATTCATATACAAGCATTTGGGTTAGGAATTGATCACTCCCTACCCACCTATTCAACCGCGTTCAAAATCATCCTATACCCTAATCATCATTTTCATTTTTCACATTTCATCACGACATTTTACACTTTTTGATACATTCCATGGATCAACTCGTTGATCCATGGTTTGTCACACTTTTATAATTCTATCGTCATGCTTTTACTACATATCTGTGCATTCTTCTACGGCTTGGGATTCTTAGACTTTTCATTCAGGTACGCATCTCTATCTACTTTATGTTACTGAGCTTTCCACTCACCAACATAAAGTGGGGGAAAATATAGTCACAAAATCACACACTAACTATTACATTAATACCACCAGGTATGTTATTTTATATATGGATCTTGTGTAATAAAACTATTCACTTATGAACCATCCCTAAGTCTTGTTGTCGGTTTTTCAGGCGTCATTGTTATTTTTCCATTTCAGTCATCATTTTTCTCTGTAATTTGGGGCATCTTTCAAGGTATCTCAGGTGTCATAACTAGCTCAGTTGTCATATTTAGGTCTACTTTGGGGCGCCTACGGTTGCACTAAGGCGCCCCAGTTTGTGATTTTATGCACCCGTGTCATCATAATTTGTGGTCTTAATTTCTTTGTTCAAGGTCAGTCTTAATGGTTACCGCGTGTATTCCCTTAGGTCGTAGTCGGTAGTTTAGGCTCATTAGTGTCAAAATTTGAACAAGAGATCCCTATATAAACATAGTATACTCACTACATTATGGGCGGGCATCTCACTATCAAGGGTAACTATCTACTAAGGCAAGGGACTGCATTTTGGCATCTTCTACATCTGCATCAGACACTGCATAGGGGAAAAGGGTTGTATTCTTTCCATTCCATCCACCATTTGCATTTTACATCTAGTTATTGCCCCTTATTATCGTGTTATTGACGTTAGGGCATCCTAGGCACAAATTTGCACATACACGCACATAGAACTACATTGGGTCTGAAATGTAGTGCAGCACTCAATCATAAGTCCACTAGTTTGGCAGTTGATGATGGGTGTCATTATTCCCTTCATTTAATCAACTTTCTGTTGATGTCATATTCAAACCAGGGGTGTGTCTAAAGCTATATGCAACAAGAAGAATCTTAGTGATATAGTAATTGATTGTAGGTATTTTGTATTTTCTGGAGGATCTTTTCAATGTCTTAAGGACTTCTTGGTTAAAAACCATATTGGAATCAAACTATGAAAACCTATTGGAAGTAAACACACTTTACATAAATGAATTGCTAGAAATAAACACACTTTGCCTTGGAAGTAAACACACTTTGCAAAAATGAATTGCTAGAAATAAACACACTTTTCCTTGGAAGTAAACACACTTTGCAGAAAGGAATTGCTGGAAATAAACACACTATTGAAAGTGCTGGAAAATGATGGAAAGAAAATAAGAATCTAATCTAGACACCTACAGGAACGAGCATACAACAGATTTTAACTTGAAGAATTAAAAACGATGCAAAATTAACAGATCTAAACTATTTTCTCTAAAAATATAAATACCAATAACGAAGATCCTGGTTCTTGGGGGAGTGGGCCCTTGCTCCTCCTTGAATCAAGATTTGAAAATTTAAAATTCTCTCAAAACAGAAATGGCTATTTTATTGATAAAACGTTCTGCATTACAAAATGTGTTGGATAATTGTATATCAATCTATATCTATATCTTGTTCTATATATATTCCCTCTCTCTATATCTGTAGGTCTATATATATATATATATATATATATATATATATATATATATATATATATATATATATATATATATACTTCCTCTAGAGATACATTTACATTCATAGATGCCCCCACGATTCAGATGGAATCGAATCGTTCCCATGATAGATGTTGAATCTAAATGTGACTAGACGTACAGCTGTAAGATAACTATCCCTGGATCTGCTATCAGAAATATTCTAATCCATTCCTAATTGAAAGGGTCATTGATATTAAATCACCAGATGTTGTTGGAATAGACAAACTCCCATTGGTTCTGGAACTTCAGGGAAGTTCCAAAACTATAGAAAATCATTCAAGATCAAAACCATGAGAGTTTTGGGGCTATACACAGGAATTCTGGGTCTAAGTCCGAAAATTCTGGAACTAAATACTAGAGTTCTGGAACTAGGTGATAAATCTTGTGACTATGTAATGGAGTTCTGGAACTAGCTTGGAATTTCTAGAACTAAGCTGTATTGAAACAAATACTTTCAAAAACATGCTGACTACTTCATACTTCGTTCTTCCACCTGATTGCGACCTGCTTTATTACAAAACTGAATTTCCAAAACACTTTGTTAGGAATTACAGAGCTTTTAAACGTTAGAATCATAATCAACAAAAGATGGAAAATTACATCCTAACTTATATCAGATCAAACAAAAGTCACAAAATGCAGTCAAATTTAATAAAAAGGAGAATAAGATTAGATCATTTATTGTACATTTAACGGGCATATTTTGGCCTCATCATTTCCCCCATACTTACTTGTTTGTAAGTCCCTTTACAAAATTTACTCTTCAAATTTGGGGTTATATATTTTGCATTCCATTTGATTGCTTAGGTCAAATGGCTGGAACTGAATATCCCAATGCTTTAATTCAGAGGTACTATACCCTGCTCCTGCTTCTACTTTCCTCTGTCATTCCTCAAATTGAGTAGGATCTTGAGGTTCTCTATTTTTCCAAGGAGATATGGGGGTGAGAAGTAGAGGGGGCCTTGTTCGCATTCCTATCCATATGCGCCTGTGGGCTTCATTGATCTGCGGAATTATTGTGCATAAAGATTTTACTCTTTCTAGACTCCAGATCAAATTTGTAGGGGATATTACTTCCCTTCTTCTCAAAAAACTGTGAGAAGCTCCCACCTTTTAAATCATCCCTCATAAGTGTCTTCAAACTTTTCCTCCTCATAGGAGCTGAAGGCATCAATACTTTTTTGTAAGCTGGAAAAATAATGTGTCTTGAATCATTCATCAAAGGCATGGGTTGTAAAATGTATGAAGAAAGTAGTTGGTTTACCATAGTGAGCTCTCATGCAGAGACCATTCGATCTAGCTTTCAATGGAAACTTAGAATCCCTTTCCTTCCATGCAATATGATTTTGAAGAATAGAGACAAATGCATTAAGCTGAATTTCTCCTACATAAAAATTGATCATAAATCATGTGTTCTTTTCTAGCATCAAATTACAAAGATAGAATTCACATAGAAGGTTTTTGTGCTTTGTACTGGCTGAAGAATAGTCTGCCGTGAAATCAGCTTCATCTTTTATTTCATGTGGAAGGCCACATGCTATCCTTGACAACTGCCAGCAAATGAATTGTTCCTCCAAAAATACACTATATGCAGGAGAAGGTCTCCTGCATGCAAGCAATTTCTCACTCATCATGCAAATCATTTGTATTTTCACAAGATGTTTAAATTTGTCTTTTTCTTCTTTGTTAAAATTTTCTTCCCATTCTTTTCTTGCTTTCTTCTCTTCTTCTTTCTTGTTTTTCAAGTCCTCATTGGATGTCTTGGCTTCACTAAGTTCTCTGCAAGTATCATCCCATAGTTGTTTAAGTGGCCAATAAGTTAATTCAGTTTGTGCAGAGACTGTTGACAGAGTAGTTTGTTTTTTGTAATTTTGACATTCTTCCTCTTTCTCCATTATTTGTTGTTTAACTTTTGTCAATTCCTCGGTCTTGTCAATGAGCTGAGTTGTTGATTCCCCAATGAACATTTCTCTCTGTTCCAATTTAAGTTTGATAAAATTCAACTCCTCATCCTTTTCTCTAATAATGAGTTCTGCTCTGGAAAAAAATAGAGCCTGTTTAACTTGTTGTTTCTCTTCTTTCTCTGAAATTTATTGGGGAGTTGAGCATTCTTCTTCTACCAAAGGAAATTTCCCTTTTCGTCTCCAAGATGCCAACTCTTCTTCTTCATGTGATAATGTTGCTGGTTCACCCAATTCTTGAAAAACGTGTTCCTCAAATCTCTCATCTCTTTTTTCCATCTAAGCTTGGCTTAGTACAGGAGGAGTCATGGTCATGCTGCCCAAAATATCAGCAGCCTCTTTTTCCATCTTTTTTGTTCTCTCATTTCCTCTGGGATTTCTCTAGACCTCTTATGAATTCTTCTTCTTTGAGGAGCTTCAAAATGTACAAAAATGGGTCTCCTCCTAGAGCTTCTTCTGATTTTCACCTCTTGCTCTTGCCTAGGTGAACTATCACTGTCAAAGATATATATTATCTCTCTTGTAGCTACTGCAGAGGAAGGAATTTCTTTAGGAGGCACAGTAAGTTATGCTATTTTAGTCTTTCTTCCAAATCTTCTTCTTTTTGTTATTTCCTCTCCACCTAGTTCTTTCATTTCCTCTGCAGTGGCATCAATTTCCAAATTAGTTATAGGAGTAGAAGGAGTTGCTATTACTCTCCTGAGAATATCAAGGTTCTGCTTAAACTTGCTAAAAAAAATCTCCCACATTTCTTCTCCTTTTTCTTCAAAAGAGAATGGTGCTGGCACACTAAATGCACTAACCCATGATGTCTGATTTCTCCCACACCCCAGGAATACCTCTGGGCCATTGTATGGATGGAGTAAAAAAGAAACCCTGGAAGGTTTACTATATATTCTAGTTTTGTAGCTTCATATCGAAGGTATATGAGTATCTTCATAACTTCTCTTCCTACCGACCTGAACTGACCATCACAGGTTAAATACTTGACTATCCAAAATGCCACTCTGTCAAAGGGTTTGGGCAAGTTGGCCCTTTTGACCCATTTTATGATTTTCTTTGTGTTGTAAATATATTGGGGTTTAGCTTCCCCCTTTTTCAGTAGGGTTTCAACTAGTTCTTTTAATGTCCCTCTGACAGGGTTTGGGACATGCACAATTGGCACTCCAGATATATTGCTTATTGTATTCACAAAAATAGGAATGAAAAAATTTCTAACCTTTGTCCTGGATTGCTCTAAATTTATAACGAATTCTCTCACCAATTCGTCGTTATACTTGGGGAACTTCCTCAGAAATTCCAGCCATCCTGCCTGTTGAAAGATAGCTGTCACTTCTTCATCTACAATGACCTGGGTATCATCCTACAGTTCCAAATTCTTTTTAATCCCTATGATATAGAGGTGATTAAAATTTGTTCTCCTTTAATCTTGTGCTCGTTGGCTGAAGAACTCTTCGCTTAGCTGTGGAACTGATGAATTTAGTTGTGGAACTATTGTACTTAGCTACAGAACTTCTGTGTTGTAGTTGTGGAATGTAAACCTAATTTTCTACTTCTTTCTTGAAGTTTCTCTACAGCTAGTTTTCACTTTGTTGATTCCACACTAATGATAACTCATTATAACTATGCCACCAATTTATTCCATCAATATCTTTCTCATGATGTACAATAGATGACTCATCATACCAATCTTTTAAATCTAATCTAATCACACATGCGAACTTGTAATCTAACCTTTAATAAGTTAAAGACATAATTAATGTCCTTGATGATGTAATCCCTCCGTCATGATGACTCATCATCCCTAAAAAGTGAAACAAAAGAAAAACGGTTAAAAAAAAGTTGGAATTCCAAAGAAGTTTCTTTATTTTGAATTAGCCATTTGAGAAGATCAACCACCATTGTTGGTTTTCAATTGATCTCTGAGAGGAAAAAAATTGGGGGAAGAGAACGCCATTTACTGGTTTTCACTCTCTTCCCTTATTTTTTTTGGGAAGAGAACGCCATTTGTTGGTTTTCATTCTATTCCCTTTATTCTGGATCTATCCATCAAATTATTTGATCATTTTGGAAGAACTGGGTTCTTCCATATGATCAAATTCTTTGTCTGCTTCAATCTGCCTCAAGAATTCATCCTTAGTAGGAGGCTTCCTATAAAGTTTTAGCCTATGTCCATTGACCAGGAGTGTTCTTCTACTGTCATCAATGGGAAGTAACTGAATAGAACCATTGTCAAATATTTTCTCAATCTGATAGGGTCCTAACCATTTGGTTATCAATTTTCCTTTGAATTGTTGGTACTTAGAATCAAACAGCAATGCCCAGTCTCCTACTTTGAATTACCTTTTCTTGATATGTGTATCATGTCATTGCTTCCTTTGATCTTGGATTATCTTTGTCTGCTGAAGTGCTTCCATCCTCAATTCATCCAACTCATTGAATTGAAGGATTCTCTCCTTTTGAGCTAAATCCATCTCAATACCCACCTTAACTATTGTCCTCAATGTTTGTAGTTCAAACTCAATAGGAAACAAGGGCTTTTCCCCATAGACTAACTCATATGGTGAAAAACCTGTTATAGTTTTCCAAGTTGTATTATAAGCCCAGAAAGATTCAGGTAGTCTCTTTACCCAATACTTTCTACCTACTTCAACTATTTTGGTAAGGATGTTTTCCAATTCTCTATTTGTTACTTCAGCTTGTCCATTTGATTGTGGGTGATAGGGAGATGAATTCCTATGATTGATTTGATAATACATTGTGAAGGTCTGGATCATATTAGACATAAATTGTGGTCCCTTTTCTGAAACTATGCTCCTTGGTGCTCCAAACTTTACCATAATTCTGTGCCAAAGGAAATAGCAACTGCTTCTTCAGTGGCATTTGTTAAAGCCTGCACTTTTGCCCACTTTGTCACATAATAAGTACACACAAGAATATATTCCTTACCTTGTGAAGGACTAAAGGGACCAACAAAATCCAACCCCCATCTCTCAAATGGTTCAATCACTACTTGAGGTTGCAAAGGCATTTCATTGGTAAAGGTTGGTTGTCCCATCCTTTGACAAGGATCACACCGCTTGATATATCTCTTCACATCTTTGTACAGAGATGGCCAATAATAACCAGTGCCAAGTATCTTATGAGATGTTCTTTTCACTGAATAGTGTCCTCCACTTGCTTCATCATGACATGCTCAGAGGATGTCATAGATTTCATCTTCTCTTACACATCTGCGTAAAACCAAATCAGGACCACATTTAAATAGCATTCCATTTAACCACTTGAATTATGCACTAGTTTTGATTAACTTCTTTATTTGTTTCTTAGTGAAAGAAGGAGGAAACTTCCCTATTGTAGGATAATTTGCCATATCAGCAAACCATGGTGTATCAGCTGAAATAACAAACAATTTTTCATCTGGAAATTTGTCCTTGACTGGATCTTGCTCCCATGTAGTGGTTAGTCTTGACAAGAAATCAGCTACCACATTAGATTTACTTGGATTGTCCACAATGGTAATATCAAATTCTTGTAAAATAAATAACCATATAATTATTATACGTCCGACCACTGGTTTGTTCATCAAATATTTAATTGTTGAGTGATATGTATGTACAAATATTTTGTACCCTGTAATGCAATGTCTAAACTTATTAATTGCATAGATCACAGCAAGAAATTCTTTTTCAGTGGTGGTGTAATTTCTTTCAGTGGGAGTAAGATTTTTGCTAAGGTAATAGATAGCATACATTTTCCCTTCTTCATCTTTCTGTCCCAAAATTGCTCCAATGGAGTTGTTTGAGGCAAGTATTTGGCTATGAAAAGGATTTTCCTAATTAGGTCATCTCGATATTGGGGCAGTGATTAATCTTTCTTTGATTTCTTCAAAAGCATGTTCACACTTTTCATCCCAAAGAAATTTACATTCCTTGGTAAGCAAATTGAACATGGGGGCAGCAATATTACTAAAATCCTTGATAAAGCGCCTGTAGTATCCAACATGTCCTAAAAATGACTTGATATCAGTGGGGGTCTGAGGAATAGGTAAGTCTAAAATAATTCTGATTTTGTTTTGATCAACCTAAATTCCTTGTTTTGAAATGTGGTGTCCTAATACAATCCTCACATCAACCAACATTAAACATTTTTCATGACTAAGAGATAGATTGTGTTGCTCACATCTCGTTAATACTCTGTCTAAATTCCTCAAAGCATCATCAAATGTGTCTCCATGCATAGTGAAGTCATCCATATATACCTCTACACAGTCATTTGTTAGATCTGCAAAAATTGCTAACACAACTCTTTGGAAGGTTGCTGGAGCATTGCATAATCCAAATGGTAATACCCTATAGGCAAAGGTACCCCATGGACATGTAAATGTAGTTTTATCTTGATTCTCAATAACAACTCTGATTTGATTGTATCATCTAAAGCCATACAGGAAGGAAAAGCATTGTTTACCTGAAAGGTTGTCTAAGACTTGATCTATGAATGGTAAGGGAAAATAATCTCTCAGTGTGCCTTTGTTCAATTCCCTATAGTCAACACAAATTCTCCATTTTCCATTATTTTTAGGGACAATTAAAAGAGGAGACACCCACTGGCTATCTAAGATATGGTAGATAAAACCTACTTGTAATAGTTTTTCAATTTCTTGTTTGACTATGTTGGTACCCAAATTTGTTCTCCTTTTCAGTCTAAGTGGCATCAGAGATATGGCATGAAGCTTGAAGAAAAATAGATCATGATGTATGTCATTTTGTAGCCATGGATGTGATCTAATTGGCACTCAGATTTGTAGAGAGATGGATAGCACTCAAATAGGACTTGATCTTGTCCAACTGTTTTAGGTTGTGCCTTTCAACCAAGGTAAGAGAACCTATATTGCAGCCTCTATTTTGTGAAGGAGGTGAAGATATCCTTGTAATGTGCAGGTTGTATGGGATGGCCTTGAGAAAACATGATCAATTTCCCATTATTCAAACTCAATAGAGTTGTCACTACTAAATGATGGAAATGCTTTCAAGACAAGGCTGAGGCTGCTAAAGACATGGTATGATCCTGATTTGCTTTGTGCATTTTTGTAAATGGATTGTATTCTTTTGTTGACACACAATGCAATGCAGGGGTAGTATGGGGTAGGATTAGTTATTCTGAATGAATTTTTGGTGGGAGATTTTAGACAAGACTAACCAGAATTTGCCAAATTCTTTGAGGACCTTTGCAAGAAATTTGTAAGACCTAAATAATAGAATATTTCAAAGGGGTTAAGGTACTCCTTCAACCAGGATATGTGCACCAAATGGAGGCCCAGATCTGCACTCTTCCACACAATATTTGACAACCTACCACAAAATCTTGAAGCAGATGAACCAACAAAGTATCCAAAAATCTCTATTTTATCATGACCTAAGGTGCACCCAAAGGTTTACAAACAATCTCAGAATTCAAGGAAGGTAAAGTGATTTTAAATCTATTTATCTCTTTATCAGATGAAATCTCTTCTAAATGTGAGACTGCAGATGCCACTAAACTATCAACAAGAAATGAGACCATGTATGATCAAGAGAGATTTTAAACACAAGACTGCAACAGGAGCAAGAAACACAAATTGAAAACATTCTGAAACATAAGTGCATGCAAATTTTGCCAAGAGACAACACAAAATAATCTAGAATGACCAAATTTATCAGCAGGGGAATGTTATAAGAACAATCTCAGAGCTTTTTGATGGCTTTACAACTGAAACCAACTCAACATGATACAAATCTGATGCAAAAGGAATTAGAAATGGTTCTCAGGTGGTTTCTCAGAGAATGGGCTTCTTCCCATATTTTCCCATGAATTTCTAAGTTTCTCTGACCTTTTGCATGTCTCAAAACATGCATTATATAACTTTCAATTACATTTGATCCTTCTTTCCCAAGAAAAGAATATGCCCAGCATCAAGTTTGTTACAAAATTCCAACATGATTCACAGATAGGGACATTTAACAAATTTGCAACAAAAGTTGCCAGGTGTTTCAAAAAAAATGGTGAATCATTACAAATCCTTCATCATTATCCATTGTGGAGGCATGTTTTTCATTCTCCAAGCATGCAGACCCTTTCATTTCATTATTTCATCCTTATCATTCCAAAATTTGATTCTGCAACTTTTAATTTGATATTTCACGTTTTACACAGGCCTGAGTAAAAATTATTTCAAAAACACCTCAAATCTACAAATTAATCCCTAAAACCACTTGCATTGATCCTTGCAGGCACAAATGACATGAATTTGCCAAAAATTCGATGAAAATCGATGCAAAATTTGCATTTCCACACTTCCTGGAGAAAAAATGGTGGCAAAATTGAAGAATGTACAGTTACCATCAATTTTCTCTTTTTCCTTCAATCTGGGCCCTCCACATGTCAAAATACGATTGGGAATGAATTTGGGCTCACTTTTTGACTTTTTAACATTTTTGGAAAAATGGAAAAAATTGACTTTTTTCTCCGCCCCTCCGCCCTTGAAATTTGGTGATGACACGTGGCATATGGTGGGTCCCATTGAAATCATGGCTTCATTCTACACATTTCCACCTTTTTTAAATTTTGGAATTTTTTTACTTTTTACCCCGCGGGTCCGCGCCTCCGTCTCTATCCCTAACACGTGTCCACTTCTCCATCGCTGAGGAAATGCGGGTTCATTTCTCATTTTAACACCTTTTTTTGCCAAGGAAAAATTTCCACTTTTCTTCCACGGGCCCGCACCTCCCTTCTTCCCTGCCACGTGTCTCTATTTGACTCCATTGGAGCCACACCTCAAATTTTCATTCTAAGTCTTTTTTACAAAAGGGAAAAATTCCCTTTTTTACCTCCATGACCCGCTTTGCCCGCCATGTGTCTCCGTTCATTCTGTCTCTAAGTCTTTTTGACCAAAAGGGAAAAATCCCCCCCGCTTCTAAACATGTCCACCCCTTCTACCCGCGGGCCTAATTTGCACTCATCCTTTTGCTCCATCCCTTCCTCCGCGTCCCACACTTGCCGCGTTGCCACATGTCCACCCCCTGCTCCATTGCGGACCACACCTTTTTTCCCTTTTCCAAAAAGGAAAAAATTTCCTAAGTTCCGCCACCCGCCTTCCATCTCCACCTTCGCATAAGAACATGACACGTGTCCTCCTACGGAATTGCGGGGGTAATTTTCAAATTTTTCCCAAAGCCAAAAAATGCTAAGTTTTTCAAACAAACCCATCTGAATCTTGTCCAACACAAATGGCCACGTATGAGGGATGTCATTTGAGCTTAATTTTGATGGGCAAATGACACCCGTATGACCGTAAAAAACATAGATTTTAACAGAGATGCCCGAATTCGATTTTTTCTTCGTGGGTGAAGGATTTTTTGGTCAAAAAACAAAGGGAAATTGATTTTATGCAAGTTTCGACCATGGGATTAGATATTTTAGGGAAAATAAGTACAAAATGAGTAACCAAAAACTTTAAAGGCCGGGAAAGATGGAAAAAATGACAAAGGCCCGTGGATTTGGAAATTTAGGGCACAAAACAAAGCATGCATGTATTTTTCTTTCAAGTTGGGGCAAAATAATAAGTTTCTGAGCCATTTTAAGCATTCAATCTAGATGGGGAAAGTTTGCAGACCACCAAATTCAAAGAAAAACATTTTTGAGCATGTAGAACAAAGGGGAAAGATGGGAAAATAATAGAGGATCAAAATGGACACCAACATCGGCTTCTGCTTGGGGATGGGCACTCCCAGTGAGTGCCACAAGAACAATAAGTAGACCAAGTGCCAAAATAATCCATTGGGTAAAGGAGTCATGAGCCAAAACCATCCAAAAACTAGCTGAGAACCTGACAAAAAAGGCTGCCACACACCAAGGAAAACCAAGAACCACCAAAACACCAAAAACAAAGCAAAAGCCAAACACTATACACTATACAAGTTGGTAAGCAAACCTTGATTCAAAGAAAACAAATCAAGGGGAAACCCCAAATGTCCTCCATGCTGGATATGACCATGCCAAGAGGTTCTGATATGTTTTTAGCAACTGGAAATATACCTCTTCTTCTTCTTTGTTTAATTTGTAAACCATCCAGTTTCTTTGAAGCTCCTCCATTGTGCTCAGGTCAAACCTTTTAACATTTTTCAAGGCTGAATCAAGGACCAAATCTCCAAAAAAAATAGCATACTTAGGAGATATGTTTTCAACAACTTCATACTCCCTAAAATCCACAAAACTCACAAAGTGATCAGTACTAGCATCTACCTGCAAAACTTCATAAGATGCATTGCTTGGGTCTTCAATAAGGTACATCATCTTCTTCTCTCCACATAACTTCACTAAGTTTCCTTCAATGGGGATAGTGGCATAAGACATGTCCATTTGGACACTCCCACCAACACTTGCAGCCCATTTCCTTGATAATAACATACCCCATTTGGTAGGGCAGTCAACAATCACAACATCCAATTTTAAATTCATCCCAGGATAAGATGCAAGTTGCACCACCAGATCTTTGACACACGCAACAACTGGAACTTCCCTGGAATCCATGGTAGTACACTTTCCATATGGTGTTGTCACTTTGATTCCCAATTCATTCATGACCTCCAAAGGCATGACATTACATGATGCCCCGGAGTCAAACATACAGTTATGTAACAGCTTGTCTTTGATAACCAAGGTAGTGAAAAATGGATCCACGTTCAGCTGAGATTTAACCAAAGAAGTTCCTAAGTAAACCTCAGGTGGTTCCCCCAACTCTTCTAACACTTGTGGTTGTTCCAATTCTACAATGGCAATAGGAACTTCAACCTTGCTTCCAACTCTGCTTTGGGTACTCTCTTCCTCTTTGAATCCTAAATATTCAAAAGCCCTCTTCTTGTGCTCAGGAATCCTAAGCAACTCAGCAATTGGGACAGGAATCTTGATCTGACTCAAGACTTGGGCAATATCATATGGAGCATTCTTGGGCAAGGCAGCATTGGAAGGGAGACAAGTAGATTCATTAGATGGTATGGCAGTATTTTCAGTTTGGGCATGGGGAGGATCACAAGTTTTTCTTGGGGGAATAGGGCCTTTACCAGATGTATTTTTCTTTGGAGTTTCTTTAGTAAGCAATGGAAATTTTGACTTGGCTTGTTGCCCCCGATAATCTTTACTTCTGGTATTGTGCTCCTTCTCTTGGGCAACTACAACATTCATAAGCAGCTGCCTATCCTCCTCCGAAGGGATACCACCATCATACTTCTCAATCATCAAAGCTCTTAAGTATTCAAAATCATTATTGGGTAGCTCAAAGGCTTGTACATTATCAATTTCTAAAACATGAGGAGGAGGAAGATTTACCCATTGGATACAATCCCAAAAAATAGTAGTAGTCCTAGCACTTATGACATCCGTTGAAGTTGCTCCCTTGGTGAACCTATAGGGATCTCCATAATGCATGAATCATCACCAATTTCATCATCAACTTCCTCTTCAATTTTCTGATCTGTTCCACATGGAGGATGGGGTAAAAAACATTTGTCACACCAATCAAATCTAATTTGCATCATCAACAATAGCCACCCTAGCAGTTAGGGGATCAGGCACTACCTTATTTTCCTTGGCCTGAGATTGTCTATTTCCAAATCCAATAGGCCCTTTTCCTTTGTCATCAAATCTCTGATCACCCCTAGGATGATTGGAAAATCTGTCATGGTTTTGTGCTTTTTACTGACCTTGTGAAGTTTTCCCAATTCCTTTTTCATCTTTTGCCAACTTATATGAGATTTCTTTGACAGCCCCTGCCAAAGTTTTCACAACCTCTTCTAAATCAGCACCCTTGCTAGCTTGAGGTTTTTCAGGGTTTATCAAATTTACACCATCTCTCTTGAGAGGTTTCCCAATTGCTTTGATATTGCTTTGAAGTTTCATAGTGAAATCTTGTCTTAGATTGGTAGGGTTCTTGTCTCTTAAGTAGTAGGCTGCCTTCTTATCAAATGCATCTGCATATTTGATTAAACAAGACTCATCACAAGGCCTCAGACTAACTGGCAGCCTTCTCAAAGTTTTGTTAAACCTTGTGTTGAAGTCATGAACTGATTCATTGGGGTTCTTCTTGATATTCTCAAATTCAAACAAGAGAAATCTAGGATCAGTCTTGTCACCATATTGCAACCTAAATGCATTCTTCATCTCAGTCCAAGAATCAATTGAATTATCAGGCAGAGCCTTGTACCAATCCCTAGCATCCTCTTCTAATGTATGAATGAACAATTTAATATACACATCTTCAAACTCTATTTCAAAATCTTCCATCATGTTAACAAAAAGTTTGAGATGTTGATCACCAGTTATAGCATTGTTACCTTGGAATTTTGGCAACCTATTTCTGACATCTTGTGGGACAGCATTTGGGTAACCATCCATTCCTCTAAAGTCTATAGGACCAAAGGTGTTAACAACAAATGGAGGTCTAGGCTGAGCCATATTGTTTGGTGGAGGTGATCTTGGGGGTGACACAAGCTGATGAGGAGTGCAAGGTCTTTGGGGCTCAAGAATGTGATTCACAAGACTGGTATTCTCTAAGTGCTGATTTTCTTGGAAAGTTTTATTTGGATTGAAACACAGAGGTGCAGATTGAAGAAGGAACTTACTAGGTACAGCAGAAGGACCTTCACTAGCTGAGGCAAACAAGTTTATGAGAGGATTGCTTGAATCAGAATCACTGGAAGAAGAGTGATAATCCTCTATCAAAGGCTGATCTCTCTCACCAATGGATATATCTTTTCCTGATGTCTGACCTTTAACAACTTTCCAAACTCTTCTCCCTTCCAACTCTCAATTCCTTGAATCTAAAAAAAACTTCTTAGCAGAGTCTCTAATGAAGAGATATCTTCTTCCTTCCAGTTTTGCAAAGATTAGCAACACAAAAATAAATGACAGAAAGGTAAGACACTTGTATTTATCAAGATAAAAACAACATGGAGTCGCCACTAAGGACTTTCACCCTAGTTGTGCAAATGCACTAAAATACTCTGTCAAATACCTATCAACACTAAAAATCTTTCCAAACTTTATAGATCAGACCTTCCTTTTCTTGAATTTATCAACCACAAATGCAAATGAAGTGCAACCAATTCTAGAAACTGATAAAATTCCAGGCAGAACTTATATCTTCACTTAATCCTTACAAATCTAATTATAAAATGATGCTTCAACAATGTATTTGCATGTAGAATTTGCAAGGGACATTACCAGGGTTTGATATGCATTCAAATATCTCAAATATGTATGCACATGGATCAGATTGAACTAAGAAAATATCAAACTCAAAACTCTACTCTTCATTCCAACCTTTTAAATCTGATCAGAAGATGATACTCAGATTTGTAATTGCACATAAATCACACAAGAAGTATTACCAGGGATCTGAAATACAAGGAAATCTGCCATTTTGGTGTTGTTGACTAAATAGAATGGACTGGAAAATAATCAAAAAATCAATCTCAGCAGTGCAAATTATTTCCCAGGAATTACGGTCCCCAGCAAATTTGGGTGTTGGTACCCAAATTTGGTGAGAAGTTGATTGATATTGAATGAAGGGAGATAAATGATATAGACATGGATCTAACTGGCACTCAGGATTTGTGAAAATGGATAGCACCTTGAAAGGATTTTGATCTTATTCTCACTATTTCAGGTTGTGCCTTTCAACCAATAAGAGAACCAAATTGTGAAGGAGGTGGAGATATCCTTATAATGTGCATATTGTATGGAGATGGCCTTGGGAAAACATGATCAATCTTACATTATTCAAACTCAAAAGTTGTCACTACTAAATGATGGAAATGCTTTCAAGACAAGGCTGAGGCTACTAGAGACATGTATGATCCTGATTTGCTTTGTGCATTTTTGTAAATGGATTGATTCTTTTGTTGACACACAATGTAATGCAGGGGTAGTATGGGTAGGATTAGTTATTATGAAATTTTTTGGTGGGAGATTTTAGACAAGACTAACCAGAATTTGCCAAATTCTTTGAGGACCTTTGCAAGAAATTTGTAAGACCTAAACAGCAGATTGCTTCAAAGGGGTTAAGGTACTCCTTCAACCAGAACATGTGTAACAAATGGAGGCCCAGATATACACTCTTCCACACAATATTTGACAACCTACCATGAAAGCTTGAAGTAGATGAACCAACAAAGTACCCAGAAATCTCTATTTTATCATGACCTAAGGTGCACCTAAAGGTTTGCAAAAAATCTCACAATTCAAGGAAGGTAAAGTGATTTTAAATTTGTTTATCTCTTTATCAGATGAAAGCTCTTCTGAATGTGAGACTGCAGATGCCACTAAACTATCAACAAGAAATGAGACCATGTATGATCAAGAGAGATTTTAAACACAAGACTGCAACAGGAGTAAGAAACACAAATTGAAAACATTCTGAAACATAAGTGCATGCAAATTTTGCCAAGAGACAACACAAAATAATCCAGAATGACCAAATTTATCAGTAGGGGAATGTTATAAGAACAATCTCAGAGCTTTTTGATGGCTTTACAACTGAAACCAACTCAACATGATACAAATCTGATGCAAAAAGGAATTAGAAATGGTTCTCAGGTGGTTTCTCAGAGAATGGGCTTCTTCCCAAATTTTCCCGTGAATTTCTAAGTTTCTCTGACCTTTTGCATGTCTCAAAACATGCATTATATAACTTTCAATTACATTTGATCCTTCTTTCCCAAGAAAAGAATATGCCCAACATCAAGTTTGTTACAAAATTCCAACATGATTCACAGATAGGGACATTTAACAAATTTGCAACCAAAGTTGCCAGGTGTTTCAAAAATGGTGAATCATTACAAATCCTTCATCATTATCCATTGTGGAGGCACATTTTTCATTCTCCAAGCATGCAGACCCCTTTCATTTCATCATTTCATCCTTATCATTCCAAAATTTGATTCTGTAACTTTATAATTTGATATTTCACATTTTGCATGGCCCGAGTAAAAATTTATTTCAAAAACACCTCAAATCTACAAATTAATCCCTAAAACCACTTGCATTGATCCTTGAAGGCAAAAACGACATGAATTTGCCAAAAATTCAATGAAAATTGATGCAAAATTCACATTTCCACACTTCCTGGAGAAAAAATGGTGGCCAAATTGAAGAATGTACAGTTACCGTTGATTTGCTCTTTCTCCTTCAATCTGGGCCCTCCACGTGTCAAAATGCGATTGGGAATGGATTTAGGATCACTTTTTGACTTTTTAACATTTTTGGAAAAATAGAAAAAATTGACTTTTTTCTCCGCCCCTTCGCCCTTGAAATTTGGTGATGACACGTGGCATATGGTGGGTCCCATTGAAATCGCGGCTCAATTCTACACATTTCCACCCTTTTTTGGAATTTTGGAAAATTTTCACTTTTTTCCCCACGGGCCCACACCTCCGTCTCTGTCCCTGACACGTGTCCACTTCTCCATCGCTGAGGAAATGCAGGCTTATTTCATGTTTTAACACCTTTTTTTGCCAAGGGAAAATTTCCCTCCGATCCCTTTTCTTTTGCCTAATTTATCCCATGCCTCCCTTTTTTACCGCCTGCCACATGAAAAATTTCCCCTTTTCTTCCATGGCCAACACTTCCTTCTACCCTTACGTGTCCATTGCATTGCGGACCCGCGGCACAAATTTTCATTCTAACTCCTTTGTCAAAAGGGAAAAAATTCCCTTTTTCCTCCGTCGGCCCGCACTTCCCCGCTCTGTCCCCGCTCTGCCACGTGTCCACCCCTTACTCCATTGTGGACCCACGGGCCTTTCCACACCTTTTTTCCCTTCCCCAAAAAGGAAAAATTCACCTAAGTCCTCCGCCAACCTCCCACTCCGCCTTTGCATGAGAATGTGACACGTGTCCTCCTGCGGAGTTGCGGGGGAAATTTCAAATTTTTGCCCAAAGACAAAAAATGCTAAGTTTTTCAAATAGACCCGCTGAATCTTGTCCAACCACAAATGGCCACGTATGAGGGATGGCTTGAGCTTAATTTTGATGGGAAAATGACACCCGTACGATCATCAAAAACACATATTTTACTAGAGATTCCTGAATTCGATTTTTTCTTCATAGGTGAAGGATTTTTTGGTCAAAAAACAAAGGGAAATTGATTTTATGCAAGTTTCGACCATGGGGATAGATATTTTAGGGAAAATAAGTACAAAACAAGTAACCACGAACTCCAAAGATCGAGAAAGACGGAAAAAATGACAGAGGCCCGTGGCTTTGGAAATTTAGGGCATAAAACAGAGCCTACATGTATTTTTCTTTCAAGTTGGGGCAAAATAATAAGTTTGTGAGCCTTTGAAAGCATTCAATCTGGAGAACAAATTTTATAGACCACCAAATTCAAAGAAAAATGTTTTAGAGCACGTAGAACAAAGGGGAAAGATGGCAATATAAAAGAGGATTAAAATGGGCACCAACAGACTATATCCCTTAAGGCTGGATTAATCCTTCTCTAAGGTTGCCTAACTAGTCTAATGTTTTCAGTATATATGTGATGAGTGCATATACTTGGGTGGATTCCTTTCATATCTTTGTAATCCCAAGCAAAATATGTACTATGGTTTTTCAGAACATCAAACAATTTAGCTTCATCATCATTCTTCAACCAGTTGTTAATGTTTAAAATTTTACCCAGTTGAATCTCAACATGTTTGGTCCCAATGTGTGATGAACTAATTTGTTGAAAGGGTTCCATTAAAGTATTTAGTGGACATACATGTGGCAACAACATATGATATGTAGCAATATCTCCAAATTTTCCTTGAAACAGAATACTGGAAAAAGGACAGTAAGAAGAATTATGATACTTATCTTGTTGTAGGTCAAACTCTTCATCACTGTTGCTTTCCAGAAATTCTTCACCATTTACTGATGTATTTGAAACTGATGCTACTGATTCTTCCTCTCCCCATGAGAAATCTTGTTCCTCCGGAGTGAAATTATTTACAGTCATAAGGAATTATTGTTGTTGTGATTCTGGAACTAAATGTGTTGATTCTGAAACCAAGTCTGTAGGTTCCGGAACTAAGTTTACCGGTTCTGGAACTATTTCTGATTTCCTCAAGGATAACTGGTGCCCGTTCAACGGTTGATTAATCATATCTTCTACTTCTCGTACGTGATCCTGTAATGTGATCATGGCCAACAAAGACAATTTTTTCTTATTAGTATCAGAAGAATCAACCCACAAGTGATCTTGATTATTAATAAAAGGTCATGCAGAAGGATATAAGAAAATTTTCTTAGAATTCTTACCATTTGAGATAGTCATATCACCTGACCTGTAATCAATTAAGACATCAACTGTAGCTAACCATGGTCTACCAAAAATAATGGGATAACCCAATGTTTTACCTTTTGGCTGCAATATAAGGAAGTCAACTAGATATTCCCATGACTGCACCATAACCGCCACATCTTCAATAACTCCTAGTTTTACTATAGACTGATCTTCCATTTGCAATATGGTGTTAGTAGGTTGTATGCATGTTAATGGTAATGTTTTCAAAGTTTCCACTTTCATTACATTTATAGTTGCTCCCAACTCAACCAAAACGTTATGTCTATCTTTATTCCCTATAGAGACAAAAATAACAGGGCTTCCAGGATCTCCATATTTGGGAAGTAGGAGCTTTCCTGCAAATAAATCAGCAAGTTTCCCATCTACCTTAATAGTCCTGGGGTATTGCTTCTTTCTTCCAGACCTTTTCAAACATAACATTATGATTAATTTGTTCAATTTTGGAATGTCCTTAATTGCTTATAACAGTGGTATTTCAATATTCAATCTCCTTAGTTCCTGCACCAATTCAGATTCCTTGATTTTTGTAGCTTCTTTAAGTCTCTCTGGAAATGAAGTCCCAGTAGAGTTACTATCTGGATCCTTATCTCTCTCTTTTACATCCTTCTTGGGAACAATCGTACTAGGGGTTTCAGTTTCTTCTGTCATTTCAATGATTATAACAGGTGGACTGCTAACTATTTTTCCAGATCTAGTTTGAATATCCTTACAATCCATGGCATTTAGATCAGCTGAATTTTCTAGTTTTTTTCCATAGAAAAGAGTTGTTTATTTGTTTCTTGGGTTTGCTATTGGTTGTGCTGACATTTGCATTTGAACCAAAATTTTCAGTTTGTGAATTTTGTGTAGGGGCACCCATTATGGCTTATTGGCTTTGATTAGGATATGTTTCCCCTTTAGCATAGTTATTAGTGCTCCATCTAGGTTGTGACCAAACATACTGGTTATTTTGACTAGTCCATGGTTGTTGGTGTCCTTCAGCATACCAAGATTGACTTGTCCAATCTTGGGGATTCTAATTTGGTTGAGGGGCCCAAGGTGGTTGTCCCCAACTTTGTGGTACTGTTTGAGCAGCCCATGGCAACTTCCAAGGATTAGGAATTGTTCTTGGCATAAACTGTCCTTGGCTAGGTTGTCTCTGAACAAAATTCAATTCTTCTATTGTGGATGATCTATTGGTTTATTTGAGCTAATTCTTTATAAGTGGAAGAAGAGAACAAGCGTGAATATCATGTTCTTTAGATTCACAGATAAGGCATACTTCTGTTTTATCCAAAGGACATTCCCTTATTGCATGCTTCTTCCTGCATATAGGACAATACATGGCTAATGGTTCAGTTTTGGCATTTTCTTTAGCTTGTAATCCATCCATAGTAGAGGTTAATTGAACTAAAATGTATGTTTTAAAGTTTTCTAATTCATCCATTATTTTTTTCATATCTGGATTCAAAATTTTCGCTGATTTTCCCTTCCTAGGTCCACCCCTTGTTTTGGAATAGCTTCTACAAATTTCTTTAATTTCATTCATCCTTATTTGATCAATGTTTCCACCTCCTATCAAGTTAAGAGTTTCCCTAGATTTGTCATCCAAAGCTTTAAGAAAAATAATTTTACTTAACTCTTCTTGAAGTACAAATCCACACCTTTTACTCACAAAGAGGAATCTGTCCAAATAATCTTCCATGTTTTCATCCTCTTCCTGTTTGATTTTGAAAAATTCTTCCTTCCTATTTCTTCCTCTACAGTAATCTTAATATTTGTCTAGGAAGGCAGTTTCCATTTGTGCCCAATTGGTAATAGAATTAGATGTTAATCCCATAAACCACCTCATTGTTGCATCCTTTAGAGTGGATGGAAACAAATTGAGTTTCTAATTATTTGTTTTGTAGTCATAGATCTGACATAGTACCTTAAACTCAAACAGAAATTGTTCAGGGTCTTCAGATGACATACCTCTAAATGTGGGTAAATGTGCAGGTGAAATATTTTTCATTGGTGTATCATCATCATCCAATTGAATTGGATAAGTAAAGGTCCTATCAGGTTCCCTTTCAGCTTCTCGTGCCATTTCTGAAGTATTTTCTAAACTTCTTTCCCAATCAATGTGGTATGTGGTATGCCTTGGGGAAGATGAAAAATTAGGAGTAGGAGGTTGACTACTCAATTGAGAATCAAAACTTACCCTAAATGGATCTTGAGAAATAATCCTTCTAAAATTTCTACTTCCTTTTGGTAACTGATCCAAGAATTCCGAAGGTGGCAATTTTGCTTCTTGTCTTACAGGGGATAATGGTGCCTCTAATTCTTAGTCAAATTCCTTATTTAAACTAGAGGATGATGTTAATTCTTGTGGAGATGTTTTTGGGAGGAATATACCCTTTAAGTCTCTTGGTCTACTCATAAATTTTATGATAACATAGGGAAGATCCTTCAACTACTAGATGTATGATTGTTGCTCTTGTTGACACCTAATTAGAAAATTCTACCTAGTGGGTCCCTGGAAACGGTGCCAAAAATGATGGGTGTTGTTATTCCCTTCATTTAATCAAATTTATATTTATGTCATATGCAAACAAGGGGTGTGTCTAAAGCTATATACAAAAAGAAGAATCTTAGCGATCTAGTAATTGATTGTAGGTATTTTATATTTTCTGGGGGATCTTTTCAATGTCTTAAGGACTTCTTAGTTAAAAACCTTATTGGAATCAAACTATGAAAACCTATTGGAAGTAAACACACTTTGCAAAAATGAATTGTTGGAAATAAACACACTTTTCCTTGGAAGTAAACACACTTTGTAGAAATGAATTGTTGGAAATAAACACACTTTACCTTGGAAGTAAACACACTTTGTAGAAATAAATTGCTGGAAATAAACACACTATTGAAAGTGCTGGAAAATGATGGAAAGAAAATAAGAATCTAATTAGACACCTGCAAGAACGAGTATACAACAGATTTTAACTTGAAGAATTAAAAGCGATGCATAATTAACAGATCTAAACTATTTACTCTAAAAATATAAATACCAATAACGAAGATCTTGGTTCTTGGGGGAGTGGGCCCTTGCTCCTCCTTGAATCAAGATTTGACAATTTAAAATTCTCTCAGAACAGAAATGGCTATTTTATTGATAAAATGTTCTGCATTATAAAACGTGATGGATCTATGTATATCAATCTATATCTATCTCTTGTTCTATATCTATATTCCCTCTCTCTCTATCTGCAGATCTATATATATATATATATATATATATATATACACTTCCTCCAGAGATACATTTACAGTCATAGATGCCTCCACGATTCAGATGGAATCGAATCGTTCCCATGATAGATGCTAAATCAAAATGTGACTGGACGTACAACTGTAAGATAACTATCCCAGGATCTGTGATCAGAAATATTCTAATCCATTCCTAATTGAAAGGTTCATTGATGTTAAATCACCAGATGTTGTTGGAATAGACAAACTCCCATCAGTTCTGGAACTTCAGGGAAGTTCCAGAACTATAGGAAATTATTCAAGATCAAAACCTTGAGAGTTTCGGGGCTATACACAGGAATTCTAAATCTAAGTCTGAAAATTCTGGAACTAAATACTAGAGTTTTGGAACTAAGTCTAAAAGTTCTAGAACTAGGTCATAAAGCTTGTGATTGTGTAATGGAGTTCCAGAACTAGCTTGGAAGTTCTGGAAATAAGTTGTATTGAAACAAATGCTATCAAAAACATGTTGACCGCTTCATACTTCGTTCTTCCACCTGATTGCGACTTGCTTTATTAGAAAACTAAATTTCCAAAACACTTTGTTAGGAATTACAGAGCTTTTAAACGTTAGAATCATAATCAACAAAAGATGAACAATTACATCCTAACTTACATCAAATCAAACAAAAGTCACAAAATGTAGTCAAATTTAATAAAAAGGAGAGTAAGATGAGATCATTTATTGTACATTTAAGGGCATATTTTGGCTTCATCAGCTGAGGTCAGTCTGACCTATTCATATGCATTTTTATTTTTTAGGAATTTAGATAGGGTTTTGCAGGTAAATCTTCATACATCATCTACAGCAACACATGCTACAATAGTGTGACACTTACGCAATAAGAGTGAAGGTATTTCAGAGGTCTTGCAACACTATTGCACTTAGGTCATGAGCTTTCCTACATTCTACAGCACCTAGATTTCAAACTAGGGCACCCTGGGGCACCCCAGTATCATCCCAGGTGCCTCAATATAGTCAAACGGTCAGTTTTTGCCTTCCCGAGTCTGTTCAGTCATAACTTTCCTAGTCTACACACTAGTCTGCTACAGTCTGACACATTGTGAGGTAAGTCAACTTGAGGTTAGTAACATATCCCTCTCATTTCCCATTTTCCATTATATATTCAAATATTAAATTACAATATTTAGTTTCAATATTTCAATATAACATTCAATTTCTATTTAGATTAACTCATCAAATAGTAAAGAAAACTCCTATTTTTGTTAATCAAGACCTATAAATGTACCCAAGTGTGTGATTTTGTGTCGCCATTTACCCCCACTTTATTTTGTTAAGTGAATACTCGATAACATAAATTAGATAAGATATGTGTACCTAGTAATCATGTAAAACGTGTGGAGAAGAACATATTGAGTGGACAAGTGAGACATGAAATAATGCAAAAATGAAGCATGGAAACTAGGAAGAGAAAGTGACCCTAGGGGGTGAAGTGTATGTGTTGTGCAATGTTGCACATGTTGTTGTAGCTTATGACTAATGTTTCTCGTAAAGACGGGCCTGCAAAAAGAAGAGCAAAAGAGTAGTCAAAGTCTTGTATATGAAAAATTTACATAAGTATGTAAAGGTCTGTAAAAGTGTGCACCTGATGTAGGAGAGTGTAAAAGGATAGAAAAATGTCCTGAACTGTTGTGAAGAATGAGTATTTAGGGTGATCTCACACCAATAGTGAGCTTTTTGGGCAATCTCATGCTAAGAACGATTTTTGTGGGCAATCTCACGCCAAGTGTGAGTTTTTTAGGTAATCTATCACCAAGAGTGAGTTTTTTGGGCGACTTCATGCCAAAGAACAAGTGTTGGGGAGAGAGGTCTAGTGTTACTCTACTTTCATGGCTCTTCCTAATAAACACCACAACAAATGTTGTGTCATTTTTTTGTTCTGAGTTGTACCAATTAAACTAAATATAGGAGATTGTATGTATTTTGTTGTTGGAGGATTATGCCTGATACTGTCAAACTACTCTGAAGTCTTAAGTAAACCATGTTGATCTTAGAAACAAAATATATGTGCCTCCAGGACATGATTTCCCATGGGAGGACACAGGTACTCGAGTGCTCCTGTTTGAGCCTCGGTGCTAGTGTTTATGTTTTTCTGATAACCCAAGTCTGATTCTGGGCTAGTGTTGTAATTGTAACTTGCGTTGATTATGTGTTATACCGTGTTGTGTTGTAGCTCTGAGATACCATATGGGGTGATTTAATCACCCAACATATGCCTTCTCGTTTGGTGTGCATGTGATGTCGATAGGAGTATGCGGCCCAAAGAGAAAACCTGATGTTGATCTATACTATATCCTTACAGGGGGGAGTGGATGTACATGGTAGAAACCAAGGCACATGCAAACAAAGTGGCTAGATACATGTGTTAGTGGAAAAAATAGCAATCATGTCATAGGAAAACAATGTAACAAGAAAATGTGCATACAAGTTATACCATGAAAAGTGGGTTTCAATCATGGGACATCGCTCACAATGTCACAAGAAAATCAGGGCTGAAGCGGACAAAATCATACAAGCATTGATCAAATAATACATGGGGCATAGCCTGCAAAGAATATCATACAAGTTGAAAGCAATGAAAAGTAAAAATTTATTAGACAACTATTGTAGAAATGAGTCAAGCAAGGTAAATGTTGCACATGAAGCACCTGTTATCATGTTAGAAAGATAAAAATTATGTCAAAGCATGTGTGTATCGGTGGAAAATAATGCACTATAAATTAGAAGTAGTAAATGATAACACTTATAATTTTGTGAGAGAGTAGATGCCCCCAGGAGCCTCAGTGAGACTAATAAGAGGTACAATGTCAAACATCATTGTAGCATGTAAAGCCCAAGAGATCTGAATTCAATCAAAAAGACCAAGTGAATGTGCATGTGTATATAGAAAAGATATTGACATAATAAGTATTTGGTTAGCATCATAAACAAAGTGTATATGTAATTATAAGTAAGCAAGAGTAAGTGCAACCAAGATGTGCAATATGTGGTGTATGGGTGTGAATGGGATGGTATGCAATGTGAATGTGATAGGATCAGCGTGTCCCCCAATGAATATGGATGAGTATGAGATGAGGTTCATTTATAAAAGTTCCCTCAATAGTTAAGAATGAACCATAGAATAAGAGTCTGTCACCAGGAAATGGTTTGAAAGTGTGCACTAGAATGATAGAACATGAGGAGGCATAAAGTATGAAGAGTGAATGTGATTGTTTTCGATAAGGGAGATATATGAACTTAAATGATTTGTACCTAAGCTCTTGGGAAAAATGCACTATTTGTGAATTATACGAGGCATATATTTTTATAGCAGTTCATAATACTTTGGTAATTATTCAAAGCTGAGTACGGTTCTAGTTATTGACATTTCATTAAATGTTTCCTTACGCAGGAGAGTAAATAAATAGAAAAGTATGGGTGCGCTGCTTTATTACTACAACGAATATTCAAGTCTATCCTTTTTTTTTTCCTCAAAAAACATATATAAAATGAAGACTTGGAAAGATTAGCAGGATTCCTATGAAAGGGCCATAATGGTGTATTAAAAAATTGATTAGAAAACACAAAATTTGCATCATTTATAGAGAATTTACTTTGGATGATGGCAGACCTTAAAATCTCCAAGGTAGACAGTTGTTTAAATGTCATAAAAAACATTTAAACAATAGATGAAGTACATAATTTTATATTTATAGAAAGGTAGATGATAATCTGAAAGTGATAAACTTACCCAGTCATGTACATCCTTAAAAGTTCATTGTTGGCTTAACCAAACATCAAAATCCTCAAACATTCATTAGGATACCCCCAACCATCAACATCCCTACCATACGAGCCATCGCCGCCAGCACCACCACTATCACTGCCAGAACCATGATAAAAAACACCATTATAATTTCTACTCACAACCTCACCCTTTCCATGGGCTGCACAACCACCTGTAACTAAATAATTGGTGTTTAAACTTGAGATGCACTGCCCAACCCTGTATTGAATTTGGTTGATATATTTCTTCTAATACAAATAAAAATGAGTATTAAAGAGATGAGAAAACATAACTACTATGTCGTGAAGAAGGCTTAATCAAGCTCAACTATAAATCTTAACAAGCACCGATTGTATTGCCAAGGATTGAATAATATCTTTGGTTCCCTTAATCTCCTTCAGGTTATTCCACAGATGAAAACTAGTATTATAGGCAAGGCAAACTAGTATATATTTTCTTGTGTGTCTAGTTTGGAGGAAACCAATTATCTAGGATGTTGTGGGATGGGGTGTTGAGAGATTCTGGGAGAAGTTGAGGATTCTATGGGATTCAAGATTAAGGTCGACTCCTTGTTTTAAGGAGTTGCTCAACCTATATAATTATATACTCTCCCATTGTAAGTCATCTCGAATGAATTAAAATGTAATATTTTTATATTCACTGTTTAATTAGTGTGTTATATTTTATTGTTTCTACATTTGAATCTGAACCAAAAATAATATTTGGTATCAGAGAAGGTATGTAAACCTGACAATGGATTTTATGTGATTGAGCAAGAGAATTTTGTAAGAAATCCGTCTGAAGAATAGTTTATAGTTTTTGTTCTAAGATCTGGGTTTATCTTAAACTTATTGGGTTTCACATAATATGGGTAATACAACTACAAAAAAAATGTTAGCAAAACCCAGATAATATTTTTGGAGAAAAACACATTTCACCGAGCCTATATTATAGGAGTTTATGTACATGTTTCTTTTGCCTCACGGTATTCAGTTCGTGGGAGATTGTAGACCTGCCATCCCACATGGATCACATGTACCTTCCTTCTAGTCATGTAGTCATTTGGTCATTATTTTTTAGTATCTTATTTATTTTACCGTCCACATGTTGTTTTGGTTTTTGTTTATTTTTAAGAAGAAAAAGAAATGTGGTATTTTTCTCTCTCAATTAATTCATTTTGGAACAAGTCTTATTTATTGTTTAGTTACGTAAGTCTAAGTTGTAATTTATTTTTTAAAATTTGTTATTATATATTTTTTATTTTGATTGTTTTGTTTATTTCGTTTTTAGATTATGTTTATTTGTTAATTTTATTTGTATCATTACAAACATCATAAAGTCTTCTTAAGTTAAATTGTTTTGTTGTATTCTCTTGTTCATCGTCTTTTGTCTAAATTCGAGTCAAAAATTTAAATTCATTTTGTGTCATTTAGGTGATTATTACAAAAACTATAAAAAATAATAATTTATTGCTCATATTTCTCCTGGTTGCATTTTCGCTTGTACGCGACGACCAAGTTCAAATTAAGGGGGGAACTTCATATTGAGCTTAAAAGCTACATTTGCTAACTAAGTAGCATCACAGATGGAGGATGAAGGCAATGGAGGAAGGAGGTCAATCAATGACCTCTCGCCAGCAGCAAGAGATGAAACCGCACAATGAAGTTGTGGCATTTTTTCAGTTGTGTGTTTGATTTCCGCTATGTGAAAATAAGAACAGATGGATCATACATGTTCAGAATTCTAACGTGTGAGCAATTTATTTTATTTTCCCCTAGATGTAAGAAGGTGATGAGAGCTAACATATTAATGTTATATCTGGGTTGTTGGTTGACCTTATAAAACCATCGTTTGTTATAGTTGTTGGTTAACCACATGTAAACCCATCATTTGTTTGTAGGTTGTTGGTAAGCTGAGTGTAAAACCATCATGATTGTTTGTAGGTTGCTGGTAAACTGAGTGTAAAAACATCATGGTCATTTGTAGGTTAGTGGTTAGTCGAGTGTAAAACCATCATTTGAGTTGGTTAGCAGTACATGATAATGTTTTCCTCATGTTCACACTAAGAAGGGAAATGTTAGGAATAATATATGTTATTGCTCACATTAGTATGGGTTAGTATATTAATATTATGTATATTATTAATAATAAATTAATATAATTCTTATTAATAATATAATGTGTGAGTTTAAATAATTTAAATAATGGAAGTGATTTATTTGGTTGGTAAACCAACTCACGTAGATAAGTTTGTGAGGATATTGTGGGATGGGGTGTTGAGAGATTCTGGGAAAAGTTGAGGATTCTATGGGATTCAAGATTAAGGTTGATTCCTTGTTTTAAAAAGCTACTCAACCTATATAATTGTATACTCTCCCATTATAAATCATCTTGAATGAATTAAAATGTAATATTTTTATATTCGGTGTTTTATTAGTGTGTTATATTTTATTGTTTCTACATTTGAATCTGAACCAAAAATAATAGTATGCAACCTTTATCCCTTAAATGGATGTTATATGAATGCCTTTAGAGTACTTTAGTGCCTTTGGAATGTAAGCTTAGGTGATGATAGTAATGTTTAGTGTTTGGTTCTTTATTCTGAGCACATAACCATGTATTTATATGATTCCCTTGTTTGAATTTTGTAATTAACAACTGGAAGGCTGACCCATAAGTGAAAAAAGTGCCCAAAAGATAAAAGAGACCCAAAAGAAGTGAGTAAGGTGGAAAAGGGTCAGGGACACCCAAAGGGGACAGGGTCACCTGGGCGCTCCTATTCTGGCTAGGCGCTGGTATTTGGAGCCATAAAAGATAAATAAGTAAAATAACGACTGGGCTGTAAAGTGCATAAGGGCAAATAGAAAACAAGAAACGGAGAAAAGAGGCCAAGGACAGTCGTCAATTATTAGTTTTCTTACTTAGGAATCATATGAATGCTAGTATGTGTTTAGGACCTAGAAATGTACCCAAGTGCATGATTTTGTGTCTACAACAATATCATCTCAAATGGCACTTCCTAATATCCACATGGAATACTTTGGGAAGATATTTGAGGTAGGGGGAGGAGGGGTGGGTGAAGGAGATTTCAAAGCATACCCTTTTAAGATAAAATGATGAGAAAATGCATAGATGACACAAAAATGGTGTTGGTGTAGACACAAAATCATGCACTTGGGTACATTTCTAGGTCCTAAAAGCATGTTAGCATTTACATGATTCCTAAGCAAGAAAACTAATGATTGAAAACTATCTTTGGCCTATTTTCCTTGGCTCTTGCTTTCTCTTTGGTCTTACACACCCTACAACCCAGTCATAATTGAACTTATTTATCTTTTATAATTTTAGATACTAGCACCCAGCTAGGACAGTAGTGTCTAGGCGCTCTTGTCCCTCTTGGGCGTTTTTAACCCTTTTTAATCTTTACTCGCTCTTTTTTGGGTCTCTTTTATCTTTTGGGCATATTTTTCACATATGGTTCGGCCTTCTAGTTGTCAATTACAAAATTCAAACAAGGGAATCATATAAATACATAATTATGTGTTTAAAACTAAGAACTAAGCACTAAGCATTACTACTATCACCTAAGCTTGCATTCATAAAGGCATAAAAAGTACTCTGAGGCATCCATCTAGAATCCATTCAAGGGACAAGGGAGTGCATACTCTACATATACAACATAGGAATGTGAAGTTTATTCTATTCCATCCACGCATTTGCATCATTGAGCAAGTCTAGTCTGTTATCTAGTGAATATTGCACAAAGATATCCTAAAGGATATTTTCTACACACATACACAAGAACTGCATGGAGCGTGAGATGTAGTGCAGCACTCAGTCATAAGTTCACTCTCGAGGTGACCGTTGGGATCATTTTGACTCTCCATTCAGCATTTTTCTTTTTATGTTTGATGTCATTTGTAAGTATGTGTAGATGAGCTTCTCTCTTGTAGGTTACAGGTACCTTTGGCGATCAAGGAGATACTATCAGATGATCAATAGGGAATAAATGCAACATAACAAAAACTATATCCTGAGCATTTACACAGTCATAGGTACCCAATGTTGGAAATTTTAAGCACTAAGAGGGGGTGAATCAGTGTTTATTCAAAAATTGATAGACAATTCAATTTACTTATCTTTGTTATGATGAAACCATAACATCATTCACAAGCAATCAACAAGAGAGAACACACAGAGAGACACTATTTAATGTGGGAATGAAACCAAAGAACTAAGTTAGACAAAAATTTCCTACAAATGTTACAGTTATTTCACTATTGAGCATCCACTCGATATGAAGCTAAAACTCTAAAATTTAGTCAAGCTACCATTTGACTTTTTGCAAGCCACAACTTGCTTGGAAGTAACAAATCCCAAAACTCCAATCAATCTTCTACCTAATTCTTCTATAAGCTATAAGTTACCAAGAAGATTCAACTCCCTATCTGCTAAGCCACCACTTAGTCTTCTAACAAGGTTTTGATCACTCTCAAATAGTTTTCTTACACAACAAATTGTGATCACCAAATCAACTCTTCTATCTTGTCTTTTTACCTCCTAATTCAACCCTCTTTCCTTCACTTCATGTTTCTGTAATAATAGACTTCAATGCCCTCTTTCACATAAATATTTTCCAATTATCTCTCCTTATATTACACATTCAAACCTCTCCTCTCTCAATCATACATAATTGCTGTAAATATTTCATTAAAGAAGGCTTCTTACATACTCTCTAATTCACCTAGTTTTACATATCAATATGCTTCATCAAAACATAGGACTTCAAAAAATTATTTTCATACACACTTAGGCTCTCAAATACTCGAGGAAAAAATCCTCTTACACTTTTCATTCTTATCCCTTCAACTTCTTGTCCATTCAATTCGAATGCAAGTCTTTTGATGACATCATCAAAAGTGTCCATTTATGCAATCATTGCATTTATAACTTATAAGTTACAAGATCTGACCTTCCATAATCTTTTCATGACACATCTAACACCTAATATGAGTTATAAAAATATCCTCCACTCACCACCCCTCTGAAGTAATTGAAAATATACCATTTTCAAATTGACATTTGACTTTGTAACTGTCATTTTTAGTTTTGTATTTTTCTTCTTAACAAGAATTCCTTTATATTTTAGTAAAGGTAAATTATTATAAGTGTAATAAACTTGTGTGCACATTGAAAATGAAATATAACATTCTTTTAAGTCCTTAATGAGCTCTAAAATTCACCATTTCTTCCACAAGACTCCATTAGAGCTCATTTTATCAAGCACGTGTGCACAGACATGGTTTCTTCAAAAATCAGACAAGATATTTCCTCACCAACAACAATGCATGATCATTCAAGACTTATAAATTCTTGGAGAGTGATGTTAGGGAACTCTTCTTCACCTTCAAAAAATTGGAGTTGTTCAAACACCTACATTCTCATCAAGACACACTGATTTTCAACAAGGTCCTGATGGAGTTGTAAACCCATAAAATTAGTCCTCACAAAATGAGGTATAAATTCATTTAGAAACCTATTCATGGATTGTACCATACCTTTTTTTAAATCTCTTGATCTTTTGCATATTTTGAACTTATAATAAAATTTCATTTCAAGGATTTTAGCATGATGATGCTTTCATTTTTGAGATAGCTTTGACGGTGTTTCAAACCACAAAAACTATTATTGTTCAAGAAGAATTCCAACACACTAAAACACACTTTCAAAAAACCAATGATTTTAATACTTCAAATGATTCCTATACTTAAATTTCAAACACTCACATTTAGGGGTTATGTGGAGAAAGTTATGCTTGCACTTCCATTTCTCATACCTACTTGACAGGCCTAAAAGGGTAGTTTTGGCCATTGTAACTTGAACACAAAATAACTTCACCAAATAAAATAATATGCTCAAAAATGTCTTATGAGACTCATATCATCTTTTCATGATCATATATTGATTCAATAACTTGCATTTACATCAATGGTCCTCTCAATCCAACTTGACTAGTTTTGGCTTATCTAGCCCTTAAGAAGTAAGCCACCTTGTTTAACATGTATCATAAATATTTTTCAAATTACTAACATAAATGGCTTCATGCAAATCAATATAACATCCTTCACCAAAAAATTTATCATGGGTTCCTTTGCAAATGTTTCCTGTACACCGAATTCTTCAAAAAATAACTATTTTCTTGTGGGTTCCACCA
Organism: Taxus chinensis; assembly: GCA_019776745.2. NCBI lineage: Eukaryota > Viridiplantae > Streptophyta > Pinopsida > Cupressales > Taxaceae > Taxus > Taxus chinensis. The sequence goes on from CM034155.1 coordinate 375,150,966, forward strand.
TGTGTCATAAACTCAAACCACCATGAACATGATAATATGATGTGTTATATGCATTATTCCATATTCATTTAACAAGTAAAAATATTTAAATTTGGAGGCACCTAACCAAGTCAATTTTCCCTCCATACCGCTCTTAACTGGGGTGTAGGAGGGTTTTGGATAATGCCAAAAAAATGGATAGAACTTTCCTTATTATTCATCCTTTTGAATTGAGACATTTTGCATAATCTTTGTCTCTCTATGTATATTCAAAAAATTTATTCTTATGATTTATATCGAACAATTATTTTTCAATTTATATCAAAGGATAATAATTTCAAGACACTATTTTTGGCATACCTTGCTTAGCCCGATTTTGGCAAAACTTCAATTTCTTGCACAAAATTCATCCTCTAGTCCTCAAATTCGGTACACACCCTTAATGAATACCTAATACATGATTTATAATGGCTAATTTTTTAATTTTTCACCCAAGAAAATTCCAATACCATCACATTTGGTGCATGCTAAACTTCTTTGTCCATTCTTAAGGAAATTCTTCCTAACGACCTTAATCATGCCTCTAACCAGCTGAATTATGCACTTGTAGCACCTGTTACATGAGGACTTTCTAGAAATGTCCCCTACACCATTTATAATACTTTTTTTGTCCTTACTTGGTTTGTTTTTCTCCATACACCATGGGTTGTTATTGCACTAAGATCTCTGAATTTTGGGCTCCTAATTGAGCCTATGTCACCAAATAAATTATGAATCCTTACCTTGTTATGATCATAAAACCTATCTTAATACAGTATCTTGATGTTTTCCATGACCTTGACCATGGCTTCATTCCATCATTCGAACTCATCCCACTGACTAGGCCTAAAGATTAGGCAACATGAACTAAGACAATTCTTACTTGTTTCCACTTATGCCATCATGCTACCATCTGAGTTTACCATGTCATCAATATACCAAGCCTCCTCTAGACCTCATTCACCTTTTTCATTATTGGGTACACATCTCTTTCATTAATGAAAACACTACATACTCATATGCCAACACCTAGATCCATTCATCAGCACCCAGGCACCCTTAACCTGTTGCGGGCACCCCTTTCTGACATTATTCCTGAAGTCCAAAATTTACAGAGATCAGTTATGACATTTTTCTCAGCTTTTTCAACACTTTACCCTACCCATGGTACCTCCAAATTACACAGAAATCAGCTAAGTGTTCTTATCTCTCTCCTTTGCTTAGGGTTTCATACTTTACATGCTATTTTTCTTGTGTCATATTGTATATTAGCATTTGTATATCATTTAATACAGTCATTACTCTGAAAAATGATTTAATTCAATTTTTATTAAATCATTTGGTGAAGCCAATGCTCAAACTCTACCTTCTGAGAATGCATTACTCTAATGCATGTTCCAATCATCAATGTAGTGATTACTTACCGTACTCATCCTCTTATAGCTCCATCTGCCTATTACTTCTATAGTTCCTACCACCATCTCTAAGGGTTATGACATTATTGAGAAACTTAAGAATACACCAGTAAAAATCTCTCCTTACGATCTTTTACGCAGTGCACCCAATTATCGTCATACATTGGAGGCCGCCCTTTGTTCCATCCATATCAAAAATAATAATTCACATGTTATCTTTACCCATCTCATTCAATCCCTCAAAAATATACCACATGTCATATCTTTTAGTGATGAGGATATCTCTCCCTCTGCTTCTGATAATCCCTTTGCATCTTTGCTTATCACCACTACTATTGGTGTCATTTGTATCAAACATGTACTCATTGACAATGGATCTGCTATAAATCTATGTGTTCTATCCCTCCTCGAGAAAATAGGAATTTTTGAGGATTTAATCAATAAAACATCCACTCTCATTCACGGATATGATTCCACTACTCACACATGCATGTGCACTATCACCTTATCTCTAAAATTTAGGCCTAAAATCATTCCTACTATATTCTTTGTTATCGACGCTTCATTTCAGCTCAATTACTTACTTGGTAGACCATGGATTCATGTAATGCATGTTGTTCCTTCTACAATTCATATGTGTGTTAAATTCCTACATGATGATTATGAACATACCATTATTGTTGATCATGACCCATTCAATTTTTGCCACATAGACCCCGTCACTGTCATGCCCATCCCTCCATCACAACCTATTCTATACCATAATGTTAGTACATATGATGTTAGTCAATTTAGTGCTTCACATCCTTCTTCTACCTCTGCAAACATACCATCCATTCCTACCCATACTAATTATATCATATCACCCACCCTATCTACCTCTATAGTTACCACTATCCCACCTCTCACGGATCCTCCCACTCCTACATCTGGCTCCACTCCTACCAATATTCTTGATACCGGTATCCAACATGAAAACGATAGAACAAATGATTATGATGATGAGGTTGATGTTGTGGAACTTAATGATGACACATTATGTCATATTAACTTTAATCCTCTTAAAATGGATGAATCCTCATTTCATGAAACTTTTGTTATTATTGTTTTTGGGGAATATCAATTCAAGAAACCTTGTCCTTCCACTAATGCCGTGATACCCTTCCAGGGGACTGTCCATACATTGGACATCATACCACTACCTTCATCTCCCCAAGTTCACTCTATATCATACATTGATCCTTTTACATGCACTCTCTTCATACATGATTTTTATTGGCCTCATATTCCATTCGAACCCACTTTGACATTGTTTACACACATGATGTCTTAACTTGACTAGGATTCACACTTGTCAATCTCCTCACTCTCTTCAACTTTATCATGGATGTGTATTTGTCACTGCTACTTATGGCCTTTATACTTTCCATTTATTAGTCTTCCTTGCATGTACTCCCACTCCTCTCCACTCACACTTGGGAAGTCTTGGCTTGACTACATTGGTGGCACTTTGGATCCCAATCATACTAATATCACATTTCCCATACCTTTTGTCCACAATTCCATTTGAATTTATTCCTTCTTTTTCTATACTCATAATATCACCCGCTCGTATGCACATGATTTTCCAAAACCGCCTTTTATTGATGAATAATATGTTATGGGCATGCACAATTTATGGTGCACATGTTATTTATATGATCAACCACACACCATTGCTTACCAAGTCACCAATACAAATCCAATAGGCTACACTCTTGACACTAATGATATCTTAGATGAATTCACTTGATCCTTATACAATCACACACTAGGGGGCATCATGCTTTCTCCCCCCTTCCATTATTATCAGTTGTCTCTACTTTCTACTATGACACTTTATGCTCCATGTTTCATCTCTAATATTTCTAAGCACTCCTACACACTTTGATACACACATTGTATTGTCACCACCTTGTGACACACTCTAGTTCCACGGTTCATACTCGACTGCTAAGGGTCTATTTTTTGAATGAACCTCACATCACCTACACCTTTACGCTCTTTGCTTCATGATACATATTCCTAGCATCTATTCTCACACAAACCACTTCTTGATGACACCCTCTTATTCTATGGTTCATTATTAACTATTTAGGAGGATTTTATAAATTAACCTCATCTCATACACATCCACTGGGGGGCACGCTACTCCTGTCATTTTCACATCTTGCATACCATACCATCAGACTCACACATCACTTTCATATCTTGGTTGCATATATTCTTACTACCTTATACTTCTTACATCTTGCACTTTTCTTATTATGTTAGATAAATACTCAATATGTCATTATCTTTATCATATACACAAGCGCGTTCATTTGGTCTCTAGTTGTGAATGCATATCTCTTGCATCTTTTCACGAGATGTAATGATGTTCATCACTGCATCCTTTTCCATTCCCACTGAGGCTCTTAGTGGCATCTACTTTCACTACTCTCACATTCTACACATCATAGGTTCTACTAATATATTATTCACTATTTCTCATTACAGTTACTTTACTTTCTATCGATACATACACATCTTGGCATACTTTTTATCTTTCTAACATGTTTACGAGTGATTCATTTTTAGCATTTTCCTTACAGGAATATACATAACCATAGTTATCTAATACATTTGGCTTGCTATTGTTTTTCTATTATATGCCATTATTTGTGGGCTATGCCCTATGTCTTGTGTGATCATTGTATGCTTTTGTTCGCTTCAAACCTAATTTTCTTGTGACATTGCGAGTGGTCCCATGTTTTAAACCCACTTTTTACGGCCTATATTACTACTTGTTTGTTACATTGTCTTCTCTTGCATGCTATATTTTATACTAACACTTGTTACTAGCCTATCTTGTTTGCATGTGCCTTGGTTTCTACCATGCACATCCCTTACCCCCTGTAGGTATCCACTTCAGTTCAACATCAGGTCCACTCCTTTGGGCCACATTCTCCTATCATCGTCGCATGTACCCCAAATGAGGGGGGCATACATTGGGTGAATAAGTCACCCCTACAGTAGCTCAGAGCCACAATTCAACACAACACTGTACAGAAACAACAAAAATTACAATCGCAGAACTAGCTCAGAATCAGACTTGGGTCAGAATCATAGAACATACACAGCGCCCAACATTAGACAGTAGTACCTAGGTGCTTGTGTCCTCCCCTGGGTGTTAATGTCCTGGGGGCACATATAGTCACTTTATCAGATCAACACAATCTATAACAATCTACAGAGTAATTTTACAATAATAGGTGTTGGCCTATAATTACATAATGTGTTCCATCTCCTTTAATTAAAAAAATTAGTATAATTGGAACTAATTTGGGAAAATCTAAAGTGAATTAGGATGTACCATATGCACTGGTGCTTATAAGGGGGACGTCATGGAAGGAGATTAAAACCATACCTATCTCCCCAACACTCGCTCTTGATATGAGATCACCCAAAAAACTCGCACTTGGCGTGAGATCACTGAAATAACTCACTCTTGGCATGAGATCGCCCAAAAAAATCACCTGTCATAGCATTTCAGGACATCTTTCTATCCTTTACACTCCTATACATCAAGTGCACACTTTATTTTATTGTTACTTTTACACATTTTTACATACTTTATTCAAATTTTTCATAAACGGGACTTTGACTACTCTTGTTCTCTTCGTTTATAGGTCTGTCTTTAATAAGCAACAAGAAGCATCCTACATCAATAAATACAAGCACAACAATAGGTAAAAATTATGCATGTGCTTCACCCCTAAGGTCCCCTTCCCTTTCTCCTAGTCTTCACACTTCACTTTGATCAATCAATGATTCACTTGTCCACTTGGCACATTATCGACTACACTCTCTACAGGATCATAAGGTATGCATATTCTATCTACTTTATGTTATTGAGTATTCACTCAAAAACATATGTTTGGGGCAAATGTAGACACAAAATTATACACTTAGGTACATTTCTAGATCATAAAATCATGTTAGCATTTGCATGATTCCTAAGCAAGAAAACTAGTGATTGACAACTATGTTTGGCATATTTTCTTTGGCTCTTGATTTCTATTTGGTCTTACAGACCCTATTCCCCATTCAGAATTGAACTTATTTATATTTTATGGTTTCAGACACTGGCGTTATCATTGAGCATGTCTAGCCCATTTCCAGAGATCTCTTTCCCCTAATGAATATTGCTTTCAGACATCAGTCCTGGATTGACATTATTAATGTTGAGTATTGAAAACCCCCATCACTAATAATACACTTGAACAATAATGTATGATAAGATATATTTGAAGCTATTAGAACAGATTGACCTCTAACATGCCCTAATGCATTTGAGAACTACACTACATACCAATACTCTGAGGAGGGATCAATTTTCACATAGTTATCCTAGTTCCTATGTGAGTTTGAAACTCTAAAAATAATATACAACATAGAGTGATCCTTCCTTTGACCCTTGACACTAGGAACTATGCAACATTAACCCTTTGTAATTTATATTCTAGATCGTTAGATTGCTTTAGGGTTTCTCTTGCAAAAATTGAAATGTGTGTAAACCTTTAGTAAATTAATCTTCAAAGTCTCTTCAAGTGTGTGGATGGATAATGATCTAATGGTTTATTTTTATCTATATGTGACTATTCTTTAATTTATTGCCATAGTCAACCTATGAATTAATCGTAGGTATACCTGATGAAAGTACCTATATTTGAAAACTATTTGTTGCATATCCAAGGACATTATCAACAAAAGAGGATATTATTGTCTGAGGTGGATGGTATTATCTAGAGGGATAAAACAATATTTTAAGAAATGGAGAAATTCTATGTAATATTTTATAAGTGTTATTGTATAGACTAAGATGCTAAAAGAATAAGTATAATTAGAATTAGTGTCTCATGTGATGAATTAATGTTTAATGCGATAAAATTTCCTTCAAATTCATCTAAAATGTGTTAAATATGGATGAAATCCATGTCTCGTGTAATCAATTATCCCTCAAAATCATGTGGAATGTCTCTATAACCTCAATTTGAATCTTGTAATTTATCTCTCAAAGCGAAATTGTTTGTTTGATATGGTTTGAATATTTGAAATAAGCCAATGTTATGAAGGCATTATGAAAGAAGGATGTAGCTTGTGATTAAATCGTCTCAAAAGAAAGAGTTATGTGCATCATTGACTCATTAAGAAATTGTATTATTAAACCCTATTGCAGAGTAACTAATGTAAACAATGAGATATAAATGCTAAAGTACATTATAAGTTAAGCAAATAAGAAAGTAAAGCATAAAACCCTAAGAAAAGAAGGGAGATAAGATGACTTAGCTAATTTCCGTGCAATCTGGAAGTAGTCTGGGCACGATAAAGCGATGAATAGAATGGACAGAGTGTCGTAAATGTTCTCTGTAAATATTGGGGTGTAGGGATGAGGCTGGACATGGGCGCTTATGGTAGGGCAAGGGTGCCTGGGCACTAAAGACCGCTTATGGGCTTCGGTGACTGTGTAAAAGCTCAGGATCTGAATTTTGATGTGTTGCAAGGTCTTCACTGTTGTTCCCTGTTGATCACCTATTATTTGCTCTTGGATCGCCGAAGGTACCTGTAACCTACAAAAGAGAATTTCACTTGTAAAATCCCACAAACTACATCAAACCTAAAAAGGAAAATGTAAAATGGGGAGTCAGACTGACCCCAGTGGTCACTTGGAGTGAACTTACAACCGATTACTGCACTACATCTCAGACTCTATGTAGTTCTTGTGTGTGTAGAAATGATGCCCTAGAAAGCTTGTTATGTGACAAATTCCCCATTAAAATTCTAAAAGTTAGTGATTAATAAAAATAAAATAAAGTAATTATAATGTATTCTATAGTTATTTAATAAAGATAAAATATTATTTAATTTAAAAATAAAATAGTTATTATAAAGTTGTTTAATAAAAAGAAAAAAGAAAAAATTAAGTTCTAAAATTATTTTAAGGAAAAATATAAAAGAAGACCTCCCTTAAAATAGGGTGGGGAGTTTTGTACATGGAATCCCCTTTAAAATGGGGAGTAATAAAGAGTTAAATAATTTCTCGAACTCCTTTTTAAAAGGAGGGATTAAAATTAATAATTATGGACCCATTATGGGTGTATGTAATTAATTATGAATTCATTTTTTTGAAAAGGTGTCATTCAGTAAAATTTATTTAAACCCGAAAATGAATGTGGATTGGATATACCTATATGGAAATATTCTAAATATTTGAGGACCCCTTTAATATAGGGTGGATAAAATAACAAGAACTTCTGGAACACAAATGTGTTGAGAAGGGTAATTAATGGGTACTATTTGAATAATATATTAACTTTAGTAAAGTAATTAATAAAAGTTGTTTTGAAACCCTACCTAGTGAAAATTATTTTAATTGTGGTGTGAGGTTTTAATACCTATAGGAATATGTGTGATCAAGTAATTGTTATTTGGTACCGAGTGAAGGAAAGTGGTGGGCATTGGAGAGGGGCATTGTAGAGGGGTTTCCTAACTGGGGTATGTAAAGTATAACCCAAGATGGTTCCTGACCAGGGCAAGACAATATTTTAAATGTTGAATTCCTCCTAATAATGCGGCCATAGCTTGAGGTACTGAATCTCTGGTATCACTTGGAAGTTTCCTGAGCCACACATAGTCCTCACCTAGATATACATATCTAAAATATCATGTAGGGTTTACTTGAGGCAATCAGAGTCCTCCCCATTGTGTTATGTTTAATCTTTGAACTATTGTTTTTTTTAATTTTTAATGATTTTTTTTTTATTTCTTCTAGAAAAAAATGTAAAGGGTTTTTTTTTATAATTGATAAGTGCATTGGTGAGGCTAAAAAGTATGACTAACTTTTAGAACTGTAATATTTTAATGGGGAATTTGTTACATAACAAATCCCTTGTGCAAGTTGCACTTGATAGTGGGCTATATTTTCTCAATAATACGAATGTGTGGATGGAATATAATAAACTTCCCCTTCCTGTGTTGGGTATGCAGAGTTCCAGTCCCTTGTCCCTTGAATAGATGCTAGATGAATGTCTTAGAGTGTTTTAAGTGTCCTTTGAATGCAAACTTAGGTGATACTAGTAATACTTAGTGCTTGGTCCATTTAAAAAACATAACTATGTATTTATATGATTTCCTTGTTTGAATTTTGTAATTGACAATTAGAAGGCTGAACCATAAGTGAAAAAGATGCCCAAAAGATAAAAGAGACCCAAAAGGAGTGAGTAATATAGAAAAGGGTTAGGGGCACCCAGAGGGGACATGAGTGCCTGAGCGCTTCTATCCTAGTTAGGCGTTGGTGTCTGAAGCCATAAAAGACAAACAAGTAAAGTTACAACTTGGTTGTATGGTGTGTAAGACCAAAGAGAAAGCAAGAGACAAAGAAAATAGGTCAAAGATACTTGTCAACCACTAGTTTTATTGCTTAGGAATCATGTAAATGCTAGCATGCTTCTAGGACCTAGAAATGTACCCAAGTACGTGATTTTATGTCTACATTTTCCCCCACTTTATGTTGTTGAGTGAATACTCAATAATATAAAGTAGATAGAATATGTGTACTTTATGATTATGTAGAGAGTGTAGCCGATGGCGTGCCAAGTGGACAAGTGAAGCGTGAAGTGATTGCAAAGTGAAAGATGGAAACTAGGAAAGGAAATTAACCCTAGGGGTGAAGTGTATGCATAGGTTGTACTTATTGTTGTGCTTGAATTTTCTGATGTAGGTTGTTTCTTGTTGCATATTAAGGATAGACCTACAAAATAATAACACACGAGTATTCAAAGTCTTGTATATGAGAAATCAAAGTAGAGTATGTATAAGTGTGTAAAAGTGTGTAAAAGTAGTAGTAAAGGAAAGTGTGCACCTGATGTAAAGAAGTGTAAAGGATAGAAAAGTGTTCTAAAATGCTATGAAGGGTGATTTTTTTGGGAGATCTCACACCAAGTGTAAGTTTTTTGGGAAATCACATGCCAAGTGCAACTTTTTTGGGCGATCTTACACCAAGAGCGAGTGTTGGGGAGATAGTTCAAACTTTACTCTCCTTCCATGACTCTTCCCCCATAAGCACCACTGCAGATGGTATGCCCCGATTGTCTTGAATTAGTTCTAATTTGTTTTGATTGTATTGGTTGTTCCGATTGAAGGAAATACAATGCATTCTATAATTGTAGGTATGTGCCTATAAATGTAGAATTGCTCTAAATACTTCTGTAGATTGTGTTGATCTAAAAAGATAACTGTATGTTACCCCAGGACATTATCTCTTAGGGGAGGACACAAGTGCCTAGGAGCTACTGTCTGATGTTGGGCATTGGTGTATGTACTGTGATTCTGACTCAATTCTAATTTTGAGCCAATTTTGTGACTGTAACATATGTTGTTTATGTACTGTGTAAATCTATATTGTATCTTTGAGCTGTTGTAGGGGTGATTTATTCAGCCAATGTATGCCCCCCATTTGGGGTGCATGCAACAATGGTAGGACGATGTGGCTCAAAGGAGGGAACCATATGTTGGTCTGAAGTGTATACCTGCAGGGGTTAGGGGATGTGCATGGTAGAAACCAAGGCACATGCAAACAAAGTAGGATAGAACACGTGTTAGTGTGAACAAAGCTAGTGTGCATATAGAAGACAATGTACTAAGCAAGTAAAAAAACAAGATAGAACGTGAAAAGTAAGTTTCAAACATGGGACATTTCTCACAATGCACAAAGAAATTAGGGCCGAAGCGACCATAATAATACAAGACATAGGTCATGGCCCACAAACAATAGGATACAATAAAAGACAATGATAAACAAAGTGTATCAGAGAACCATGGTTGTATATAGTCTTGCAAGGAAAATGCTACACATGAAGCACCCATTAGCATGTTAGAAAGATATAAAGTATGTCAAGACATGTATATATCAATGGAAATTAATGTGCTATAAAGAAGTAGTAAATAATGAAACAATAACACATGTAGTATGTGAGAGTAGTAAAGGTAGATGCCCCCAGGAGCCTTGGTGGGACTGGTAAAAGGTACAGTTCCAAACATCATTATAGCGCGTGAAAACCTATAAGAGATTTGCATTCACCTCAAAATACCAAGTGAACACACAGGTGTGTGTATATCTAAAGATAATGACATATTCAGTATATGTCTAACATGGTAAGCAAAGTGTGACATGTAAGTAGTATAAGTAAGCAAGAGTAAGTGCAACCAAGATATGCAAATGTAGTATATGGAATGGTATGCAAGATGTGAAAATTATAGGAGCAACGTGCCCCCAACATATGTGTATGAGATGAGGTTCATTTATAAAATCATCCTCAACAGTAAAAAATGAACCATAGAATAAGAGTGCACCATCAGGAAATAGTTTTGAAAATAGGTGTTGGAAAGATGTATCATGAAGCATAGAGCATGGAGTTTGAATGATGCAAGGTTCATTGCATATTTAGACCCTCAACAGTCAAGTATTAACCATGAAACTAGAGTGCGTCATAGGGTAATGATGATACAAGGTGTGTATCAGTGTATTGAGGAGTGCTAATAAAGATTAGATGTGATGCATAGAGTGTAAAGTATAATACGAGAGACATTTAGAGACAAATTAAAATAATTTAAGGGGGGAAGAAAGCATGATGCCCCCAAGTGTGTAATGAATAGTAGGTTATCCAACAATAGTGAAGGGAAAGGGTCCTCCACTCGATGTTTGAGGAGATAAAGGCATGTGACAATGCTCTAAGATCGGTGGTGTATGGGAGTACTGATGTACATGTGAAGGAGAACTATGTGGTGAAGGAGGTGATGAACACCTATATGAAGGGGCCACCCAAGTAGGGAAATTAGGCCGATGAGGTGGGCTAGTGGACCGAAGAAGATGACAAGGTCATGAAGTAGGTTGTGTGAGAATAGGAGAGCTATGTGCAAATTTTGCCTTAGATTTGAGAGGTCTATGAGGCCTAGATGCTATGACTAGTTTATAAATGTCATCAATATGAGGTAAAGGAAATGGTGTGCATGGTGGAATGCATTTGAGGGTGAAAACTTGCTTATTGTGAATGAACTTAAGACACAAATGATTCAAGGAGGGAATTGCTTAGGTGACGTGGAGCCAAAAGGGACATAAGAGCATGTCACATCCTTTGAATGAAGATGCCACAATGAATGACACAAGCATGTGGTAAGAGGCCCAACTGTAACAGGAATCCCGATGTAGCGAAAATAATTAGGAAATGGATATGAGATACTAGATATTAGACATTTAATAGCCATGAGGAGTGTAATGGAGCACACATTGATAGGAGACGATGGATATATCATGGTGTTGTTGATAGTATACAATGAATATCATGATCTAAGAACATAACGATTGATATGCAATGAATCAGAAGTAAGTGTAGCATGATAATCATGATCTAAGAACATAACGATTGGGGGAGATGCATCAATAATAGAAACAAGAAAATCAAGAGGCCCCTATTAAGGACGAGGCACAACATGATATGTATGATTAGCTGAAGAATCAGTAGCTTACTTGACATGCTTAGGCAATAGGTCATTAATGATTTTTACCTTTTTATTTTCATTGACCGGTTTAGAAGTAGAGGGCTCAAGCAACTCAATTGCATTATTATCGACAAGATCTTGAATAAAATGTTTAAGCTTGAAACAACAATCAATGGAGTTCCCAACGCATTGGTGATAGTCACATATAGCATTTTCATCACAATTGCGGCCATGGCGGTGAGAAGGATCAATATTGAGCGGTGGAGGAAGAGTGATAAGATTGATTTTGATAAGTTGAGGTAATAAAAAATGAGGTGTATAAGGCAATTTGGTAAATGTGTGTTTAGGAAGCTACAATTGAAGCTTATCTGATGTAGAAATAACATTAGCAATGAACTTTGCTTCGGTGGGCTTAGGAGATGATTTAAAAGTAGATTTTCCTTAAAACCGATTAGAAGATGAGGATGAAGCATGATCACAATATTTTAGTTTTCCCATAAATAAGAGTTTGGTTTTACGTAACTTGAGAGTATGACATAATTGATCAAAATATGGAGCGGTCTCAAAGATAACACTCTCTTGTAGAGGAGGTAAGAGATTTTGAACAAAAATATCTTGCAATTCGGAATTAGCGAGTACATTGGTCATCTTAGCTAGGTTGTTATTATAACGCAAAACATAGTCCACTAGATGCTCATTCGATCCTTGTTTGATTTGTGCAAGTTGAGCATATGATATCTTAGTACCAATATTGATAGAAAAATGTGCAAGAAAAGCATCGGCTAAGTATGTAAAGGATGTTACCGAGTGAACAGGTAGATCGTAAAACGAACACATAGCGTAATGTTCTAGAATGCAAGGAAATAACTTAGCTAGTTAAGTATGATCACCCGCATAGTCAAGACATGCCACATGAAAATATAGGAGATGCTCTTGAGGGTCACCATGGCCATTGAAGGTGGGCAACTTAGGGGTGAAAAAGTTAGGAGGGAGTTGATAAGTGGAGATGACAGGTGTAAAAGAGGTGTGAAGGAGCAATGAAGATTCAATAGATGGAGAGGAGCGTGAAGTAGCTTGCTATAACTGACAGATTTGAACTTGCAGATCTTGATATAAGGAAGCTAAGTCTTGAGTGCCAGAGGAGGATAATGGTCATGGGTGAAATGGTTGGTAGGAGTAGGAATATAGGATGGAACATTGGAGGCAAGTGGAAGGATATCATTAAGAGGTTGTGTAACAATAGGAATGGAAGAAATATTGGATGCGGGAGCATTGAGCTCAGCTAGGTTGGTGGCCTCCTCATGAGAAAAAAATAAGAGAAGATCTAAGTCTTGAGGATGTGCAACAATATGGTCCTGGAGATCATGGAGGTCTTCATCGGTAAAGGGTTCATATGTTTTAGCCATGGCAGAAAGATTGCAAGAATTCCTATAAGAAAGGTTGGGTTCGAATAGATGAGCTCACCAAATGATTTAATAAAAATTATATTATTAAACCCGATTACAAAGTAACTGATGCAAACAATGAGATATAAATGCTAAAGTACAATATGACAGGAGAAAATAAGTAAGTAAAGCATAAAACCCTAAACAAAGAAGGGAGATAATATGACTTAGCTAGATTATGTGCAATCTGGAAGTATTCTGGGTAGGATAACGATGAACAGAATGGGTAAAGTGTCATAAATGCTCTATGTGAATATTAGGATGTAGGGATAAGTCCAGACATGGGTGCCTATGGTAGGGCAAGGGTGTCTGGGCGCTAGAGACTGCTTCTGGGCATCTGTGACTATGCAAAAGCTTAGGATTTGATTTCTAATGTGCCACAAGGTCTTCATTGTTGTTCCTCGTTTGATCACCTGGTAGTTGCTCCTGGATCAATGAAGGTACTTGTAACCTACAAAAGAGAAGTTCACCTACACAAGCCCACACACCACATCAAACCTAAAAAGGAAAATGCAGAATAGGGAGTCAGACTAACCATGAAAGTCACCCGAAAAGTGAACTTACAACCGAGTGTTGCACTACATCTCAGACTTCGTGTAGTTCTTGTGTGTGTGTGTGTAGAAATGATGCCATAAGAAGCCCTTATGTAAATTGCACTTAATAGAGGGATAATTTTTCTCAATAATGCAAATGTGTGGATGGAATAGAATAAACTTCCCCTTCCTATGTTGTGTATGCAGAGTTGCAGTCCGTTGTCCCTTGAATTGATGTTAGATGAATGCCTTAGAGTGATTTAAGCATCCTTTGAATGCAAGCTCAGGTGATACCAGTAATGCTTAGTAATTGGTCTTTCCTGTTGAAAACATACCCATGTATTTATATGATTCCCATGTTTGAATTTCATAATTGACAACTAGAAGATCAACCCATAAGTTACAAAAATGCCCAAAAGATAAAACAGAACCAAAAGAAGTGAGTAAGATAGAAAAGGATCAGGGGTGCCCGGAGGGGACAAGAGCACTTGGGTGCTTCTGTCTTGGTTGGGAAATGGTGTTTGAAGCCATAAGATATAAACAAGTAAAGTTCTGACTAGGTTATAGGTTGTGTAAGACCAAAGAGAAAGCAAGAGACAAATAAAAGAGGCAAAAGATAGTTGTTAACCACTAATTTTCTTGCTTAGGAATCATGTAAATGCTAGCATGCTTTTAGGACCTAGAAATGTACCAAAGTGCATGATTTTGTGTCTACAATCATGTGTAAAATGTAGATAAAGATACAAGTAATTGGGTTAATGATTAACAAAAATGAAAAGTCGTAGAGGGCCTAAAGGGGTATCTAGGGTATTAATGTTAATCTAATTAGGAGGACTAAAACGCTGTAAATAAACTAAGACAGTATGAAATAGATGTAAATTAATGAAATAAAACCATAATGTGTAAGAGAAGAGTAAGGAAAAAACTCATCTGATTAGAGGTGACTGTTATAGGTTGTCGCAGATTTGGAAATGGAATCAAACAGTGAAAACGAACACTCAGGGACTCTGCGAAGGGCAGATTTGGAAGATTTGAGATGACACAGATGCTTGGGAGGGTATTGGGGCACCTCGAGGTGCCTTGGTCTGCAATTTGGGCACTCTAAACACTGTAGATACTCAAAAATTGAATCTGGTATGGTCGCAAGTTGGTTTTGAATGCTTCTTGTTTGTCGCATTAGATTCACTGAATGAACTGGAAAATGACCTGCAATGTAAAGAGGAGTATCAAACCCTAGAAAAATAAAATATGCATATGAATAGGTCAGGTTGACCTCAGCCGCCAAACTAGTGGTCTTATCACTGAACGATGCACTACATTTCAGACTTGGATGTAGTTCTAGTGTGTGTGTGTGTGTTATGCCTTGGGTGCTCTCGCACTTTGTGAAGTAGCGAGCAATAATAGCTATAGAAATGTAAGTAGCATGTGTGCATGGAATAAAATGGAATCCCTCCCCCTATAAAGTGTGTGTGATGCATATCTCCTAGCCTTGATGCATGATACTATGTGGATGCAAGTGATGCAATGGATGTAACTCTAGATGGAGTGATAGTGGTGATATGATGCTATGACCTAGGACCCTCATTATGGTCTTATAACTTTATATTTATAGGGCTCTCAAAATTAATTTCATAATTAATCCTGACAAGGTTGATGGAGAAGAAGATAAGGATGGCCAACAACTACAA